>JAMXBB010000006.1:37498468-37644626 GCA_024138015.1 Lumnitzera littorea | reverse complement strand
CTTAAAATTTGAAAATTTTATAGTCTCCTATTTTACTACTCACTTTCTTAAATTTAAGTTTACAGGGTCATTTTTACTGGTATTTTGTTAAATAGTTTATAATTTGGGTTTGATCGGATCCTTTAGCCGATCGCCCTAAACCTTGGGTTTTAAGCTCAAACCTATGATTACTTGGCTTGGCTTGGCTTTAGGGTTTACAGCTCACAATCAACCCAACTCAGCTCGAAACTGGCCTTAAACTAAGATGTCAGGCCGAGACTGGTTCACTTGAATCGATGGTTTAAGGGTCGATTTAGTAGCCCTTGAACTGTAGGATTTTCTTTTTTATTTACTTTTTTTACTTTTTTTGAATTTAATTAATTATTATAAATAATTTGTAAACTATTCAGTCTTTTTTTTTTCCATCTAAATCTAAAACTATATGTTGTTGTTCATGAATAAAAAATTTTATTTTTGGTTTAATATTTTTTCAATCCTCAAGTAATTCATTTTAACGGTATAAGTATAAATACATGATGTTATATTATATATAGTATATATATAGTATATTAATTGTTATATATTACATATACAATATATTTGTTTGCATTATATATATAGTATGTTTCCATTATATATATAGTATATTATACATTATTTATATATATATTTTTAAATTTTTTGGGTTTATTTGACCTTAAAATTATCGAGCTAAACTGCTAGTTTGAGAGTGGTTTGGCCCACTAGTTTAGTAGCTCACCAACTTGGCAATTTAATAGTTAGTTTAACAGTCCGACGGGCAATTTGAATCAATTTACAATTTAAAACTAACTTTTGTAGAAGTCTAATAATATTAGTTTTATCTTGATTGGGCCCTTGTGGCCCACTTTATACAGATGTGGTTTGCGAGGATTTAATATTTGGTGCGTTAAAAATCAAACAAGCATTGCACCAAAATTTATTTGAAGCGAAATAGAGACACGCAATTGTAATCACTAAACAGAGGTGCCTAATACCGATCCTCATCAACCCTTCACGGATTACCCTCCCTTCCAACTACAAAAATGTTATAACGAACTTTGCCTAAGTAGAGGGAAATGGCATGAGAACTAGCCGATATATTTAAAGTCCCCAAAACAATGATAATTGATTTTAGGATTAACATTTCATCTTCGAGAAGACAAACTCGAAGCCAAAAAGCCCAAGAGCATTTAGGAGATCAACGGAGCCTAGCAAGTCGATCAGTGCTACTCAAAGTCGGCTATGCGATTGGTCCAAGCCAAACGGTGATTAATTGAGCTGCATGAATTCAATGATATTTTATATGGTATTTCTTAATTGTTAGGATTTGTTTAGTAGATTCATAATATTTCCCATGTTTTGCATTTATTTAATTTTATTTAGCTATTAGGATTTTTGTTTATTAAGATTTATTCGATAGATTTATAAGATTAAATTTTTTTTTCTAATTATTATAATAAGAAGAGATAATTCAAACTTATTCTATATTATTGATAAATCAATAATTATACTATTAAATTATAAAAATCTTAACCATAAAATTTTCATATATTGTAAAATATAGATCTAAAACGAAAATGAAATGCATAATTCCTTTTAGTCCATTTATCCTGCTTTTAAAGTTATGATTGGCTCCGATAAATACAGAAAGTCAAAGATAACTTCCTTTGTTCTTAAGACTCGGAACCTTTCCAAACACGGATCTTGATCAGAGGCTTCTAATTATTATTTAAAATTAAGCAGGCCTTGATTGCCCATTAGCAATAATGGACTGGAAGTGACAGGTCACTATCAATGGAACTAACTCCTTGGAAACATTGCACCACCAAGTGATTTGTGCCGACTTTCGATAATATTATTCCCATTAGATTCTGGTCCAATCCAAATCCACAGTGACTAGGGAAGAGGAAGTATTAATCTTCCTATAAAATCATTGTCAAGCTGGCCAGGAAAATGAATAGCAATAAATAACTATAAAACGTAAACGAGTTAATTAAGTCTCTATTATTTTTTGTAGCAAGTGGATGATGCTAAAAATAAAATAATTATAAGGTAAATAGCATATGTGCCCCTTCTATATGCTCCATACATATTTAATCTATATCTTTAAAATTAAGTGTTTAGACATATTAATCCACAAAAAAAGTGTTTTTAAGCTCCTATATGACTATTGACCTTGAAAATACTAACAATAAAAATTTTGATATTATGCAACTTATATTAATTATGCATCTAAGTACCAAATAGTAAAAATAAGGTCTAAAAGTATGTGTTATAATAATTTGATAATTGAAACGATCCATTTAAAAGATAAGAGGGTTAAGCACACATAATGGGATATCTTAACAATTTATCCGTAATAATAATCCATACAATAAATATGAATCACAGACCTAACAATATAGAAAGGATTTTATTCTAATAAAAGGAATAATGTAAATTTTTATGCATTGATGTGTTTGCTAAGGAATATAACCAAACCAACACCTTAAAATTATGTTCTTCCCTATTAAATAAAAATAAATAAATAGCGCTAAGAGTCATTGATAAAGACGCTTCAGAAATATAAATTAACTTAGGAGAAATATAAAAATTAAGAAAAATCCCCCCCGATAGAAATTGGTTAAAGCTACTTTTAACCACTTGTGGATGGGCAATATTACAACTTAAAATTCCCACACTGACTATGCTAGGATCATATTAAACACAAGTGAAGGAACAAACAATTGTATACAGTTAGGGTTGATAGTCTGAGAGGGATTTATGATTAGATATGATGATAAGACATACTTTTGAAAAAGATTTGAGTTTATCGTATAATTATTTCTTCTTCTTCTTCTTTTTTTTTTTTTAGGGTCAATAAATTTATGATACAAAGAAGTTCATCTCATTCCTATACTCCACTTGTTTATAAAGTTGGTTTAGACCTAATTATAATTTGTTTAATCTAATTTAAATATGATTATTATCATCTTAAAATATTTGTTGGCATCAATTTGAGTGAGATTAGGCTTTGTTCAAGTGAGTTAGCCTGCAAAGGAGAACACAATAACAGAGCACAAGAGTATTGTTCGGCGTAGTCACTTCGATACTTAAGTTAGCCAAGTATTTGGAGAGTATATAGGTTTAAGTGCGCAAAGTATCAATTGAGTTACCATTAGGTATTAGTCTTGTATTTATAGAGGAGTAGAGCCAGTAATTTGGAGAGAAGTTAGTAGGCAAAGCTATATCCGCAAGTATTGGAGCGTGAAGCTACAATGTTCGATATGGTCTGTAAGTATAGGAGTTAGTTGTTTGACTTAGTTTTTCAGTCCTATCCAAAATCTTTTAACCATTAGAGATCTTTTATAGCTGGATAGGCCGTGTTTTGGATTTAGGTCTAAGGTAGCTTGTCATAGGTCTAGGGTGGCTTATCATAGGTTGTGAGCCTTTCCAGGTCAAGACAAGCTTGAAGAGCCCATGTCTAAGAGGCCTTATCAACACCCTTCCCCCCTTTACACTGTAATCTCATTACCATTGTGAAGGTAAGGAGAAGGGAAAGATGGGCTTCTCAAGCATGTGGTCGATCTGGTTTGGAGGTGTCTGTGTTAATGATGCTGCATTGATGTAGTGATGATAAAAGTTTGAGTTAGCAAAGGGTTGAGGCAAAGATGTCTGGTCTAAATGACATTGGGGTTGAGCAGAGTGTGGTTCATCCAAGTAAGTTACCTTCTTAGTAGAAGAGGGTATGACAATTCCAAAGTGGAATGTGGGAGGTTTGATCTCCTTAGCCATCAAGGGGTACCGAGTAGTTGGCCCTTCGTTTAGTCATAGAGGATGCATGCTTGCTAAGTTGGATAGGTAAATTGAAGTGGAAACTCCATGAGCTGAGCTAAGACCTTTGACCTAAGGTGAAGATTTTATAGATTAGGTGTTTTAGTCAACAAGGTTGTCGAGCGAAGGTGTCAAGTTGACAAAGCTAAGTTGGGCTAACCATTGTCCAAGCAAATACAATCTATCATTGTTGAGGATAATGTTGTTGGAGTACTGAACAAGTTCTTTAGCGGAAGTTGAAGGGGTCTTAGGAAAACTTCTTACAAAAGTTACTTTTCAAACCTTTACTTTATTATGCTTGTTTTTAGTGCAGTTAATGTTATGTGACAGGTGTCCTATTATAGTAAACATGCGCGCAATTATACGCGTTTTTCCTTTCAAATGCTGCCGTTAAATTCGAGCTATCCTCATGTGTGCGCATTGCAACGTTTTAGGGGATTTGTGCTTATTTAAATCCTTATAACCGCCGATTTTCTTTCCAATGTGATCAACTTATAAATACCAAAATCACTTTGTGAGATTACTCTTTTTCAACCTCTCTCTCTTCTTTGCTATAATATCCTCCTTCTTTGAAACTTTCTTTTTCTCAAACTTTTCTTCAAAGTTCTATACTTTTCTTTACTTCTTCAATCTTCAAAGTGTCTGTACACATAAGTGAGATGCCATTTGATGCGTCAAAATACCATCTAACCAATTTTGAAGCCACTAGGAGTGATCTTCCCTATGGAGAAGGGGACGAAACCATATCACTGGTACTACTAGATGATAATACGAGAATGGCGGTGGAGGCATCGGATAGGTCAAGGCTTATTAGTGCCATCCCGAGGGATGCTTACGTGTATGCTCCTTTTTTAAAGGCTAAAGATCTGTTCGTCGTACCTAAGACGAGTAGAGGTCGGAGTGGTCGAACTAATGAGAACAAGCTTTTTGCCCTTAGTTGGGTTCTGAGTAACTTCATAGTTTAATTGACTCTTGGTTGAACAATATGACTGCCAAGGAGGAACGAAAGGGTGCTCTTATTGTCAAGGAGGCATTTTGCTGTGTTTGAGAAGTGTTTAGAGTATGAGTAGCGCCTCCCTCTAAGTGAATTCAAGAAGGAGCTTTTTAACTTCTACCGGTGTAGTTTGGGACAAGTCTCTCCCAATGGGTGGAGGATGTTGAAGGCTTTTTAGGGGGCTCTGTGAGTACTTAGTGATAAGGGCCACTCCCACACTCTTCAATCATTTCTACTTATAGAAAAATTTAGGTAAGTAACCATACCTTTAGTCTTATCCGAGGAGGAATTTGTTTAGGGGCCTCATGGATTCTGTTAAAGGCTCGTAAGATGGCTTCTTGGTGGTTTAGCTGTTAGAGGAAGCATACTTCTAGATGAGATGGATCGAATTGGTCCGAACTAGGGCTTAAAAAGAGCTTGGGCCTAATGATGCCAAGGCTGTGAGGGACTTTCAAGCTTTCATGGCCTTAAGAAAGGGCAACGAAAGAAATGTCGTGGAGACCATGGGGAGATACTTTAAGTGTTCGATCTCTGAACTCTTCTCTAGCATGAAGTAAGCTATAGTGAAGAAGTGGATAGAAGATAAATGTTCGTTTGTCACGAATGGCTTCATCTGTCATGCTAGTATGTATGTGAAGTTGTGCTTCGTCCGATGTCCTCTTAAGAGAAAGGGGGCTTGGGGGGATCTTTCTTGTTCGTACTAGTTATGGCGGAGTTGGTGAGTGGTGGTTCTTTATACTTGTTTTCTTTTTTTCCTTCTTTTTGACCACTTGTTTGATTCTTTGTAGGTAAGAAATTGGCAAGGGAGATTTCTTGCCCTTCTGCAGACGAGATACTGAGGCATCATTAGGTTAGGTAGAAGCTAACTGCTAAAGCCTTCGACCCTAAAGGTAAGGCCATGGAGCTGAGATCAAGGGTGGAAGAGACAAGCAGGTTCAAGCCAACTACTTTACCGTAAGGGATTCACCTTAGTCCTTATACAAAGCTACTGGTTGCCAAGCTTATGAGCACAATCTTTCCTTTTATCGGCCCTATCTCCTCAGTAAGTTCAAGACCATCTATCAGGGCCTTGTATTACTAGTGTTGAACCTAAACTTAAGGGCGTAGCAAACTATGATCTTATGTGGTGCGATCAGAACGAGACTCTTACCTTCACCCCTTAAGGTAGATAATCTATCAATGTGGAGAGTTTAGACTGGTTTGTCATCCCCTAGTGGTACTTTTGATAGGAATCAAGCTACTGTGCTTTTAACTCGCAGCTAAGCTTGAGAACTAGAGGGATTGGCAAGGAAAATCCTCTTGCTCTAACCAATTCCTATCGAGGTCGAGTTACTCCTTGCTGATGATCAACTCTCTATGCCACACCGAATGAGTGCCCATCTCTCGGAGGTTGTGTGCTGACTTGAAAAATGCCCTGACAGCAACCAAACCTCACACACTTGCTCGGGCATGTTTGAGCCAACCACTTACGCAACATGATTCTTACTAAGAGGCCAAAAGAGTTGCCTTACACTAATCCTTAGCCACTCTTGTTCGAACGACCCATGCCTACTTGGCACACCCAACCAGCTCATATTATTTTATCTATATCCTCCAATAGCACTGCCAATACATTGTTGCCATGTGTCCAAGACCGCTTGTAGAATCTATTACTTTAATCATTGTTCTTTTGTGAATATTCCTTTTTACCCTTTATATACTTTGTACATTCCTTTTTTTGGACAATACTCTTTTGTTTTTTTTTTTTCTTTTTAAGTAGGTTGCCTTAATTTCTCGGGTATAAATATCCCTTGTACATGTAGCCGCATGGATTAGAATATTATTGATACATTAGATACTTTCCTCTTCATAAACGCTGCTTGTTTACTCTCACTCTACTCTTATCCTAACCCTTAAGTAAGGCTAGATGGTAAGTAATTTCACTAGACTAACTCGTATGTCAGATCAAGCTATACCATGAGTCTTGTGAAGTTCCATTAGTGTGCCATATCCTTTAGAACTATTCGTGGGTTTGCTTATTTCTCATTCACTTTTTTGCTCTTTTGTACATTTCCCCATCACCCTTTTTCAAGCTTTTGGCAAGCATAGACCCATCCTAACGATCGTTCTTGTCTGTTCTCAACTGTGGTCCATATCATCTTGGTATTAAAATGGAGGTTTCTCTAAGTAAGTCGTGTCTTGATTTGGTGGAAGTAGTTGTTTAATGTTTACTCTGTTTTGCCTTGTTTTGAACATTTGGAAATAGAGTAAGTTCAGTGTTAGTAGTTTGTTCGTTTGTCGAGGAAAATTATAGATCTGAGTGTAAATGTTGGTGTTGGGGATAATAACAGTAGTGTTGTCCACCATGGCCGACAATCTTAAGGTACTCCAAGAAGCATAAATGAGAGACTTAATGATGGGAATCAGCCTTCGACTATGTCCAAGCTGAGGTCGACGTGTTCGAAGCTGATGCCGACCCTCTAGAAGAAGATGCCGACCTGTTATAACCCAAGGATGAACAGTTCAAGGCCGATGCTGAACAACTTTCTCCATGGCGTAGCAAATGACAAAAGACCAAGGAGAAGGAAAGGAGCCATTCGACAACAAGTCTATCGTCTACCGAAAAGTCGAGATACCACAAAGCCGATTACTGGAGACCAAAGAACCACTCGGCAAAGCATCGAGAGACTTGTGCCGATTGATTCTAGTACTCGGCAATTGTAGGTCGACCTCTTTAGTGTCTCGACAAAGCCACACGAGACTTCTAGGACTCCTTCCTAAACTCGTACATCTAACTGCCGATCCCGTCCGGTTTGGATACTACTCTTTTCAAGACATGCCGAATGACAGCATACTGACTTCCTCTGTAAAACACACAGTTTTGTATTCTTGTACATGTTTTATTTTATTTTATTTATAGGCCTAATTCCTTAGGGTTTAAGATCTTATATATTATTTACAGTTTTGCTACTAGGGTTTAGAACTCGCTATAAATAGCAACATCTATAATTATAGAAGGAGAGATACATATACGATAATATATACGAAATTAAACAGAAAAATATATTCCAGTGATTGAAATCTTTTCCCTTTTTGAGCAAGGCTACTCTTGAACTAGTATTTGCCGAATTATCGACTATAGATTAAGCTCTTTAATCTCTCCCGTGTTTTTATCAATCTTGACCTTAAGATTATGGTAAACCCCTTCATTTGAATTAGTTAGTGAGTTGCATCTAACCTTCATTTGAATCCCAAGCAACATTTAGTGTTCGTAAGTTGTATCGAACCTTATTTCGAGCTTAAACCCCTAATAATGTTTGTATGCTGGTGAGTTATATCCATTCACATTCATCGTCAAAATTAACCATCTCACTCCCTATCCATTCGACCCATTTTTCCTTTTTCAAGATCCATTGTTGTTTCTTCGATCCATATCAATACTACTAAGAAAGAAGTTTTGCATGATAATGAGTTGATTGGGGATGGCGTGTTTGCTAAGGACTTAAATTAATTGATCTTGGTTGTCTAATGTGCAATGATCTTGGAACCCTCACGCGAGGAAGAACAAATGGAGAACTTGTTTCATACCATCTATAGAGTGAATAATCAGTTCAGCGCGTTAATTGTGGATAGCAGAAGTTGCACCAATGTGGCATCAACCGATCTGATCACAAGGTTAAAGTTGCTGACTGTTGCACACCCGAGACTGTACAAATTGCATTGACTAAGTGAGAAGGGAGCACTATATGTCACTCGGTAAGTAATACTACTGGTTACTATCGGGAATTACTTTAATGAGATTCTTTGAGATGTGCTGCTTATGTATGCTTCGCAAGTATTACTTGGACGACCATGCTATTTGATAAAAGAGTTATTCGTAACGGATATAAGAACATATATGTATTCGAGAGGGATGGTAGGAAGATCATGCTAAAACCAATGTCGTAGAGAGAAGTTAATAAATTATAGGCAAAACTTGCTCATAGATTGAAGAAGGCTCTAATGATGAGTAGACCCAAGCTCTGAGAGGCCATCAATGCTAACGAGCTAATCCTTGTGTTAGTCTAACGCTTGTTAGAAATGAAGGGGTAGGGTGAATGAAAGTAAAAGAGTTACTAGATGAATATGTCGATCAGTTCTTAGATCAGTTACCTAAGGGGATGCCTCCAATTTGAGGTATAGAACATTGTATCGACTTAATACCTGGCACTATCTTACCGAATAAGCCAGCCTATTGGATAAGTCCCGAATAAACTTCTAAGCTCCAACGGTAAGTCAATGAATTACTAGAGAAAGGTTCTATTAGGGAAAGCCTTATCCCTTGTGCTATGCTATGCTGATGTTTCTAGTGTCGAAAAAGGATGGAACCCGGCAAATGTGTATTGACAGCTGAGCAGTGAATAAGATAATAATCAAATACATGTATCTAATTCCCAAGTTAGAAGATATGTTGGATGAATTGAGTGAAGCTAAGATCTTTAGCAAGATCGATCTGAAATCTAGCTACCTTCAAATCCACTTGAGGCCAAGAGATGAGTAGAAGTCCACGTTCAAAACTTAGTATGAACTCTATAAGTAGATGGTCATACCATTTGGCTTGTCGAATGCCTTAAGTACTTTCATGAGACTGATGAACCATGCACTAAGACATCTAATGGGGAAGTGTGTCGTTGTGTATTTTAACAATATTTTAGTGTACAATGCCAACATGCCAAGTCATTATGAACATTTCCGAACCATACTAAATGTCTTCGATGCCAAGAGATTATTTGATAACCTTAAGAAATGTTGCTTTTGCTAGGAGAAAGTGGTATTCTTAGGCAATATAGTAAATGGAGAAGGCTTATGGGTAGACGATGAGAAGGTCTGAGTAATTGTCGAGTGGCCAACTCTTATTACTTGTACCGAAGTGAGAAATTTCTATGGACTGGCTTCTTTTTATAGAAGATTTATTAGGAATTTTAGCACCCTCGCCACACCCCATACTGAATTGATGAAGAAAAACATCGACTTTCGATGGAAAGAAAAGGAGGAGAGAAGTTTTACCGAGATAAAGGAAATGTTAACCTCTGCCCTTGTATTAGTTCTACCTAACTTTGAGAAAATATTTGAGTTGGAGTGTGACGCGTTAAGCATTGAGATAGGCATTGTCCTAATGTAGGGAGGCCAACCAATTTGCCTACTACAGTGAGAAGCTTAAGAGACCTCAACTAAACTACTCTGTGTATGGCAAAAAACTCTTAGCATTGATTCAAGCACTACATCTATGGCAACATTATTTGTTACCGAGAGAATTTGTCACTTACACTTAAAGGAATGCAAACAAGTTTCGGCTCGTAGGCCAACTCGTTTAACCATCTTTTAAAGTGGGTTTGGGTTGGCTTTTTTCAACTCATATAAAAGTGGGCTGTTTTAGCATGACCCATATAACTCGCGGGTTTAAGTGGGCTAATCTGTAATTGGCCAGGTTAGCCCACTTTTTATATATATTAAAAAAATTGCAGATTTGAAGTTGTAATGTAATTTACAAACAGAGGTCAGGCCATGCTCATCAGCTCATGTATGCATAGGCTTACAACATGGTCATCAAAACTCACGGTCATAAGTTACAATACGAGTAACAAACTAATGAGAAGCAGCAAACACAAACAGTGACCACTGACTAGAGTAATACACGTTAAGTAGGCTTTATAGCTTACATTACACATTTACACTATACGTATGCTCTTCTTCTCAGTGCACTTTTCTTTTTCCACGTATAAGGGCAATACAAACAATCAAAAAACTGAAATGAAAAGGAAGAAAACAGTCCACAAAGTCATGAATATATTTGCATTTGAATTAAAGATGATTTAAGAAATGGACTATACAGAGTAAATAAAGGGCATGGCTCTTACTAAAAATGGGTAACCCATTAAAATGAGTTAAATGGGTTGGGCTAGTGGGCTGGCTCGTTTAACCCACTAGCCTGTATGGGCTGGGCTGGGCCAACTAAAATTTGTCCTGTTTAAAAGTGGGCCAAAATTAGTTAGCCCATTTAACCCGTAGGTTAAAGTTAGTCGGGTCGAGTTGACCTATTTAACCCACTTGCCCACCTCTATCTATACTAATAATGAGTCTTTGAGGTATCTTCGAAGTCAAATGAGGTTGTCAAAGTGGTAGGCGAGGTGAGTCGAATTCCTTGAAGGGTTAAACTTCATAATAAAATATAAGCAAGGAAAGAGCAATATGGTTGTAAATGCTCTTTTGAGAAAGCATATACTCTTGAATAAATTGTAGACCAGATTGTTTGGTTTTGTGAGCATTAAAGAGCAATACTTCAAGGATCTACACTTCGAACCATACTTGTGTGATGTGTCAATGGAAGGACAGTAAATGAGTATCATGTAGAAGAAGGGTATTTGTTTCAAGGAGGGAAACTATACATGCCGACCTGTTCCATAAGGGAATTACTGATCAAGAAAGCCTACAGTGGAGGATTCTCTGAGTATTTTAGGGAGAGAAGGACCTATGAACTGTTGAATGATCATTTCTTCTAGCTAATAATGAGGCGAGATGTGCACTGAGTTGTTAAGGGATGTGCCGTGTACAAGAGGGCTAAATGCCGACCCAAGCAAGGGAAAGCAATGCCTTTGCTCATTTCGATGAGACCATAGACTGAGTTGAGCATGGGCTTATTCTTGGATTACTACAAATTGCCTGAAGCAAAAATTCTGTGATGTTCACCATGGATAGGTTCAGCAAAATGGCACACTTTGTGCCCTGCTCCAAAACAAATGGTGCTTTGGCTATTGCTTCTCTCTCTCTCTCTTTTTTTTTTTTTTTGTAGGAAATTGTTAGGTTACACAGCATGTCAAGAAGTGTATTATCTGACAGAGATTCAAAGTTCTTGAGCCATTTCTAGAGAACTCTCTAACAACGGATGGGGACCAAATTGCTATTAGTACTTCTTATCACCCCTAAACAAATGGCCAAATAGAAGTAGTCAACCGTACTTTAGGATCACTACTCCAAGCTGCAGTAGGCAAGAACTTGACTGATCGGGACATCTACTTACCAATGGTAAAATTCACTTACAACCGAATCGTACATGATACTATTAAGTAAACCTTCGTTGAAGTTGTCTATGATTTTAATCCTGAGTTGCCCCTTGATCACACTCCTATACCTAAGCTTAAGTAAGAAAACCCTAACGTAAGAGCCCAAGCACAATCCCTTCAACACATCTACAACAAAGTCACTCGGTAGATTAACTAAACTACCAGAAGAATGCAAGAGAAAGCTAAGGGTAGGATGGCTAACAATTCCAACTTGGTGTGGTTGCACCTTAGCAAGGAAAGGTTTCCTAGCAATAGGAGGAACAAGCTATTTACAAGAGCTAAGGGACCTTTCAAAATCCTCCAGAAGATCAATGACAATACTTGTAGGTTGGAGCTGCTCAAAGACTATGGAGTTTTTGATACTTTCGACATTGCCAATCTCAGTCCATGTCACCTTGATGGAGAACTGATCGAAAACCATTTGGATTTGATCCCAAATCCAAATCAACTCGAAGGGAATGATAGGAGTCAATCTATTGGGGCTTTAAGATGTAGCTAAGCCTAAGGGTTAGAGGAAATGGCAAGGTAAATCCTTCTATTCCAGTTAACTCCTGTCGAAGCCAAGTATCTCCTTGCCAATCAACTTTCCATGCTAAGCCATATGATTGCCCACTTCTCGAAGGTTTTACGTCGAATTGTAGAATGCTGAGATGACAACCAAACCATACACTCTTAGTCACTTATGTCTAAGCTGACTAGTTGCTCGGCATCATCCTTACTGAGAAGCCAAGAGAGAGAGAGAGACCGAACTAATCTTTAGTTACCCTTGCTCGAATAAGCAATTTGATCATACTTCTTTGTCTGCATCCTCTAATGGCCTTACCAATATACCTCCACCACGTGTACAGGACCACGTGTAGAATCTGTTATACTAATTATTATTTTTTTTTAATATTCATTTTTACCCTTTGTATTCTTGTACATTGCTTATTTGGTAAATACCTTTTTTGTCTTTTCCCCTTTTAGGTAAGTCTCCTAACTTATCAAGTATAAATACCTTTGTACATGTAGTCGAAAACATTAAATTATCATCAATAGACTGAATATCCTTCCTTTCATAAACATTGATTGTTTACTTTCATTTCGTTCTTATTCTAACTCTTAAGTAAGGCTAGGTGGTGAGTAACCTTACCGGACCAATTTGTATGTAATATCGAGTTGTGCTGTACGTCTTTAAAAGTTCCATTGGTTGGTTATATCCTTTGGAGTTGTTTATGGGCTTTGCTTACTTTTCATTCACTCTTTCGCTCATTCCCAATCACCCCTTTTCAAGTTTTTGGTAAGCTTAGACCCATCCATCAATCGACCTTATCTGTTCTTGGTCACGGTTTGCATCAACTTATGCCGAAGTAAGAAGTTTCCATAGATTAACATCTTTCTACTAAAGATTTATAAAGAATTTTAGCACCCTTACCGTACCTCTTATTGAGCTAATAAAAAAGAACATCACTTCAAATGGGGAGAAAAGGAGTAGTACGATTAAGGTCCCCTAAGCAGTCAAGTTGAGGTCCCTTGAGTTTTTCACTGTGGTAGGCGATTAGTCGGTCTTCTTGCATTAAGATAACACTTATCTCAATGCCTAATGTATCACATTCCAGCTTAAATACTTTATCAAAGTCAGGTAAAGATAATGTAAGTGTGGAGGTCAATCCCTCCTTTACCCATGTATGACAAAGAACTCTTAGCACTCATCTAAACACTCTAACTATGGTAGCATTATCTACTGCCAAAAAAATTTGTCATCTATATTGACCATAAGTCTTTGAGGTATCTCTAAAGTCAGACGAAGTTGTCAAAGCGGCAAGTGATGTAAGTTGAGTTCCTTAAAGGATTCAATTTTTTCATTAAATACAAGTAGAGAAAGAGCAACATGATTACAGATGCTCTTTCAAGGAGATATGTGCTCATGACCGAACTATAGATCAGATTGTTTGGGTTTGCAAATATCAAGGAATAATACTCTGAGGATCTATACTTTAGCCTTATACTTGGGTGTTGTGCTGATGGAAGGACAGTAGATGAATACCATACGGAAGATGGATACTCGTTCCAAGGTTGAAAATTGTACGTGGCAATCTGTTCACTAAAAGAGTTATTGATCAGGGAAGCCTACAATAGAGGACTCTCTGGACACTTTGGGGAGACAAGGATGCTTGAGTTATTGAGTGGTTGTTTGTTCTACTGGAGAATGAGGCAAGATGCACACCAAGTTATAGAAGGTTGTGTTGTGTGCAAGAAGGCTAAATGTTGAGATGAACAAAGGAAAGTGATGCTTTTACTTGTCTTGATGAGACCATGGATTGAGTTGAGCATCAATTTTGTTCTTGGATTACTAAGATAGCTCGAAGAAAGATTCCGTAATGGACATCGTAGATAGATTTAGTAAGATAGTACACTTTATGCCCTGCTTTAAGACTAATGATGTTTCAGCTATTACTTTTGTTTTCTTACAGGAAATTGTTCGGTTACACGGCGTACCAAGAAGTGTAGTATCAGATAGAGACCCAAAGTTCTTAAGTCATTTCTAGAGAACACTATGGCGATGAATGGGGACCAAACTACTATTCAGTACTTTTTGTCACCCCTAAACGAATAGCCAAATAGAGGTAGTCAATTGCACTTTAAGGTTGCTGCTTTGAGATACAGTAGGCAAAAACTTGGCTGTTTAGGACATTTATTTGCCTGTGGTCGAATTCACTTACAACTGAACAGTACACGATACTACCAAGTAGACCTCCTTCGAAGTTGTTTATGGTTTTAGTCCCAAGTTGCCTCTCGATCACACCCCTATACTTGTATCTAAGCAAGAAAACCTCGACGTAAGAGCCCGAGCATAGTCCCTACAATGCATTTATGACAAAGTTACTTTGCAAATCGACTAAGCTACCAGATGAATGTGAGAGAAGGCCAAGGGTAGGACGAAGAAATAATTTTAACCTAAAGACTTGATACGGCTGCACCTAAGCAAAAAAAAAAGATTTCCAAGCAAGAGGAGGAATAAGCTGTCTGCATGGGTTGAAGGATGCTTCAAAATCCTTTAGAAAATCAACAATAATGCCTACAAATTGAAGTTGCTCGAAGATTATGGGGTTTTTGACACCTTCAACATTGTCGATCTTAGTCCATATCATCTTGACGAAGAACTGAATGAAGAACAATTGGATTTGATCCTAAATCCAAATCAGCCCGGAAGGAATGACATGAATCAGGCTAGTAGGCCTATAACCCGTAGTCAAGCCTGGGGACTAGATGGACTAGTGAGGTGAATCCTCATACTCCAAATAATTTCTGCTAAGGTTGAGTTACTCCTTGTTGATGATTGATTCCCTATGCCACACCGAATGAGTGCCCATCTCTTGGAGGTTGTGTGTTGACTTGAAGAATGCCTTGACAGTAACTAAACCCCATACAACTACTTGATCATGTCCGAGCCAACCATTTGCTTGACATGATTCTTGCTGAGAGACTGAAAGAGCTGCCTTACAATAGTCCTCAACCACTCCTATTCGAACGAGCCCACGCTTGCTTAACAATCTTGTTTAGCTACCCAATCAACTCATATTATTTTGTTTATATCCTCTAACAGCACCACAAATACATTGCTGCCATGTATCTAGGACCACTTGTAAAATTTGCTACTCTAATCATTGTTTTTCTGCAAATATTCCTTTTTACCCTTTGTATACTTTGTAAATTACTTCTTTAGGAAAATACCTTTTTTGTCTTTTTCCTTTTTAGGCAGGTTGCCCTAATTTCTTGGGTATAAATACCTCTTATACACATAACTGCACAAATCAAAATAGTATTGATACATTAGATACTTCCCTTTTCATAAACACTACTTGTTTACTCTCACTCTACTCTTATCTAACCCTATAGTAAGGCTAAATGGAAAGTAATCTCACTAGACCAACTTGTGCGCTAGATCGAGCAGTATTATGAGTCTTGTGAAGTTCCACTAGTGCATCATATCCTTTGAAATTGTTCGTGGGTTTGCTTATTTCTTATTCACTTTTCCACTCTTTCATACATTTCCACATCACTCTTTTTCAAGCTTTTAGTCAGCTTAGACCCATCCCCGCAACCGACCTTATTTGTTCTTGGTTACTGTCCGCATCAGCTTCTTCATCTCCTATATATTCAACCATGAAGTCAACCAGCACTTGTACCTTGTAGGCCATTCGTAGGTAGTATAGGATTTCGTACACACTCAACTCCATTGCTTACTTCACCATCCATCCAAATGTGTCCGGCTTCTGCAGCATTGTGTGTAACAATTGGTCTATGAGCATAATGATCTGGTGTACTTAAAAGGTGTTACACCCCGAAGTCGCGAAGTCGCAATAGTCTCACCGTGTACACCATTCTATGATAGTAATTGGTCTTACAATACTTACCATAGATATGATCTATACAAGGCGTTGACGACTCCTCGCTTTGAAGTAAACAGTCCAATTAAATATTTAACTACAATTATGATAAATATCACAAATTTTTAATAAACATATATAATTATATATAAAGTCCATAGAACTTCCTAAGAAATTCTACATAAACACAACGGTTCACTAATTTACATAATAATTATTAGTCTTTCATCCTCAAACTACAAAGGACACTCTAGCTACACATCACTACTAAGTAAATTGATTCTCACACCCCTGGCTTCAAAAGAACTAACCTCTGGATAATTGTAAGGCGGCATAATACTTAAAGTATTCAGAAATCAGGACCTACAAAATGATCTATAAGGGTATGAGCAACTATAACTCAATAAGTTGAACTGGAAACTCATAAATGTATACAAACACAAACAAGATTATCAAACAATTATTTTCATGTAATGCAACAATCAAGTGTCATCGTACAACGTAGTCCTGTTCATTGTGAAATCAGAGAAATTTCTCCCGTTCTAATCCGGGTTGAGGAGTTTCCATGTTATGTAACAACTCACAACCAAACTCAGGCTTGTGCAATGAAGACATCGCTCCTCCTGCAACTACCTTCGAACCATTAACTTCACCCCTCGTCGCGACCTCCTCTCTTGTCACTTAGTTTAACTAAGGATGAAGAAGGAATCATTATGTAATCCTGCGTTATCCCTTTCGAAGGGGTCAGTATTTGGTTGGAGAATCCTAATGATCCCCTAACGGGTTGTAATGCATGACATTTTAGGTCATTAAAGTCGAATAAGATTAAATTTTATTTAGGGTTTTCAAACAATTCACACCAATTCAATCATAACACAAAATCAATCATACCACAAATTTCAGCACGAATTCAGATACATCAAACATATGCGTAAACTACTTATAATCACAACCATATACAATCCTAAGTCTTCGAGTACCATAAAAAGTACTCTAATACAGTAAGTAATAACCTAACTTACTTGGAATTTCTCAGTCGCCTGATCACTTAATTGTAAGTTGATTCGTCTCTAGATATCCTATAATACAAATAGGTCTTTTAGTACTTATACTTTAAGAATTCATATTCTAAGTTATAATTTAACTCATTTTTTCCATGTATATCTATTATGTACTAATGATTCTTTCTACCTTATTTCGGGGTTCGGATTCTAAATTGGATTTTAAATTGGATTCTAAATTGGATTTTAAATTGGATTCTAAAATCCTAATGTGAAATTAATTACATTAAGCTCGAGTATTCTAATATCCTATTGGGTCTTAATTTATTATTCTAAACTATTTGGTACACGCTAATCCTAATTGGGGTACCGAATTTATTCCCGATGTGAAGAAATCTTATATTTTTTATACAATTAAATTTTGTTTTAGATTTAATATATTCTAATTTTTATTATAATATTATCTAAATAATCCTAATTTTTCATATTTATTAAATTTTCAATTCCACATATTCCTAATTTCCTACAATTACTACATAATTCCTAAATTAATTACACTTAATACTCTAAAGGCTAAGATTAGCTTTTCACAATAAAGATTAACATCCCTAAACATCTAATTACTATCTAAATCAATAATTAATTATTTAATCACTTAATTAACCCTAAAATTACCTAATTTTTCCATCATTTTAGGACTAAAAATTTACTTAAAAATTTCAAAAATTAATTTTAAAAAAATGGGTTTATAGTATTGTTCTATATCACTTAAGCATTCTATAGAAAAATTTTGAGCTCCAAACTACACTTCTAAGTCTATTTATTTTTAGTTCTAATCATGCTCAATTTTGCTTAATTTGTTAAGAACCCTGTATTTTCAAACATGATTAAACTTAATCACTATTTTTCCCTAAATCTACATACAATAAAACCTCAGAATAACAAGTTTCATAATTTTTTGGGCAAAATAACTAATTTTAAGAAATTATATAAAATTGGGGCAGATAAGGGACTTACTCGGTTTGATGCCTTTTGGCCGATCAACTCCGGTCCAAGTGTGTCGGTCGGCTTAGATGGCGGGTTTGGAGTAGGGTAGTGGTGGTGGCTCGGTCCTAAGTGATGGTGGTGTGTGGGTTTGACTCACTAGCCCTAACTGTACGGTTTTCCTTTCTTTTTTTTTTTCTCTAGTTTTTCTCTTGAATTTCGAAGCTCTCTATTTTTCTCTGATTCTTAACTATCTAAAAGAGCTCTGTAAATTTTTTCCCTATTTATAGAGCTTGGTGGTAATTAATGTGCATTAAATTAGATAAGACATTGTCTAAATCCCTTAATTTTTTACTTTTGTGTTGCTTGATTCTAATTAGCTAATTTTTCTTCTTTAACTCCTGACTTGCCATGACTAGATATACATCATTCACTATCTCTCTGATTTTTTTTTCTGATTTTTCTTTAATTAATTAGTAATTTTCCTTAATTATTTAATAAGTTTTTAGACAATTTAAAAAATTTTGCGTATTTTTATCTACGCATAAATACATGTAGGGTGCATGTGAACATTCTTAATTATTATTTAGGTCATTCTATAATTTTTGGTATACATATAATCTATCTCTAGTAATTTATTAATCATTAGATTACATTTTTCTCCTTTTCGATAATTAACAATTATTATACTTAAAATTTAAAACTTTTATAGTGTCCTATTTTATTACTTATTTTCTTAAATTCAAGTTTATGGGGTTGTTTTGATTAGTTTTTCTATCAATAGTTTATAATTTGGGTTTGATCATATCCTTTAACCGATTGTCCTAAACTTTGTATTCTAAGTTCAATCTTACGGTCACTTGGCTTAACTTTAGGGCTTACAAAAGGTAAGTATTTAGCCAATGTGCCAAGATGACAACAACTAAGGCGAACTTTTCTGCTCAAGTGTAATTGACTTCAGGCCCTTGAAGTTAATGGTTGATATAGCATACCGGCCTATGCTCTCTTCCTTCTGCTTTAACAAGTATAGATAAGAGTGCCCGATTGCTTATGGCCAGGTATAGATATAAGTCCTCCCCTAGAATAAGCTTTAAGAGGACTAAAGGGTATGCGAAGAAGTCCTATAGCTGCTCAAAGGTTGCCACATACTGAAGACTCCATTTAAAACCCTTGGGATTCTTGAGGACTCTGAAAAACTTAGCGCATCTATTTATGCTCTTAGAGACAAACCTGCTTAGCGTGGTCACTATGCCGGTGAGCTTCTGTGTGTCTTGGACCAAAGAAGGTGGTTTCATATCTCTGATGGCATGAATTTTTTCAAGTTAGCCTTGATACCTCTTTGGGTGAAAAGGAAGTTGAAGAATTTACCGAAATTGACCCCAAATATACACTTCTGGGGTTTCAACCTCATGTCGTGTTTTCTCATCTAGTTAAAGGCTTCCTGTAGGTCCTTAACATAATTATTGGGCTACTTGCTCTTGACTATCATGTCATCGACATACATCTCCATGTTGTGCCTAAGTTAGGGCTTAAACAACTTTGTTACCATTCATTGATATGTTGCCCTAGCATTTTTTTGGCTGAAGGGTATGATAGTATAGTAGTATATACCAAAATTAGCAATAAAGAAGGTATGGACTTCGTCTTTTGGGTCCATCTTTATCTGGTTGTAGCCTGAGAAGACATTTATGAAGCTTAGCAAGGCGTACCTTGATGTGGAGTCGACTAGTTAGTCGATCCTAGGAAGATAGAAGCAGTTCTTTAGGCAGACTTTATTGAGGCCAGTATAATTGACACATGTATGCTACTTCCCTGACTTCTTCTTAACCAACATTATGTTGGCTAACCAAGTTAGATACTTCTCTTCCTTTATGAAGCTAGCCTTAAGCAGCTTCTATACTTCTTCCTCAATTGCAGCTTGCCTTTCTAGTGTAAAATCCCTTTTCTTCTATTTGGCAGCCCACATAGTGAAGTTGATGTTAAGGCTATGGGTTGCCAGGTTAGAGGAGATCCTCGGTATGTACGATGCTGACTAGGCAAACCTATCTGAGTTGACTCGTAGGAGGGCTACTATCTCGTCCTTCACCTCGGAAGGGGTTTTGATCTCGACCTTAGTGGTCTGGTTAGGAAAGGGGCCAATTTGCACCTCTTTAGTTTTTTTGTTCGGCTCACCTCTCTCAATTGGCTTCTTTCGAAGACCAGTCTCCAAAGAAAAACCCTATTTGCTTTGGCGGCTTTAACATAAAGCTTTTGGGAGAGCTTCTAGTCACATCTATAAATTCCCAACTTGATTAGCATTGGGAATTTAGATTTTCAGGTGAAGGGATGAAGCGATGACCCCAAACACATTTAAACTTGGTTGTCTTAAGAGAACGCTGTAGGGGGATGGGTAGTTGATCACAATGAACTCCATTGGTTGTCGTACAACTATATCATCATCACCAAGTTCCATATAGAGAGTAATGATTCCTTTGGCTCAAACGGTACTTCCATCAAAGTCGTTGAGATTATGGTGGTATAGCTTTATCTTGATGGGCAACTTAACCCTTATCCTTTCACATGTATGCAGGAAGAAGATGTCAGTAGAGCTGCCGATGCCCACTATAATCTTGAGGACCTCAAAGTTAGCGATCACTGCCCCTATAGCAAGGGCATCTTGATGGGAGGTGTTGATGTGCTTAGGAGCTCAGTTATTACTAAGACTTATCATAGCAGATTGGAACCAATGGGTCCTTCGAAATATTGAAAAAAGTAGAGTGAGTAGGTCTACGAACTGATTAGAGTAGCTAATATAAAGCTACTTAGAGGATATGACACACCATTGAACATAACACGACTTGACATTTTACTTGATATGATACATAAGTTAATGTCAAGGTCCACCCGCTACTAATCCTAAGTTAGTTAGCAAGATTAGATAAGAGTGTATGGAAAGTGGCTTGGAGAAAGTTGTCTCACAAGAACAGTATATTTAATGTATATTTGTTGGGTAAGAAGATTTCGGCTACAAGGAGAAGGGATTATTTATAGTAAGTCCCTAGTGCAAATTACAAATAAAGAAATTACAAAAAGGAGATTCCTAGTATATACGAAAAAAGGTTAGAAAGGGCAAAAGACAAAAATGGAAAAGTAGTATAATGCTGGATGAAAAGGACAGGTGGCAATGCAACATTGGCTTTGTACTAAGATGCTTTGAGCATAGCAGGCGAGAGGAATCAAGATGTTGCGATGACAAGAAGGCTGAGATGAGGAGGGATGTCGTGAGAGTTGGAAGGATGCTGAAAGAGGAGTACTTGGCATTAGTGTGGGTAGCTCACATTACTCGACAAGGATTCTCAGCAGTAGAGAGGTTAGATCATTCGATACAGTCTTCGGCTAGGGAATAGTCAGCATTGGCACTCGAGAGGGAACAAAACTAGGTATCACCTTCCGGCGTTGTCAAGGAGTTCTACCATCTTTCTTCTGCATAGAGTTTCTTGTCATCGGTAGATTAATGAGAAAGAATTCTTCAAGTGAGGGACTAAAGGCCTCGAAGTTATACGTTAGTAAGAGGACCGATGGTTGATAGCTCATCGGTTCTCTAAGGTTATTGAAGATTTGCCCTCAAATCTTAGCCTTCTTTATCGAGTACATAAGGTGTCAGATCAGCCACATTAAAAGAAATAGATACATTGTATCTATCGGGCAACTCTAGCTCATAGGCATTGTCATTAATGTGCTTAAGGATCTTAAAAGGTCTGTCTGATTTAGGGGAAAGCTTATTCATCCTCTTCTCTGGGAAATGCTCCTTGCTAAGGTAAACCTAAACAAGGTCTCTAAGGTTGTAAACTACTCATCTCCTTCCGTAGCTTTCTTATTCCTTATGCCAAGTTACAGTCCGTGCCAATAGTTCGGCAACCTTTTGATGCAACTTTTGGAATTCCTTAACGCGTTGCATGCTATATTGACTTTCCCCTTATATGGTCAAGTTGACAGTTATATCTAAGGGCAAGTTCGGGTTAAGTCCATAAACGACCTCAAAAGGCAACCTTCTTATTAAGCTGTGAACTGATCGGTTGTAAGTGAACTTAATGATAGGTAGGCATAGGTCTCAATTGTGTAAATTCTTCCCTACAGCTGCCTATAGAAGGTTACCGACTGTCTTATTTACTACCTCAATTTGGTCGTTTGTTTGAAGGTGGCAAGAAGTACTATACATAAGCTTAGTACCAAGTTTCCTCTATAGGGTTTTCTAGAAGCTTTATAGGGTTTTCTAGAAGAAACTTATGAATTTCGAATCACGATCAGATACAATACTTTTCAGCAGCCCATGTAAATGTACAATTTCCTGCAAGAAGAGATTAGCAATAAAAAAAGCATCATTAGTTCTATGATAGAGAGTGGAGTAACTCATCTTGTTGAAATGGTTGACCACAACCATAATTGAGTCATGTCTTCTCAGCATTCGGGGAAGGCCGAGCATGAAATCTATCCTTAGGTCGATCCATGGGCACTTAAGTATAAGCAAGGGTATGTACTCTCTGTATGGCTCTCTCTTTCCTTTTGCATGTTTACATACTTCGCACCTCTCAAGAACTTGGTGCACATTCCTCATTATCCCAGGCTAGTAGAAATGTTCCTTTAGTATTTTAATCGTCTTCTTTTCTCTAAAATGGCTAGCTAAGCCTTTGGCATGAGCTTTACGTACGAGTGGTTCTCTAATCGAACTATTCAGTACATAAACTAGCTTGCCCTTCATTAGGAACCCCTGACTCAAGTAAAATCCATCCACAATACCTCCAACATTGCACTTGGCTACTAAGGGCCTAAAATAATGGTCGTACTCATATTGATTGGGCAAGGACTTGAATCCAAGCACCTTAGCTTGCATAGTCATAATAAGGGTATGATGACAAGAAAGAGTGCTGACTACAGTGTTGGTGCTCCCTTTCTTATGTTGGATGACGTAGCAGAAAGTCTCTAGCAATTCAACCCATTTAGTATGATGCTAAGAAAGTTTCTGTTGCCCATGAAGATACTTGAGAGACTCATGATCTAAGTAGATGATGAATTCTCTCAGTAATAGGTAATGCTGCTAGTTTTATAGTTTTCGAGCAAAGGAATAGAACTCCTTATCATAAGCTAAGTAATTCAGGGCAGCTCCTCAGAGTTTCTCGCTAAAATAGGCAATTGGTTGGTGCTCCTGCATAAGGACAACACTAATGCCGACGCCAGACATGTCACACTTTACCTTAAAAACTTTCTCAAAATTCAGTAGGCCAAATACTGAAGCAAATGTCAATTTGGACTTCACGTCTTCAAAACTCTTCTATGCTTTCTCTGACCACCTAAACTCAATGTTCTTTTCAGTTAATTCAATTAGCAGCGCAATTATGGAACTGAAGTTCAGAATGAATCTTTGATAGAACTAAGCTAGACTACGGAAGCTCCTGACTTCAGCAGCATTAGTTGGCATAGGCCACTTAAGAGTGGCATTAACTTTCTCGTCATTAACCCGAACTTCTTTCCCTGAAACAACATATCCGAAGAATACAACCTCACTTTAACAAAACACGCATTTCTTTAGGTTATCAAATAATCTCTCAGCATAAAGGATGTCGAACACCGATCTTAAATGCTCAACATGAGTGATGGGATTGGCACTATAGACCAAAATGTCATCAAAATAGACCACAACACATTTGCCGATCAATGTTCTAAGCATATGATTCATTAATTGCATGAATGTACTCAACGCATTAATTAAGCCAAACGGCATTACCATCCATTCGAACAGACCATCCCTTGTCTTGAAGGCCATCTTCTATTCATCTCTAGGCCTCATTCATATTTGGTGGTAGCCACTCTTTAGATTAATCTTTAAAAAGATGCGAGCACCATGCAACTCACCATGCATATCATCCAACCATAGAATAGGATATCGGTACTTAACAGTAATTTTGTTTATGGCATGGCTGTCAATACACATTCTCTATGACCCATCTTTCTTTGGTACTAGCACGGCTGAGATGGTACATGGGTTCATGCTCTTTTGGACATACTTGTGATCCACTAACTCATCAA
Source organism: Lumnitzera littorea (assembly GCA_024138015.1). Classification (NCBI taxonomy): domain Eukaryota; kingdom Viridiplantae; phylum Streptophyta; class Magnoliopsida; order Myrtales; family Combretaceae; genus Lumnitzera; species Lumnitzera littorea. The sequence continues at coordinate 37,620,322 of JAMXBB010000006.1, read as the reverse complement.
CTTGCTTCTTCAACTCGGCTGCCTGCTTAGGATTAAGCCTATAAGTAGGTTTGTTCGGTAGGGCAGCTCTTGGTTGGAGGTCAATGCAATGCTCAATGCCTATTAAGGGAGGTAAACCTTTCGACATCTCTGTAGAAAATAGATCAGCATACTCTTCTAGTAGAGCTCTCACTTTGATTGGATAGTTCTTAGCATCTCTCACCTCTAAGAGTCTCATGACTAAAAGGAACACATAGTCTTTTACCTTGACTTCTCGAGCAAACTGAGCTCGAGAAATCACCAAGGACTTCCGTTGTAAAGATCTAGCAACCTTTTCTTGGGCTTTCCGCACTTCCTTAGGGCTCATAGGTGTCAGTATTATTTTCTTCTTGTCCTTTTGGAACATGTAGGTGTTCCTATACTCATCGTGCAACACCTTCAAGTTAAATAGCGATGGTTTGCTGAGTAATATATGAGAAGCGCACATAGAAAGGACATCACATAATACCTTGTCTTCGTACCTATCACTAATGGTAATTGGTACCCTCACTTGTTCAGCATCGTGTAAGCTGTAAGCCCCACAACCAGTCACTCAAGGTTTCGATTGGTTGAAAGATCCGATCAAGTCTAAATAATAAGTAAAGCTAGAAATACTAGTGAAAATGATCTCGTAAGTTTAAATTTAAGAAAATAAGCAATAAAATAAAAGAATATGAAAATTCCAAATTTTAAGTATATAACTTGTCATTTATCGAAAATGCGTAAAATGTATTTCGTTAATTAACGAATCACTAGAGATAAATTATATGTATACTAAAAATCATAAAATAACCTAAATAATATTTAGGAATATTTATTTGTACTATATATGAATTTATATGTATGTAGAAATACACGTAATTACTTAAAATAACCTAAATAATATTTGTACTATATATGAAAAATTAGGGTTAGAAAAAAAGATAGGAAAAACTATGCAATTAGGGCCTTATAAGAGAACCCAGACCAGACGAGTAGCTGGGAGTAGATAGCCACCACCACCACCACACAGTGGTGGCAACGCCCAGACCGACCGACAAGGCTACGGTGGCCAGAGCCACCCAGACTGGTGAGTTCGATTTTCAGCCCAATTTTGTGTAATTTTGTAAAAATAGTAAATATTCTTAGAAAATTATGAATTTTGTTATTCTGAAATATTTTTGTATGTAGTTTTTAGGAAAAATATTATTTTGATAAAAATATGTCCCGTGATATATGGTCCTTAAGAAATCATGCAAAACCGAGCATGTAAACCGAACATGTTTCGGTTTAGAAATAAATGACCTTAGAAATGTAGTTTTGAACCCAAAATTTTTTTTAGACTACTTAGATGATATAGAACAGTGCTATGAAGCCCATTTTCAAAAATTAATTTTTGAAATTTTTAGATAATTTTTAGGCCTTAAAATGAGGCATAAAATGGGTAATTTAGGGTTAATAAAGTAATTAAATGGTTAATTACTGATTTAGTGAATAAGTATATGTTTTAGGATATTGAAATCTGATGGAGTACGATACTTGTACCATTTAGGGTGTTAGATGTAATTATTAGGTTAATTATATAGTAAATGAGTAATAGGGAAAAATAGTAAATTTTAAGTTAATTTTGTAAATTAGGGAAATTAGATGTAAAATCTGATTTAGGATGAATTTGGACATTTTGAAATGATAATTGATGTTGGGAGATGGTAATTAGAGTGAAAGAAATATTAGATGTATATTATATACATAATAGGTGATAATACATAATATGTAATTATTGGAAATATAATAAATAGAAAATATTAGGATAAAAATTGATATTATATAAATAATAGGGATATATAATAAAATTGATAGAAAACTTAAATTTATGTAATTATATGAAAAACGTAAAAATTTCTTATATCAAGAGTAAATTTGGTACACTAATAAGGATTTAAGTGTACCGGATGGTATTTAGGATATCGAGAAGTAAGGTGATTAATTTCATATTACAAATAAAAACAAGTTTCTAGAGTTTGGGTATAAAAAAGTACTTAGAAATTGAACTAGAATCTAATTTAGAAATCGATGAGGAAACCGAACTCGAACCTAACCCCAAACCTAGAATAATTGTAAAAGACTCAAGACCTAGATAATTAGGTATATTAAACCCTAAACAAAATATAACAATAAGCGTTATAGGATAAAACAAACCTATAATAGTTATATGAAAAGCTGAAACCACGTTTGTGTTATAGGGATGATTGGCGATGGCCTGAGCAAGTCGGACCTCGAGTGAGTAAGTGAGGAGTCGAGGTAAGTTGGGATTAATACGATGCTGTATTTTGGAGGCTTAAGATTATGCTTGATTGTGCTTATTAGATAGTTGGATGTGTGCATGTGCTTGATTATGAGTGATGCTATGATTCTGTTGGTTGTTCTGGCTTGTATTGTATGATTTGTATGAAATGAATGATCACTCTAAACTGGACCTAATCAAATATACGACTTGTAATCATAATCAGATTTGCATGGCAACCCATTAGGGGAAACCTAGGATTCTCTGGTCAAATACCGACCCCTTCGAAAGGGGTAGCGCAGAATTGCAAAGGGTCCCTTCTTCATCCTCAGTCAAACTAAGTGACAGGTGAGGAGGTTACTGCTAGGGTGAAGTCAATGGTTCAAAGGTAGTCGGGGGAGGAGCAAGGTCTCCATTACACAAGCTTAGGTTTGGTCATGAGCTGTTGCATTAACGGCAACTCCTCAACCCGGATTAGAGCGAGCGTAATTTCTCTAATCTCACGACGAGTCGGACAACGTCGTGCGATGACATTTGCTTGAACATGCATTACACCTAATAAGTTGGTTGATAACCTTGTTGTGTTTATGGTATTGTTTTAAGTCCGCCATCCTAACTTACTGAGCTGTGGTTGCTCACATCTCTATAGACGTCATGCAAGTGCTAGCTAGGAAGTGGCAAACAACTACTCTAAAGCTAACAACTATTAGATCATAGGGAGTGAGGAAAAACATTTGAAAAATAAACACATATTTTTAAGGTTCAAGCTTTTACTTTAGAATTTTTCATTTCTAAATAATGTAATAATTAGGAAATATATTACGAAGAAATATTGTAAACGATAATTGTAATAATTAAATTATAGTGTATATATGTATTTCCTCACTTTTTTAGGTAAATGATTTATTTAAATTACAAACTGTTTACTTTAAAGTGAATTAGTCGTAGACGCCTTGTGTAGATTAGGTCTAGGATAGTGGTTGTAAGGCTAACTTCTATCTTATAATGATTTATACGGCAGGACTATTACGACTCTACTGCTTTGGGGTGTAACATAAGCCTTTCTCATTTAGCTAGTGAATCTTATACGACTTAGGGTGTGGGAGGGTTGGCAATTTCATGGCTTTAACCACCCTTTGTGCTATGACATTAGTATAGCTCCCTCTGTCAATGATTAAGGCACATAGATTGCTATTTACCTAGCAATTTGTATGGAAGAGGTTCTCCCTTTACTTATTCTCTTTTGCTACAAATGCACTAAGAGACCGTCGAATGATAAAACAGTACTCGATACTACCCTTAAGAGGTGTTTCAGCATCAGGGTCTTCTTGAAACTCTTCTAGTATCTGTTTAACTCCCATCTCTTCCTCTCCTTCGCTTGTACTCTCTACTTCAAACTGGGACTTATCTCCCTTTATAGTCATAACTTGGCAGTTTGAACATTGACTAGCCACGTGTTCATAACCAAGGCATTTAAACCATTTGATTTCTCAGGTTTTTCTTCTAAAGCTCTAACCTTAGTTTTTTCGGACCTCAAGTTCCTCAGCTTTGCTCTTACCTCGGCCTTCTTCTAGTCGACTTGGCACTTACCCTCGACGTTCCACCTTAGAACTATTTGATGCTCAATTATTCACTAGTCAGCTTGGCATGCCACTTTTATGTAGCAGCATAGGTCAGCTACTCGGCATCCAGCTAACTTAGTTCTGCCTTTACCTTTCAACTCTCTGTGCCACTTTGATGGCTTCATCCAAAGTCGTAAAACTTTGCAATTCCACTATGGTACTAATTTCGGTCCTTAGTCTAGAAACATAACTTGCTATAGTTCATGTCTTGAGTTCATTGACATCACATTGGATCATGAGTAACTGAAATTCTCAGGCATAGTCGTCCATCGACCGGTTACCTTGTCTTAAATCTTGTAGATGTTAGAAAATGTCATGCTCGTAGTGTTCAAGAACAAACCTACTTCTCAAAACTCTCTTCATCTCATTCCATGTTCAAATTTCATGTCAGGCCCTCAGGCGAACATTCTGCAATTTCTTCCACTACATTGCTGCAAAATTCCAATACGGCCACTCAAATACATATAGCATCTTCATAATCATAAAATTCGAATATCTTTTCGATCTTCTCCTCCCAATCCAAGTAGTCATCAGCACTACCAGACTTGTTGAAGCTCGAAATTTGTACCTTAAAGTGTTTGACACCTCTTGATGTTTTTAACTTATGCTCATCGATCCCAACATATTGTTCCTCTTCTTCTTCATACTCTTTCACTTCGTCTAACTCCAACCCCCTTCTCGTCATTCTGTAAGCATGACAGGGTAGTGCTTGGTTCATAGGAAAGGCTTTTAGTGCTCGTTTATTCATCTACCTTCTAGGCCTATCTCTCATTTCTCGACCCTATTCAACTACTCTCTCTCTTAGCTTAGTCTTTAAGACTCTCTGTACTGAAATAACTAAATTAACTACAATAGCAGCAAGGTCTTATATCTACTCATCAGTCAGTACGTAGTGTTTGTTGGGTAACTTGACCACGACCATGAGCATCACTCTTAGCATTGTTAATCTCTCCCTGAAGACTACGATTTGACATTCTCAAAAATGACGCTTCAAGAAATATTCTTCACACAAGAAATCCTTACCGTACATACAAATACCACATGAACTGTGAACTTGCTTTGTTTTTCCAAATGAAAAACAGAGTATCTCGAACAGCAAACAAGTAGGAACTATTACTACACAGCTTTCAACCACAACCTTAAACTTTGATACTAAGATTATATGATGTGCCTAAGAGCTCAATTATCACTAAGACTTATCGTAGCAGATTTGAACTAATGATTCAAAATATTAAAGAAAATAGAGTGAGTAGGTCTACGAATTGATTAGAGTAGTTGATGTAAGCTACTCAGAGGATATAACATACCAATGGACACAACATGACTTGATACTTTACTTAATATGATGCATAAGTTAATGTCAAGGTTCACTCGCTACTAATCCTAAGCTACTTGGTAAGATTAGATAAAAGCGTATGAAAAATAGACTTAAAAAGGGTTGTCTCACAAAAACAGTATATTTAATATATATCTGTAAGGTAAGATAATTCCGGCTACAAGAAGAAGGGACTATTTATAATAAGTCCTTGGGCAACATCACAAATAAAGGAATTACAAAAAGGCATATGCAAAAAGAAGATTCCTAATACATACAAAAAATGTTAAAAAGGAAAAAAGACAAAAATGGAAAAGTAATACAATGTCAGATGAAAAGGATAGGTGGCAGTGTAACATTGGCTTTGTACTAAGATACTCTAAGCATAACAGGTGAGAGGAATCAAGATGTTACGGCGACAAGGAGGTCGAGATGGGGAGGGATGTCGTAAGAGTTAGAAGGATGCCGAAAGAGGAGTACTCAACATTGGTGCGAGTAGCTTACATTACTCGGCAAGGATTCTTGACGGCAGAGAGGTTAGATCACTTGACACAGTCTTCAGCTAGGGAATAGTTGACATCGGCATTAAAGAGAGAATAGAGCTAGGTGTAACCTTTTGGCGCTGTTAAGAAGTTCAGCCATCTTTCTTTTATATAGAGTTTCTCATCATTGCCAGGTTGATGAGAAAGAATTATTCAGGTAAAGGATTTGAGGCCTCGGAGTCATGCATGAGTAAGAGGACTGGTAGTCAGTAGCTTATCAGGTGTCTACCCCTTCTAAATCTTCATCAAAGAAGGAAATCGAAGTGTCAATCTTCTATCTCTTCTCTTTAATAGCTAGTACCTTGGATGAGGTGTTAGTTAAGCTATCGGTACTCGACTGGCTCCTTGGGCGTAGCCCCTCAACAATTACATTTATGATGCCATTGAGGGTTTGGTCATTGTGGTAGTCGTTGTTTGGCTTTACTCAAGTACCTTTGGTTTGTTGCCTTCGAGGTGCCCTATCTTCATCATTATCAAAACGGTCGCCGTTCCTTCGCTAGGCTACGTATTCACCAAAGAAGCCCCGTTGAATAGCATACATGATTGCATTCTTCAACTAGAAGCATTCATCGGTAGTATACTTGTGGTCATCATGAAATTGACAATACTTGTTAAAGTTCCTACGGTTAAGGTTACCCTTCATCTTGGCAGGCTTTTGTGGTAGGCTTATATGCTGCACCTCCGAATAAACTCGAGAAATAGGTTGATTTAGAGGGGTATATTGCATGTAGATGGGAAGGGGGAGGGGGGAAGGGGTTCCGCTTGGCTTGGTGCTTCTTACTTCCTAAGCCTTCTACCTTTGCCCTACTCGGTACCTTACCGCTGAGGCGATCTTTTGCAAACAATCTCTCCTTGTCCTTTTCGTTCAACCTCTCTCGATCGACGTCTCACTTGGTACGAATATTGTCCTCCTAGTTCTTGTATTTTTGGGCCTTATTCTAAAAATTAGTCAAGGTCTTCAATTTGCTCTTCACAAGCAATCGAAAGAAGTCTCCTGAAGGTCAAATGCCAAGCTGTACGACATGCATAGCTACTCCCTCATCTAGTTAAGGGATCTCGACTACAGAATTGTTGAATTAGGCCATAAATTTATGTAGAGTTTTGCCTTCACTTTGTCTTATTAGGTATAAGGACAATGTATCCTTAGACAAGAGCTTGCTAACCTTGAAGTGGAGGCTAAACCTCCATGTCAGCTCATTAAAGGAGTAGATGGAGTTTTCGGGCAAGTGGTTAAACCACATTTAAGCTGCTTTTCTCAGCGTACCTGGGAAAGCCTTGCATAAACTGGTATTTCCATAACCATAAAGGTTCATGAGGGTGTGGAAGTAAAGGAGGTGATCATTAGGGTCACTTGTACTGTCATATTGGTCTAGGCTAGGAAGTTTGCTATTAAGAGACAACACTTCACCTTGGACGTCTCTAGTAAAGGGGGGTTTTGTTGTTGCTAACCAACCAAGCGTCACCAGTTGCCTTGCTCTCCTGCTGTTCAGAGAGCCTTCTTATGATTGTGTGAAGCTCATTGAGGTCAGCATCATCTACTTGATAAGCTCAATACACTACAAAATGTATCAGTACTCCGTAGGAGTTGACCACCTGCTCATTACCAGCTAAAGCTCGGTCGTGGGTGGTCGTAGATCTTGTTGGCTGTTGCTATATTGGGGAATTAAGCTGCTGATCCCTTACATTATGTTGCTGTTGGTGGTGCTTATTTTGCTCGATTCGGCATTAGAAGCTTTTAGTAGGTAGGTTTGCGCATTGCGCCTCTTAGCTTCTTCAAGGTGAGTGCAAAGCAACTTGTTTTAAGTAGCAAACTCCTCAATTAAATATTCCTCCAATGTTTCCCTTAGTAGGGGCTGGTTCTCAAGAAGTTGGTTATTTACCAACTAGTGGTTCTTAGGGTTGTTAATATGAGACATGTTTATTAAAGTTGGAGTTTGGGAAAGTGTTTAATATGTTTGGATAGGAAATTGGATCTTCTTCCCATAGATGGTCCCAAATGTCGTATCAAAATATTTGCCAGCATGGATTTGAGAGGGATTGGGCTTTGAATAAGTGAGTAAGTATACAAAAATGAGCCCAATGAGAAGGCATTAAAGTGTTGTCTAGCATGATTACTTCGATACTTTAAGTTATCAAGTGTTTAGAAAATATAAGTACTCAAGAGCAATATGTAGGCTCGAGTACGTAAAGTATTAAGTGGGTTACTATTAGGTATTGGTTTTTCATTTATACAAGAGTGAAGTTGGCAATTGGAGAGGAGTTAGTAAGCAGAGCCACATCTACAAATATTGGAGAGTGGGGTTAGAATGTCTGACGTGGTTGGTAAGTATAAGAGTTAGTTGTTTGACTTATCCAAAGTCTTCTAACCGTTAAAAGCCTCTAATAGTTGGATAGGTTGTGTTCTTGGCTTGAGTTAAGGGTGACTCATCATAGGTTGTGATCTTATCAAGTCAGGATGGGTTCAAGGAGCTCATGTCCAAAAGACTATCAATAATTATGACCTACTTAAGCTATTTAAATGTTTAGTACCCATTTAATATGATTAATTAACGGAATGTGTTAGGGTTTGTGATATTCAAATAAATAGTATAATGATCTTGTTTAGTGTACTAAGAATATGATAAAATTTAAATTTCTTAGATATTTGTTAAAAATTGTATAATAATGATTTTATAATATTGTTCCAGAATAAGAAACCAAACACGGCAAAAAAATTTCCTATTTGGTGATGGCACAATTGCTTTCACAATTTTTTTTCTTTTATTTTCCCTTCTTATATTTGATAAAAATAAATTAATCCAATAGGTGTACGTGTAAATTTTCAAGAAACTTGTTAAGTAAATAAAAAAGAAAACTTCTACACTTCTCAATACAACTTACTCTAGTAAAGAACAAATGCAATGAAAGATTGAAAAGTTTATTATTTGGTTTAGAAACCCTTAAAACACCCCGTTAACATTTTTCAAATAAAAGTCAATATCAGATATAATAAAGAAAAGAGAAAACAAAAGCCAGCAGGTGGAGTGGGGCAAGGCCCAATGAAAAGGAAACGAAAGTTCTGGACAAGAAGGCCCATGGAAGAGAAGTGGGGTCCCTTCCATCGAAGGGTCGGTGAATGGTTGCTGCATGAAGATCATGATGATGATAGGACAGTTTAATTTTAATTTAAGGAGAGAAGACAAGACGAGATTGGTGAAGAGAATAGTATATTAAAATCAATAACGTAGTCTTAAATAAATAGTCTGTTTTCATAAAAACAAGAAGAAAAAACCCAACAACGCAAATCCAACTTTTTTATAGTTGAATAGTATAAATATTAATTTTTTAATAAATAAATTATTATTTTTTTCATAATTATTGTAATAATATTTAATAAGAAAAACATATAAAAATTCTATTAATGAATATCTAGCGACTTTCCATGTTTTTTCAATTTCTATCCTATTTATTTTCTTTCAAAGCAACTGTAGACAGGATTTTTATTTCATATGTCAGTATTCGTTTTATGGATGACTAATAAAATAATAAAAATTTTCTCTTTTCTTTTTCAATTATACAATATATTATAACTTAAATAAGAGAATATTCAAATTCGATTTTTTTTATTAAAACCAATTTGATACAATTACAATATATTAGTTTTATAATAAGCTTTTTTATTATATTATATATACATATGTGATAAGTATACAAAAATAATACATAAAATTGACTTAGGAGTGAAAATGAATGTTAGTGTGACGGAACAAACACACACTGACAAGGACGCATTTGCAGTCGCTGCGTACAAAAAGAAAGATTTTCTCTCATTCTCTTCTCTCTCTCTCTCTCTTACCGCAAGCGCTCCGCCTGGCACGTATATCCACTCACGTTGACGTCTCTTGTTTTCTTTCTCCCATTTTCATCGTTCTCTCCGTCCAATCAACTTGCCTTAATTTAATAAAGGAATATCCAAATTCTCACGTCCATAAAAAAAGAAAAAAAAGAAAGAAAGAAAGAAAATTTGATTTTCCTTTTCTTTTTAGTTATAGTCATTTGTTTTGACTTTTCTGTTTGATATGATCTTTTTTTATAAAAGTAAATGGAATAAGTGGCATTAAATTGTAATTAACAAGAAATTGAATAGATATGTAATAATTATTACATGTCTATTATATTGTTTGATTAACATAATAATGAATAATCAATAAGACAGAAAAAAAAAACTATCCAATATAATCTTAAAATGTTTACTCTTTTCTAATTTTTATAGCCACTCAACATAAGGATAGGATACTTATGATAAATAAGATAAATTAGTTATTAAATAGTTATTCGTGAGATTCGTGTAATAGTAATTTATTAAGAATAGCCATTTGATGTTAAAAATTTAGTCAAATATGGTAATAATAATTTTATATGAAATAAATAGGAAATGGAATAGTTTTAAAAAATGTTATCAAGATGTTTTGTCCTTGTTCTACTGCTGCATCTTTACTATTCACATGTTAGGTACAGATATGACAATATATGATAAACTATTATGCATAGCTGTAGAGACTAGAAAATAGGGAAGCTTTATACTCATGAATGAATGATTCTCCAAGTTTTGGAAAAAGAAGAAAAGGAATAATTCTTCAAGATTGCGGTACAAAAAGCTTCGAATCTTTTTTTTTTTTTCCCAATTAATTTCCAGTAAAAATAAAGCGAAAAATTCAAAAATCGTCATCCCCTTTGGTCACTTCGTATTTAAACCATTCACTTTTAGATCTTTTTTTTTTTTTAAATTCAAATCCTTGGCATTTTGCTAATTTTCTAATTAAGCTCTTCATTTTTAACTTTTTCTTTATGATCCTCCAATTTTTCAAAATAAATAAAAGAAAACATTCCATTATCCTAACTATTAAAGTTATTAAATAATTTGATGGTGATAATTATTTTTAGCATACAAGCTCTCGAGTCTAAATTAATCAATTTAAGGTTATTAATAAGTCCACTTCAAATAAAACTTAACTTTATCTCCTATAAATAAGAGATGAAGTTCTTAACTAAAAGATCTTTTTATTTTTGTGTTTTACGGTCTTAAACATTGTGTTGATTTAAATATATTTTAACGTAAATATCGAAATAATTATATTGAAATAAATTTTAATACCTTATTAACAGTGTTTTGTTTTACAGAAAACGTAAATTAAGGAATCTCTATTAACGAATCAACGAAGTGAAAAGATAAGTTAATAGTATGGATTTTTTCTTCTTGTTTTTTTTCAATTGACACAATAGATGCTTTTTAACTGATGCCGGTACTTACAGGCATGAAAGGTAATCGTCAATGAACAAGGGACCTTTATAAATGGTCTTGAAGAGGTAAAAGTTTCGGGAAAAAACTTATGTGGTGAATTACTCGAATCGATTAGAAAAGGTGGATTACTCGAATAAGAAAAATAGCAAAAGTTGAAGAATCATTTTTGTATTTTTCTCACAAATAGAACGTAGACAACTCCTTAATTTCCAAATATTCAATTGTTTTTGGATTAAATGAAAACTCAAATAAGAAAAATGCAAATGGTGAATAATCATTCTTGTACATTTCTTACAAATAAAATGTATACAACTCCATTTCCTAATATTCAATCGTTCTTAGATAAGTAAAAGACATTAAAAAAAAAAAAGGAATTATAGAATGGTGAAAAAATATTTATCTTATGTTTTCTCCAAAATGAAGGATTTTTCTACGATCCCAAATTAATTCCATTATTTATCTTATCCTTAATTTGTAAATTGCATAAACCACTTGATGATTTCTAAATTATTCATTTGGGAAAGCAAGCAAATAGGAAGATTTTAATTTGATTATCTTCTCAATTTTCTGCTAGACCTTTTTCATGATTTCTTTCCACGGGCAAACACCGGTTAAACCATATAAAAAGATGAAGGAATAAATCCACAACGAAGGACAAAACATGTGTATGACTTCAGCTTTCGGATTTAAGCTTTCACGTTGGGTATGTATAATTATAGCATAATACGAGGTTGCAATAGTTGTATATTAGATGTAATGTACGTATGGCTTTCTTCTTTTCCCACTTATGTATCTTAGATCCTTTTTTCCCCCTTTTTTTTTTTCCTCCCTGTTGAATACATCAATGTCATGCAGGCAAGGAAACATATATCAGTTTCATGATAAAGCTAACAAACTTGTGATACCAGCATGGTACATTGGACGACCGTGTAATCCACAAAATGGTATCTAGATATACTTTAACTACGGAAATTTTGCATGAATTTACCATGACACATGGCTCACACATCCGATACCATATATAATAAAACGAATACAGAAAACAACTTGATTAAGAAAAAGAATATGAAGATACATAATTCACAACTGTGTCTTTAATATTGACACGAATCTAAAATAAGACACAAATTCAATCAGTCAGCGTGTACTGCTAGCCCTAATAATCCCTTTTAGTCAGAAGATTGATCACATTGTTTGGCTGCTCGAATCGCCGGTCCAATTCGACACTCTAGAGAAGAATCAAATTCCAAAGAATCGGACGTCAAACTGTATTTTTCAATCCTCACCCAGACATTCACAGCAAATACTGGGCTTAAAACAATAATATATTGAGTTTCACAGAAATCCATTCCATGGAAATATATATATGTATATATATTAGAGGAGGCATAAGAGAATGTGGGATGCCTGTAAAGGTTCTTTCAATTGAAGCTCATAATCTCAATGCTTCCAAATTCCTCAAGAAACCAAAATCCAATGCAAGGAAATAGAAAGGCATGTTATATTCTAAGATTGTGGTCTGACTGACTCTGACCTGGCCTGGACCCAAGATGCATCTTCATGGCTTTGGTTTCAGATGAAGGCAACATCATTACAACCCCACAATGGGCAGAGAAACCCAAGAGAAAAAAGAAGTGAAAAGGAGGAAATGAAAAAAAAAAAAAAAACGGAGGCAAGTTAATCAGAAGAAGCCGATATACTTGTTAATTACAAGGAAATCAACAATAGACCCAAAGCACAGTCCTCAATGCGGCAGTGGACACACATTTGAAGGGGATTCTGGTATTATCCTGAACAGACATGCAACATTATTCATGAATAATACAAAGTTGTTGGTAGCCATCCACAGACATCAAGGACCCCAATTTTGGGTGAAGAATTGTACAAAAGGCAATCCATATGGCTCGTAACAGGCTCCTTTTTCCCTCAAAGCCAACGAAACCATCTCCCCCCCCACCGACTTCCTTCGAAGAAAAACTCTCAGGGAAATGAGAGAGAACCTCTTGCTGTAATTATGTTAAAGGGACCGATGGAAGATTACCTGCAGGACATCGCTGTCGGCGGGGCCGTCTTGTAGTCTTCCCCCAACCGGTTAGACTCCTATCTTCCAATCCCACTTCAATGTTATTGAGCTGCTGTGTCAATGGAGTACAGGCGGTGCTTACTGATGTTATAGCAGCAGAGGGGCTAACAGTAGATCGTCGCCTTCCCCTCAAACAGCTATTCCTAGCATTCCTTCTGGTCAATCCCGATTGCCATGAATGCCCTGTTGCTCGCATCAGCCCTCCAAATGTCTGGAGATCTTCTGTCACCTCATGCCTCGAAAGAGAAGCAAGGCCGGGAAGAATATCTCTCTGAAAGTCCCTTCGCTGTCTTCCCCTTCTTGCCTGCCCTCTACGGGGACGACTTGGGGTTGAAGTGGCAGCTGACTCTTCAATCGTCAATCCTTCTGGAATTAACGGTTTAGGAAAATAATCTTCCGATTTTGTCTCTTTAAGTTTCAATGTCATTGATTCAAAGTAATCTACATCTTCGGAGGTAGACTCATTATAATTACAACTCCGTTTCCCTCTCGAAACAGCTTCGAACCTGCTGTCAATGTTACTGCCACAGGAAAATGCAATATTGGCAAACCATTCAAGTGTACCCTTCGGAGCTTCTGGATTGTCCATAGTGTCAACCAAACAATCACAAGAAGCAGATGAAGAGATAGCTACGATAGCCTCCGCAGCTGATTTGACAACATCATATGGTTGGGATTCATTTATATGTGGTGCCAATTGCTCAGGTGCTTCAGACTTATTTTCTAAAGCTTCTTCTGAAAAGACACCGACCTCATCCTCCCCCTCTGGAGCGGGAGGAGCTTCCAAATCTATCTCTGATATGGGCTTCTTATTTGTATTAGGAGCAGATGGCATCAAACAAATTTCATCCTCACTTAGACATGAGTTCAGATCAATGTGATGCCTAGATGACGCAACTTTTAGGTCCAGTCCTTTCTGTGTATCCAGTAGATCTACAGATGTCTCCTTGTCAACGTCAGAGTCTTGATCGCAAGGCAAATTTATGTCAAGTGCTATTAATTTTCTTTTTTCAACTCCATCGGAGTCAAAAGAAGAAGATTCATTCTTTGTGACAGGAGGCCCTTCAAAAATGGGAACTCCAAGAATCTTTTTATTGCTTGGACAGTCAACAAATGCTTTCCTGTTTGCATCTGCTTCTGATGAACATGAGGGTTTTGTGCTCTGAGACATCTTAGGTAGACCTTTCTCTTCTTCATCTTTAATGATTAAGCAATCAGCAGACTGAAACAAACTTGATTCTTTAGAATTCGAATCGATTCTCACAGTTGTCTCATTTAAGCAATCTGATTTTGCTCTGAGCCAAGCGGGTATTTTTGAAAGGTCCTGCTTCCTGTCTTCATCACGAATCCCAACATTTTGTGAAAGAATCAACTTGTCACATGAACCGTTTTGCAGTGCTGCATTCAAATTCAGATCTCTTGCCGAGTTTTTATAACTTGAACCTGGATAGGATGTATGGTTTGCTATGTCTCTAGGGGCAGAATTTCCATCACTGTGACTGTTAAGATACTCGTACCCAAGTAAAGGAAAGTGACTTGACAGTTCTTTTGAACCTGATGAAGACCCAGGATGAAAACCATTTTGATTAGCTAAATCGTTTCCAAAGCTGGGTTTTCGTCTAGCATCCTTCTCATGCCAACTTTGTCCAAATATTCGATGGTCCATCGTTGATGACTGAGAACTCTTGCTATGTGTAGAGGATGTATCTACATGAGGATGCATTTGAATTGACTTCTGGTTTGAAATATTAGTTGGTCTTTCCCAATATGGAATTGTGCTAGACAGGGACTTAGCCATCTCAGGCGAAGATAGTTGATATTGGTTAGGTTGAGATGCCAAAACCGATTCAGGATGCTTAAAGCCTTCTGTATCTAAACCATATACTGTTCTGTCTCTGGGATTCTCATGAATTTTTCCACACAAGCCTTGCGGTAGAAGTGAAGAAGGAGACTTCTTATCCATCAGAAGACCTTGAGGTATAGGTTCCCTTCCTTTCCCATCCCCTACACAGAAATTGTTAACTATAAATCAGAGGCAACAAGGGCAATACTCTTAAGCCACAACATAGACATTGGTTACCATTGATTCTTTAGCACTTTTGTCAAGTTCCTAACATTATTTCCTAAAGCTAAGAGATGAAAAACAAATGCCAAAAACCATCAGGTTTGTTGAGTATAGGTGCATGCAAATATCTTAATAGCTTTTTACCAAATATATACATCTCAATTCTTAGTAGCTAGACATATGAATCACATATGGGGTTGACAAGAGTTGATATTTTATATCCATGAAATGGCGTTTGGTGCTAAATAAAGCATCATAATAGCATACCAAGCTTAAAGAAGTCCTTGGAAACATGTTCTGCTAGTGAGTTAGGGCCAAGATAGAACGCCATACAGAATCAAGCCATTTTAAGTACATAATCAGCACTTTGTTATTAAATGAGAACATAGATTAATCAGCAGTGATAACAATACAAGAGCATTAGAAATAACTAGATTTTTATGAGCTTACCAGATTCAAGCACATGGGATAGCCACCCTCTAGCATTTCGGTCATTGCCAGTACTTAAGGCACCATTATAATAGCTATGATGGGATTCTTGTGATTTTTGCTGAGGCAAAACTAGCGACAGGGATTTCGACTTGACAGGAAATTCTTGCAGACTTCCACCGTGGGGTAAAGATTGGCCTCGAAGATCCGCATATGAAGAAGCATTGGTTTCTTCCAACTGAATAGGTTGGTTCAGGTCAGTGATATTTCTACCATTTGAAGGAAATATTGACCTTAAAGCATCCCCTTTTATGTCAGCCTTTTGTCTGCTTCCAAGAAAATGATCCCTACAATTCTCAGTTGCCGACTTGCAGGCTTGACCAGTAAAAATACTCAACATGCCAGGCATTTTTTCATCTTTAGCTTGCTCCAGTTCATCGGTGTCAATATATTCCTCTGCGGGAAGTCCAAGGTCAAATGTTTTTCTGAGCTTTGAGGGCCTAGATTCAAGCATCTCACAAGTTTTGAAGCTACCGTTATTATGACATAGAAAAGGAGCAGCTTGTTTGCTATTCCCTTTCACAGAACTCACAGGAGAATGTACACCCTCGGTGCCTGAAGTTGATGGGCCCACACAACCAGAGTTCGGAAAGGGTACACTGGCACTGTACCATTTTCGAACTTCTTCAGAAGTAATTTGAGACACTAAGGGGCTCGAGGCTAAGGATGTTTCAATAGAGATCCCATTCCGATGCAATTCTTTTCTTTTAAATTCATCCATTAGGGCCCTCTGTATTTTGTATAGGCGATGAAGTTCACAAACCTGCACAGACAGCAATTACATAAGAATAGATTCAGGAAAAGATATTTAACCTATCATATAAAACCCCATAAATGACCAAGTTCAGATGGCCTATACATCACCAAGGAATCATACCCACATAAAAAAACAATTCAAGTCCAAAAACCACAGGATTTCTTAAAATGAATAGAGGCTTCAAACCCGTAAATATCATACTTAAGATGTATGCAGGACCAGTTTGCACATATTAATGAGATTATCAGTAATACCTGATTCTTGAATATTGCCTCGTGCTCAAGCATAGTTTGCTTGACTATGTCTTTGCCATATCCAGGATAAGTATCTGTGGATGCTCTTGAAAAAATTCCATTATAGAAGTGCCCATTTGATATGGAGTTATCCCCATGATAAAGGGGCCAGCTACAACTGTTGGAATCCTCATTTAGATCTCTCATTGAATGGTGTCCTGGAAGCTCACTTTTTAATTGGACTTCTGTTCCCATTCCTGCAGGTGCAAGTAGATGACAAAGCATTAGGATGAAGTCAGAAATACCATAACCTTTTCTCAAGGCACTTCAGAAAACAACCATCTTTGGACAGAAACAATCATCAAGGTTTAGCCATCACATCCACACCTGCCCTTTCAAACAAAGTATGCCACGGCAATAAAGAAGTGAGCTTGGTTGATTTGATACAGACAACCCCCCTTTAATTCGATGTTGACATTTTTAAGTAATTGACTAATGGAGTTTTGCATAAATTATGCACACATTTCCTTAGAATTTTTACCACAAAAAGGAAAGTAGAGAGAGAAGCACTGAGAACAAGATCCTTCAGGTACCATTTGACATTTTCCCAACCCTTTACAGCACTGTGGCCCCCAAAAAAATTTTCATTACCCAAAAGGAAAATCCTTTAGAGCAAAAAGTCATTAGAGTTTTATAGAAGGGACAGGCGTCCTACTATGTATGGCCTATCTTTTCAGAAATCGCTCTCTTCTAATTTTTCTCTTTTTTTGGTTGAATGATGCACATTCAGTCACTCGCAAAGTTGGCTCACAATGAAAAATATAAGGCAGTTCAGACAGGAACCGACAGAATTTTTTTTATCAACTTCAAACCATAAGATCTCCAACAATTTCTTGGCAGTATTTCATAAATCCTGTCAAAAATTGTAAGTTATAAACTTCATATTTAAAATATTAGATGAACCCAGAATAATGCACATGGTCAAAGTGTGGAAGAAAAGAAGATTATTATCTATGAACCCAAAAAAGTTAAAGACATTAGAGATACGTCTAACTGAAGCAGAACAGATATTTCCAGCCTAGGATTTAAAAGGTCTATTCAAGCTGAGAGCATCAAGAAATGAAAAAACATATCAAATATCAGCTATACGAAGCATGTGGCGCATTAACATGTAAGGCCAATGATATATGTATGTGTATATATATATATGTATATATATATAACCATATAAGTTTCCAAATGATTAACCAATATACCAACAAGGACTACACCAAAAATTTGTATCAAAATTTCCACTAATTTCTCTATCCTGGAAGAAGGAGAGGAGATTCATGCACTACAAAAACTGGAATTCAAATTCCGAAGGTTAACAAAAGAGTGCCCTGTGAAGGCATTCGAGAAAGCATACTATAGGGACTATCTACACAAAGCCAAGCTATATTTATGTTTACATGCTCCAAGGTAGTAGGTCCAGTCACAGTGATGCCTCTATTTAATTGGGAAAAAGGTTAGTAGAGAAGATGGTATAGACAATGAAACAATGGAATAACCATGAGGAAGTATTTACATAATTCCAATTGACTAAACAAGCAATAATATATTTGACTAATGAAACAAAGACAGAAATGAAAGGAATTAGATTTAGAACCCTGCATCTATAGCCATGGATAGATCACGAAGGTGAATCCCTCAAGCTCATAGGACATAACGTAGAAAAAGCTCCTAGAGTTTATTTTATAAAGTAATGTGGCTTCAAAGAGCGAATCCATTTTCCATATGGCCAATGCAAACAAATGTAGAATGAGCTTTAGGTAATTGATTGTGAACTCCAATGTCCTATATGTGCAAGATAGGAAATATCAAATTGCATATATTTGGCATGTGTTTCTTTTTATAGGTGCTTCATTAACAAGAAGATTATTGGGTTCTGTCTCCAAAAAGGAATAAACACATGGAAACGCTATGGAAGTTTTATTAGCAATAAGGAGATATGCCTTCAATCATCAATAGTTATTGAAAAGGGATCCAAGGATGAGTTCAACGAATTAACTCCCACGGATAGTAACCAAGTTTTTCCCGATAACTGATGGTAACAAAGGTTGACAACCGAAAAATTGGAGCTCAGCCAAGTTTCATTACCAAAAAGCACTTCTCTACAAGGTAAGTTTGGGACATGATCTCCATAAAATTATGTTGAACAGAGATGCAGAGTCCAAAACCCAATTGCATTAGAGTTTTAATTGCAGCTGGATACTCGAGTCCAGAAGAAAGAACTGCAGTATAATGGTAAATTCTACCCAAAAAAAATAAAAAACCGTTCTTTGGTGGCAAGACGATCAGCACATGAATTCGGGGACGGTCAAGTCACCCCGCAATTTAAACTAAAATGCCCCATAACCTTACTTCATTTTGCAAATAACTGATCGGGTTTCGGCTCTCGACCTCCCCAATTCAAGAGAGAACCTAAGTACGAGAAGATTGATAGAATGAATCATTTTTTACACCCCAAAAACACACACACACAAAGTCATGATAAACCCAAATCTTATTAAGACAAATACTAAGAAACAATAACTAATAGCAAGACGCTACATAGCATAATTATTAATTAAATACCAGACGAACCATGAATACCTAAATCAGAAAGAAATTTAAAAAAAAAAAAAACTACATACTTTAAACAAAATAAAATCACACATTTCATTAATTTTACGGTTCAAGAAAAAAAAAAGAAATCAGACATGAACTGATACAACTGGGAATTAACAACCATATGCATATAATAAACCTAAGTAGCAAAAACCCACGAATAAATTCACAAGCAACAATTAAAAAGATTGAAAATTCAAACAGCCAATTGACAAAAACTGAACTGAGAGATCAAACAATATAAATAAAAAGAAAATCACTAATAAAAAAGGAAGGAAATTTTACCTCAGCTGGAATCCAGCAAAAAAGCAAAAATCACCTTCTGGGTCTCTTCGTCAAAAAATCTTCCATGGATCCAATCATTTAAGCAGAATCTTTTTTTTATAAAAGTAATACTACCCAAAATAAGAAGGAAAAATTTAAAAAATATATAAAAAGCTAATTTATTTGAAGATTACAAAACAAACAAAGAAGTGGGTATTGTCGAAACAACATTGAATAAGCATAGATCCTAATCACTAGTAACAAAGGATTGTGTTTTCTCGATCTACTGGGCCACTACTACTCTATCTCTCTCTCTCTCTCTCCATTAGGAAAACATAAGGAAAAGAAAGAGAAGTTTTTTTTTTTTGGGTCTGTGTGAGAGACTCCGGAGAGAGAGAGAGAGAGAGAGAGAGAAAGAGTCTTTTAAGAGAGAGATCCCAGATAAGAAATCTTCACACAAACAAACGACCTTCTAAGAACAGTGACATGAAATTTGTCAACATCCGGTCTCTTTTTATTCTCTGCTTTTTCTTCACTTCTCTCTCTCTCTCTCTCTCTCTCTCTCTCTAACTCTTAGCTCCATAACCCACTGTACACACATTACATACTTATTTTTTTTATTTATATTACAATTTTTTTTTAAAGTATCTAATTCATTTGCTGATTATTAGCAAAATGTTAAAGCAGCTACTTTATACGTTTTTATAATTCTACAATAAAAATATTTCAAACGATTAAATTTTTACTTGATATATTTACATTTTTTAACCAATAAACATTTGACCTGACATCTTCCTAAAATAACATAAATAATAAAGTTAAAGAGTTAAAGTTATATTCAGCACAACATTTTATAGTTCTAGATACTTTGAGGTTAAAATTTAATGTCTGATTGGATATTTTATTTAAAACCTTAAATTTCAAATGTAATATTAAAAAAAAAAAAAGAACTCTCAAAATTTAAATAGTGATATCAATCTCTAGATTCTTTATCAATTTATTTTGCAAATTTCTGTTATCAACTTAATAAGTGAAGTTACTATATTATAATTGGATAAAATTTCTCTATCGCAAATAATGTTTCTATATTTCTACTTATTACATATTGCTGTAATAAAGAATATTTAATATAAATATCACTTTATATTTTTCGAATCATTTATAATAATATATGATTGAAAGAGATAAAACCATGACAACATTCATAGATAGAGAATCCAATATGTGATTGCAAGCAAAATAAGTTGTTCATCGGTGTTATAGTACAATAAGATTTATTACGGACGGCCGTAACAAGATTTTTCGGACGCAGAATCATATACGGTGAAGATTGGAAAACTCAAGACGTTTCATGTATGGATATATCTTGATTGGAGCATTTGCATAACGAATGTGTCTAATTGAGGCAAAAGATTACTTTTAAAATCAGCGATTGGCTTATCAAATGAAATAAGATTTTATGCAATCTATTTCGCGTGCTTTTATTAAAATATCTGTCGTGTTGAAATGCTGCAATAATAAATTCAAATTTGGTGTTTTTTAATTCCAATTCTAATAAGAAAATAATATTTTTAACAAAAAAATTTAATAAAAATTGAAAACTGTAAATACATGTATTTGGTCATTTCCCTGTTATATGACAAATATCACACTTCTAAAATTAATGATTAAACTTTATTAAATACTAACGGACACATGCACTTGTATTATAGGTGCATTAAAAATAGTAAATAAACAAGTAAATAAATAATCTTAGCAGTTTTCAAGATTTTTTAAAATTGGTTTCTAACTACCTATTTGTTGACATTTAACAAAATACAATATTATCTTTCTTATTAGCAAAAATATCAAAATAAAATATTATTTTTCTTATTAATAAAAAGAAAACGAATATAGTTTTATTGGTAAAATAAATATGAACATGGAAAATAAATAGTTCTCTCTCTCTCTCTCTTTATTTTAAATACATTTAAACTCTCAAACAAATGATTTTAAAGAGACAATATATAACCGTTTTAATATTTATAAATTCTTTAATAAAAATATCAAATGCGAATTAGAAAAGATTTAGTTTTAATAATATAGATAAGAAGTTGTTAAGTGAAAGGCTTAGGTGCATAGATACTTACTATCCTAAACTACATATCTTGAGTGTATCATTGTTAATCACATGCAAGAATTTATCTTGGTAAAATAAACTTTTTATAATTATATTTTAGTTTTTTATCTAGATATTTAAATGTAATGAGTATGATACAAAGGAGCATTTCTAGATTCTCTCGTCTCTACCTTCCTTTATTTTATTAGTATAAATACTAGATACCAAAAATAAAAAAGGCTTTTTCTTAAAAGCCAAGTTTATGTAAATATTTGGTTTAGTATATTGTGAGTTCAAGATACACGCCTGCACTAGAGCGATCAACAAGAAGCACAACAGACTTGGTAATACAATACGACGAGACTATGTCAACTTACTATTAAATCTTCTCAATGCCTTATTTCAAAACGAAACGTAATTAATAAAGTTAGGAAAATCATAAAATACACCCTCTATAACACAAGCCATGTCAGATGAATAAATATAATCCTTTTATCTATGTATTTCTGTTAAATTCTAATATCCATCGCTTAAAAATATTATAAATAGTAACAATTTATATGCTTTAGTAATAATTTAAAGAAATTGGAAAAAAAAAAAAGATATGATTTAAAAAAGAATATACATATTTGAAAAAAAATTGCAGAAATAAAATTATATTTGAAAGTTTAAGCTTCATTCGCATCCAATTAATAATTTATGAGGTAGATTGGTAATTTATAACATATAGTTAATCAGGTAAATTAATTGGTAAGATAGCAAGAAAATGAGAAAACAATATTATTTTAAAGTAGGGCTTAAATAGGTTATTAATAGAGCAGACAAGAAGTGGGACCCAGGCGTACTGTGAAAAGGATGAGGTTTTTTGGGATTAAAAAAATGCCCTTTTTAGATAACATAATTACAAGAATGGGATTGATGCTTCTGTGTTTTCTGTGATTGGCTGATTCTCTGTTTCCTTTTCTAAGACCCGAAGTCTGATCTCTGTGTGTGTTTTTGTGTGAGAGAGTGAGAGAGAGAGAGAACCTCGTTAAGGGGCATATAAATAATCCCAACACGTGGCCCCTTTTAGCGGACCATTAAGATCATACATAATATTACATTCAATGGGCGCCAGGTCAATTAGAATTATTACATTAAGTTTGATTTAATTAACCTAGAATCAGTTAAATATTTCTAGTTTACTTGATTGTTCATGTTTTTCTTTCTTTTATTTTTTAGTTCCAGTTGAGAACATTAAATTGCCAATTTGAATCTAAGAGGAAAGAGTTTTTTGTCAATCTATTAAATCCCCATCCCCTCTCTCTTTTTTTCCTTTTTAAGATTAGTGCGAAAATAATTACTGATTTATATGGTTATTTTAGGTTACTAAACTGTGTTATAACCGATGAATTTTGCTTTGGTGGAATGTGATTTTTGTACGTTCAATTAATTCTCTTGGAGCTCAACTAAACAAGATTATCATTATGACATTTTTAGCCATTTATGATAAAAATAATAATGCTCCATTTTCATTTTCAACCTCGTAAAATCTTACATGTATAGATTTTTTTTTTTTTTTATTAACAAAATTATTGGACACTTTCAACTTTTGATTTTTCTAAGTTTTAGAGTTTCATCCTAATTGTTGAACAAGTTTGATAGTCTTTTGACCTGAAATGCAAATTGGATCTCAATTTGTAATATAAGGAGCTTTTTGCTAAAATATCAAATATTCTAATATATAAGAGACAATATCATTAGAAATAAACTATTTAGCCTTATCTAGTACAATAATTATGCATGTAAAAGATAATTTACACGCATAGGATTTACTTAATAATATGCATATCGTTTGAAATTATGAATATAAAAAAAATATAGATATATATATATATATATAGAACAGTCAACACTAACCCAATCAACCCTATCTAGTGTTTATTGGCAGAAAAAGAGAAAAGAAAGAAATCTCAGTTAGTGCTTCATTGGCTCATAAGTGATGTAAAGTACGATGAATTTGTGTTCTCAAACGGAATAAGGCAACCATATCAAAGCAGAGTTAAATTATGTTGTGGAGTATGGAAGAAGATTAGCCCACATAATTACTACTATATAAGATTGATACAATCTTCCTGAACGTAGAAACTAAATTAAGGCCAAACTAATTATTAATCAGACATTACTATACTAATACTACTACTATACTAGTTATTTTTCATGCCCTCTTAATTATTATTTATTTAAATCTAGATTCCAGTAAGTTCTCTGTTAGTGTAACTAAGATTTAAATCTCATGGATATATATATACGATAAATGGAGATTATTTCCCTTACAGATAACTCGAGAAGGACAACAATTATCTATCCTTTTGTTTGATTATTGGAATATATATATCTGCTGGGTTGTTATATCATTTCACACTTTCATTGATATATCTTTTTGAGTGAGCAGATTTTCTGATATCTTTATGGAAAAGGAAAGTATAATATATATTTTTAAGTTATTTCATGCAAATTCTTATCCAAAGAAATTCATGAAATAAGTTTGCTAATTGCTGGCGAAATTTGATAGTGACATTGGAATTTAATGATCTCCATGAATGATTAAGTCCTCATGGTCATTGAAATTCGGGGAAAAAGCAAATAGGCTTTTAAAATTACCGATTAGATGCAATAAACCTCGTAAACTCTCAAACATAATTTGACTTTCCTATACCTCGTAAAAATAAGCGCATGTCCTCAAAAACCATCACCTAAACCACTATACTATCATTGTTTATGGTCCTTTAAAGTTTAAATAATGTTTAATGTAGGCTCCTTGACACAAATCCTCTTGCTAAAGATCCGATTTTATATCACATTTGGTATAAAATGAATAATTTGTAATAGAATGGAATAGAATAAAATAAAATAGAATTAAAACTAGAATGTTAAACCATTTCATATCTTTAGAAATGCTTACGAAATAGATTAAAGTAAAATATATACAATATAGTATTTGTTAAAAATATTATTAATTATTGGATATCATAATTAGATTTAAAGTTTAGAAAAATAATTTTTAGTTGATGATAATTAATAATGACAGAATAGAAGTGTGATTTTTTCCCCATTAAAAGTGAAGTCAAATTTCTGTCAAAAAATTAGAATCGTTGATTTCAAAGAATCTCCCATCTCAAGGAATTGCAATTCGGCTTTCTAAAATCACCTAACATTGGAAAGTGAACGGAATCACGATCCCATTCTAGGTCCATTCTTGTGTACCAAATGTAATATTAAGGTTTCCTATGCAATGAAAGCTCCGTTTGGTTAATATTTTTTCCATTTTATTGGTGTCTGTTTAGTATCTATTTGAATTTTACGTTTATTAAAAATAAGATAAAAAAAATAGAAAAATAATTCCATA
The DNA here is from genome assembly GCA_024138015.1 of Lumnitzera littorea. Lineage (NCBI taxonomy): Eukaryota > Viridiplantae > Streptophyta > Magnoliopsida > Myrtales > Combretaceae > Lumnitzera > Lumnitzera littorea. The sequence continues at coordinate 37,595,255 of JAMXBB010000006.1, read as the reverse complement.
TATATCCATCTCCTAAAATTAATTAACCAACAAATCCTACTAAAGTTCAATTTATTTACCTTTTACTATATTCATATTTACAAAAATATCAATTAAAATAATCATCTTAAATGTATAAAACATTTTTTTTTTCAATTTTTTTTCTTAAAGGCATGTGAAATTTCATTTTTTAATTTTGACACTTCAATCACCACCTCCATCATAATGATAAAACAAAAACAGATAAGATATAGATAAAATAATTTTCAAAATATCAGATTTTAATTAAATCAGATACAAAATAGATACAAACAAGATATAAATAAAATATAGACAAAAGAAATACAATCCAAACAAGACCAAAATGTGGTGCTTTAAGATAATGGTTCCTTAATAGAGGAATCCACAAAGCTGGTTTTTCTTTTTGTAATTTCTTCTTTCTAGAATAGTACCATAAGACCTACAAGATCTTAAAAAATTGCTTTAAGGGACTTTCACAGAGGATTTTGATGAGTAAAGTCAAAAGGTTCTTAAAAAGGAGAATTTTTTTAAAATATAGGACCTTAGTATTATTTATGTCCTTATGATGACTTTGGGTTTGGATGAAAATTTGAGAGGAAAATATATTTTTTTAAAGTTTGAGGAGGTAAAGTCACTTTACAAATTTAACACGTTGATTTGCACCTAATAAATAATTCTACGGTTATGTTTACATATATCCATAAATCGATTATCCAAGTAAAATTTTGCCAATTTTACTGCATGACAAGTAATTTCATTTACTAATCTTTACTAGAAATTCGTGAACATGTAATTTTATATCCTTATTCTAACAAAAACTAGATTATCCGTGTTAATTTGGGTGATTGTCTTCTTTTCGTTATTATTATTTTTTTTTTCTTTTTCTAGTTATGAAAGAGCTAATCCTTATCCCTAGAAGGCAACTCAGAAGGTACTTAGGCAGGCCTCCTTGTACAAATAAGGGCTATGTCAGAAGAGAAAAGCAGGAGCGCACCATCATTTGGTTGCGCAATTGCTTCATTGTGCAAAAGTTGCATAACTAAATGTTTTCCTTATGTATCCATATTTAAGACTTCCCATGATTTCTTAATCTCCAAAATTATTAAAAAAAAAAAATTTGAAATGAAAAGTCGGTATGAACCAATCGGTCTCTCTCGATGAAACTTAAAATGGAAAAGATTAGGATAAATTGCAAATATAACTCTTTATGTTTATTTTATTTGTACTTGATTCTTGTTTTTCTTCAATTGAGCTTTTATATTCTTAATTGTTTAAAAACCTGCTTTGGCACTTCTATTTGACCATTTTAATGATGATGGTGATTAGATTATTCGTTAAATTCTAAAAGATCATGAAAAAGAGAGAGAATTCTCATTTCATATTTTTAGTTTGTGAATACTTTATTATATTAATTTTTTTAGTAAATTATATCGATCATTTCTACTAAATTTTAAAATTACAACGATATTCCGACTTTTCAAAATACGATAAATTTCTCCCGTTTCCAATATGCTTAATCTCACTTCACTTAGCAAAAATTGAGTAAATTCATTACTTTTTATGATGTGTCATCATTGCATCATCAAATTTTGCCAAGCGTCCTTCCGCATAGGTGAAAAGGGAGGAGAGTTTGTTGTATTTTGAAAAGTTAAGATGTTGATATAATTTCAAAAGTTACTAGGGAAAGTGGATGTGATTTACCATTTTTTTTTTTAATCAATGGTAAATTGGTCATAAAGGAGCTTGGAATCACAATTTTAAAGATTTGGTTCGCTGAGATGCTTTATTTCAAAAATAAAAGACTAGCATATCAAGAAAACATAAGAAGTGTACTTCTATTTTTTTTTTTAAATAAAAAATCCTAGCTTCCATCAATATGCTTCAAGAGAGGGAAATTGCTCATACTTGTGAAATGTAAGAAAGCTCTCAAATGAGCTCGTTGCAAATTCAGACACCTACTAAAACCATTCTGCAAAGTTAATTAAATATATCTATATATATATATATATACGGATATATTCAAAATTCAAATGTATATATATTCAAAATTCAGAGATTTAATAGCAGTTTTATGAAGTTTGGGAGAGAAAACTACTTGTTTACCATTAAAATTAAACAAAAAATTACAAAAATAAAAATTGTATAAAAAAATTACCAAAAATACAAATTGTTAAGTATGTCGCATTTGCCTAAAATATTGCCTAAAATTAGAAAGGGCTGGTAGTGGGCCTTAAAGGACATTTTTCAAGTCCAAAACGATATTAATCAAGCAAGCCCAAATTACTATGCTATAATATTCGAAAATCATTCCTCCAAAACATATAATAATAAAAAAAATTCTTTTTAGATAAAAAGTTATACTTATTTAAGTATAACTGAAAAAAAACAATCCAATTTATTATAGATCAAAACTATATTGCATTTATCAGATGTGATAATGGTCTAATATGAATACATCGTATTTTGTAAATGCATTATAGTGCTTATATCGCTTCAATTTTTTCAAATTGAACTAAGTTTATATTGTATTTTTTAAATTCGATAATCTATTAATATTAGTATCACATTTTTAAAATGTGATATAAATTTGATAGTATTTTGTTATTATTGTATTTTTCAAATGTGAGATTCGTATTGTTATGAGTGTAATATTTTAAAAATATGATATAAGATTGATATTTTTGTATTTTTTTTATACAATTTATAGTTGTGTAATTTTTTAAAAAAATATTGGTAGGCATGTGTGTCACCTAAGTTTGGAAGGTTAATTTAATTTGTGTGTTTAGTCAACTTAGTAATTAAAAATATCTTGTGTTTGGTCAACTTAATAATTGAAAATATCTTTTGGATGAATAAATATGTCTAATTAACCAAGATCCCACCTTATTTAGCTCACATTAACTTTTTTTGGTTTTAATTCTTATCGGGGAACACAATCCTCGAACCGGTAAGATATCAGTTCCATTCCAAAGCCAATTATGAATGTCATCTATCGTGGGCCATCCATCTAGCTGTTCATGCATTCAGAAAACACATATTCCAACCGCCCAATCCCTATCTTACACTAAACTAGGTAAAAAAATAATAACAACAATCTTGACTATTGAAGAAAAAATAAGAAAGAAAAGGTCTTTTCACCATTATAAGAAATATGAGTTTAATCGAAAAAGGACGTTGATGTTTTTAGCCTCATTTTATATATTATAATTCGAATAATCAACTAAACCAGGTCAAATATTAATTTTATTATTTAAAATGAGCTCTTTTAACAAATCTTATTATTTGATTCATAAAGATATTAAAACTGCGTTACATTGTAAATCATATCGTTTTGAATTTATTATACAAAATAACCTTTCTATCTTTAGATATTCTATAACAATTACGCTTTTCTATATTTAATAGATTGATAAAGGAAAGTATTTGTACCATACTAGTAAAATTATCATTATCCTTAAATAATGGAGGTGATGGAGCGATCAGTGGTGTCCTTGCTCTGAAAAAAATATTATTTTATATATGATGTCTTTCAGAATATATCAATTCATGATGCAAATGAAATTTGCTTCTTACCGATCAATTTGTTTTCAACAATGCAAGATCCTCTTCTTTAGATAAAATGCAGATGGAAAATATGTTTGGATTATTATCCAACAATTGCTATAATCTAATATTTACACTTCTTAAGAGGATGAAAATTTTTCCCCCCACTAATCCCCTTCAATCTCTCTGCCAATCAAATGTTGCCACATCAAAAAATTTGGTATAAGCACCACTATTATCCCCTTTTTATTCTCTATGAGTCTTGTAAGATAGGAAAATATTTTTCATCTCTAATGTATTGCTATAGTGATTTCAAGAATTTGCAATAATCAATAACTTTTAATAGTAAGTAATGGTTGGAGATGGTACGAGGATGTCATCTTACCGATAAAGGTTTTCGTATATGAAATCACTAATGGAATATGGGCATAATGCTTTCTTTTCTTTAATTAAAAAAAAAAAGGCACAAACAATTTTCTCGACTTTATATAACAACGTCCTAGTAGTTTACAACTATTGCTTTACTTACAACACCAACTACTCTAAATTGGTACAATAATATACATCAATTGCCAAAATTAGATAACAAATAAATATTAAAAAATTAGTATGTGTTTGATAACCTAACTACCATATATCTATGTATCAATGTAGTTAATTTTCTTCGAATATAAATCTACCACAAACAAAAAGTATAGCTAACAACACTCTTTTAAGATTTTCATACAATATACACTACTTTATAAATTATTTCATTAAGGTTAGAATCAAGAAATTGATTCTACTCTATTCTTTTTCGAACACACTCTTGATAAAAGGAAAAGAGTTAATGTTGCAATTGGTACCTCAATTTTGCTGATTTTTTCAATCTACTACCTAAACTTATAATTAGTCAATTTAGTAACTAATTAAACTTTACCTTATCACTTTTGTTACTTAGCCCAATTCCACTTAACACCGTTAGTTGACGTGGACAACCCAACCAATATATGGACAACATGTGTAAAAATCAATAAATGAAACACTTCATATGCTACTCTAGTTGCCATGTAGTCAGCCAGTTGGAAGAGGAATGAAAAAAAAAACACGCGAGTAAGATTGAGAAGAAAGAAGAAGCAATACATTCCTAACCTAGAATGTGTGGGAACAAGTAACGGAAAAATCCATCCATCAAAACCCTAAATCACTATCACCTCTAAGAACTTATTTCTCTTTTAATATAATAGAAAAGTTTAAAATCCATGCATTAAAGCAACATCATACCCAGCAATAATGAATTGTGGTTGTATCCCATCGATTTCGCTCGGATTCCTTACAAATAGGGCAAAATAGTTCATCGATTTTGCTTTGATTCTACTTATGTATTTCAACAAAAGTACCACTTGATGGCAACAATTGTCAATCTTGTCTTTCCTTATTATTCATCATCTTCTTCAAGAGTCACTATTAGAGTAGAACTTGAGGCCATTAGGTCAATATTGTTGTCGCTATGAGAAACCCTAATGCTAGAGAGTAGCTGGTGTATGTTGTCAAATGATACGTTTTGTTCTTCCATTACACCATCATTGGTTTCATCATCATTTGCTTCTTATTCTTCTTCTTCATCGTTGCAATCGGTTTCATCATCTTTGTATTTGGTTTCTTCGTCCTCTTCATATTCTTGTTCTTCTTCATTGTCATAATCAATTTCTTGGTCTTGTTCTTCTTCTTTGTAGTGGTAATCGATTTCTTCGTCTCTTTCTTCTTCCTTAAGGGGTTTGGGGTCTAGAATTGAGTTGGGTATTGTGAAAAAGGAGAACCTAAATGGAAGAGAAGAGGAAGAGAGAGAGAGGGAAGAGGGGTAGGGGATTGGAGAAGATGGTGCTTTAGGGTTTGATAGATGCCCGGATGAATTGTCCATATCAACTAACAGTGTTAAGCAAAGTTTGGCCAGGTATTAAAAGTGAGGAAAAGTTTAATTAAGTATTAAATTGATTAATTATAAGTTTAGCTAGTAAATTAAAAAAATGATAAAGTTAGGGTATTAATTACGAAATTAACCCAAAGGAAAAAAGGTATGTAATTGGGTAATGTAAATAATATCACTATCTCTAGATATACTAGGTTGTAAGGGTAGGTGCTGATTGGACATTAATACTCATAATCCATATTAAATTAAGCTGCTCAATTAGCTAGATACCATTAAGATCTTGGTCATAAATTTTTTTATTCTGGATTTAAATGGTATCAGAGGAATCTAAGCCGTTCGTTTTACTAAGAGTAGGCGGAAAAAGTAAATAACCTGCATGAGCTCACACAACGAGATTTTTCTCCATTAGGTTAGCCAAAAAAGTAAAAGGAGTAATATTTTCTTTTTTTTTTTTCTACTGCAGTCATGTCAATAGATTATATTATTTTAAAATTAGTAGTACTTTCCTTTCATTTGAAAAAAGTTCGGGGAGGATTTTCAATGAATTAAATCAGCTTCAGTTTTTCCTCCTTCTAATAGTTGGAAAAAGGAAAACAAAGCATTCTGTTGCTTTTTTATATGTTAATGTATATAAACTATTTATAATATACCAAAAAAATTCCTTGAGATTTAAGAATATAATCAAGAGAAGCGTTACAAGTAGCCTTTGCCCTTTAATCTCCAAAATTATAGAAGAGGGGAAAAAATGCACTTAAAGAAATAAAGATTTCCCCGTTCCTTTCTCTTTTGAACGTCTATATTCTTGCTTTTTCCAGTTTAAGATTCCCCATCACTCTATCTTACAAAGTAACGTATGCTGACTGGCGTCATATTTTAAATCTTTTTAGTCTAAATCCTGAAAGAGAAGGCAAAAAAGAAAAAAAAAAAAAGGAAAATTGAAACATAGGTTCTAAAAAGCTACTTAGGTATTTCTAATGGCTTATTTATTTAGGAGAAATAGAGAGAGAATATAATAATCTGTATACCTTCCATTATTTTGTTTATATGGAATTTGGTCTGAAACCTCTATAGAGAAAATGGTTATTAGCTTTTGAAAGATTGAACTTTAATGGGAATAAAAAGTTCAAGTAATGGATAATTATTTTATCAATAAGAAAAGTTAATTAATTTTTAGTCATTTTCAAAAAGACTAAATAAAAGCATATCGGTATATTTGAATATATTTTCAATCTAATACTATAATTAATAAAGTGAAATAGATATTGAAATGACTATTATCTATAAAAAAATTATATAAAATAAATACTAAAATTTATGTTTTTAGTCTATTTTTGATAATAGTCATTATCAAGAAATAATTTTTCCACTCTGAAAAGTAAAAGGGTTATGATACTTTTTTCTTTCTAATTTTCATCTTATATTGAGGGAAAAGCAGAAATTCAATCTTTCACATTTGCTATTTTTCTAGCTAAGTTTCTAAAATTTTTTTCTTCTATTTGACTATAATAAAAATTTATAAAGATTTAAAAAGGACAATAATAAACCTAAAAGCTTTTAGAGTTTGCCGCTATCCATAATTGGCTAACATAAGGCTAGGAGGTGGCCAACCATCATCTTTACTACCCCAGTAATTAATGAAAACATAATAACACCGTCCCTATAAAGCTTAATCATACTTGAAGCTCTAAGGCATAGAATAGATTGGCCTAATGCCCCAATATTGACTCATTACGCTTGTTCTAGGGGCCAGATCTGGCCAGTGTGACGACTTTAAAACTCGTGAATGCCTGATGGACCATGTCACTAGGAAATTTAAAAAAAAAAAAAAACAAAAGAAATCAAACCTAATAAAAATTTAAACCCCTTCAACGTGAATTTAAAAAGAATTTTTCTCATTCACAATATTTAATTGAAAAAAGATCAAATTTTTCAAAAAGCCTTTAATGATCCTATATATATATATATATATATAAACTTTCAAAAAAAAAAAAAAAGTTTTCTGTCGTTTAATAGTTTGGAATCAATTTATTTTTTTAAGTGGGTTATAACTACTTAATTCTTCAATTCAAAATGGTTAAGCTTAAAACAATGAAAAAGGATAAATGAATAAAGAAAAGATCGCATCCAATGACTTCTATACGCATGATCTGGACTTGCATTGGAACCATGCCCATTCCTTGATCCCATGACTCAAGACTCAAGTGGTTCACCCTAAGTTAGATACCACTTGCATGTTAACTTAGGCAAAAGGAGATTTGCAACTATAGCAAAGATGTCATCGAAGTAGACTCAGAAAGAGTATTTTATACTCAAACTTAACCTATTAACCATAGATTCTTCTAATCCATCTTATATCCTAGAGGGATTTTACCCTATACTACTTCCATAAAGTTTTCTTAAACCTGCTAACTAACCAACCAAACCTAACCATATAAGTTCCATTATCCCTCAAAAGTTGAAAACCATTATTTTATTTTGTCATTTTTTATTTTAATAGAATGCAATTAGTATTTGTATACTAGATAGCTATATTAAAATGGATTATTAATTGAATATGGAAATTATTAATCAAATGTATGATAGAAAGTATAAGGTCACCATCTTTGAGTATGGAACTCCAGTTACTTTCAAAGATTAGTATGTATAGAGGGCTAAACTCAATTTTAGGCTTTAGATACATTAATTAATTTGGTTTAACTTTTTTGGCTAAGGTAATTAGTTTGAAGAGTCAAGTCCAAATATTTGAGATGATTAAGGAAGATTTAACGTGATAGGCTTGAAATAAGGCTCATTAGATTGATCTGTCCAATCTAACCTTTCTTGATTTAGCTCATACTAAAATAATAAATTAAGCCTTTATTTGGGCTTAAACTTATAAAAATAGCCCATTTGAGATTCATTAATAAAAAGTTTCAATTTTAACCATTAATCATTATCATGATCCGATGGATAAGATCAACTATAATTCCCTATAAATACCATATTCACATCCTTATTTTGATAAGAGAAAAACCTTTATTAACACCGTTACTCTACTGAAATCTTGTCTCAAAGATTAAATACTTAAATATCTCAAGAACTTTACCTTGTTATTCATCAATTATAAACGATGAAGTTTGATGCCCTCCATCTGTCACCATACATATTAGATCCTTACAAGATTACATATTCCTTCTTTCTATACTTCTCTCCTGATCATCTCACGTGAGCCACTTAAGTTAATTCTTTAGTCACGTATAACGTAACTTTACGCGTGGTACATACGTGATTCTTGCATATATACTCATACCTCTACAATATGTAATACTCAAAAGGCCACCTTGACTTAATATCTTCATAGTGCCAACACTTTCACCGCTCTTCTTCTTTGTCTTTTTCATTAGGGATGATAAATGATGCTGTTAAATCAAAGTATTTAAATTTTATTAAATTGTGAGAGACTAGAGACAAGATAGAAAAGAATGGTGAGAGTAAGCAAACAAGAAAAGAGAGCTCATGGTGAGCTCTTATGTAGGAGACGGGTGTGACTTGTGAGAAACCAAAGATATGGGGAGAGCAACTAAGGTTTCTTTCGACTTATATGTGTGGCTCGTTTAGATTTCTTTTTTGCTTCACTTAGGCTGAGACAATTCATGAAGTTAGTTCGGTTCACCTCAACAATTATGTCGATATTTCAATCAAAATTCTTTCTAGTTTCATTTGAAACACGTCTTTGAATATTTGAACTTACCTTTTCTTAATTGACAAGGGAAAAATGCAAAGTGTGTTTATGTAGCTATTGGTTAAAAAATATCATCTTTAATTATTATTTTTATTTAGGCATAGTAGACAGTAGCATGTAATGTAGCCATTTAATATATATATATATATATATATTATATTTAGTTTTGTATTGGATTTAGGTTTTTTGTTGATCCTTTTCTATGTCTCAAAACCCAACTTAAGACCTTATAGGGTTTTGAAATCCATTCCATAACCCATCTTAAAACCCATAGGGTTAGACCCTATAAGGTAATTGTTAGGTTTGATAGATTGGATACCTATAATGACTCGCCTAGTGGCATCGCTAAACTATAGGCTCTTTTTCCTTACCACAAAAAGTTAGTACATGGTAAGCTATCTCATGAATTTAGATAGCAAATATGTTAATTCTATCCAATAATTTTTAATATCGTAACTAACATATGTCATCCTTCTTTTTCTTACCCTTTTTTTATGAAGGCTTCAATCATTATGGATAGAGATTACTTCATTCTTCTTAGTTTTACCTTGTTAAAAATAGTGTAGGGGCATATACTCTAAACTTAAGGGACTATAGATGTGGAATCCAACTAGAATAGTCATGTAAGTGTTGCATTAGTCTCATACTACATGTGACCTCAACAAAGTGATGAGTAGATGACTCGTATTGGGATAACTATGAGAGAGTGGTAAGAGTAAACAATCTTGGATTCTCAAATGCATAAGAGCATATAAGGGAGCGTAGAGTGCTGGCTATGTATTTGTTGAATGATTCATATCATTGTTTGCCTAATTTTCTTGTTTGATTCTTAAGAGTGGATTTTTTTTTCTTTTTTGGCCAACGGAGATGAATTTCAATTAATAAGAGAATGATACATCAATCAAAACAAATTATATAAGAGGACTCATATATGAAGGGCTATAGGTATAAAAACTGAATCGGATAGATCAGCACATCTCTTTAAAAGACAAATTTTTCCACCTAAAGAATAAAAGATTTTCTCTAAATGAACAAAACTCAACCTAATTAGCGAATACGAAAAATCCCATAGAAGGAATGGCTTAGTCCCATATAAGAGATGATAATAAAAAGAAAATGAAAATAGCCAATACAAAAAAAAAAAATCGCTTATTCAAAAAACACTACAAATAAACCAATATCCCAATTGGTATGATCTCTTTAGATTCATTATATTTATAAATGAACACTAATGGTAGTGGATTATGATGGATTGGTGAAGGTAGAAATGAAAGAAAAAAGGTATATTTGAAAATTTATATTAACAAAAAGTGGAGAATTATGGATATTGCAATTGGTAGCCAGATAGAAGGTGATGTGACTTTGGAAGATGGCCACTGGTTCACTAAATCAAGTTCTTACAATGAATAATAAGAAAAATTCAAATTTTAGGGTTTTTATTTAGTGTTTATAGAAAAAGGATGTAGATAGCACTCCAAATGATATGACACATTGTTAGAATACGAACTATACCTAGCTAATTTGATAATATGCACAATTTAACTAGATGGTTTATTTGTCACAAATCGTAAAGATTTGCTAAGAACTAAGGTTTGTTGAAAAAACCCAAATAAAAGGAAGAATGTATATACTTATATATAAGAAAATAACAAGTTTCCTAATAAGTAAGGAAAATACGGCTAAAATATTAACAAACAATGCCATAAATGTCACATTCTAATCCAATACATGTCCATAGATAAACATTGCATGTTATAACATTCTCACCTTCGCACATGCTTATGGACATTCTAGCCATCATATATACACCATAAACCACACACTATATAAGGGTTAATATCACGATTGGTACCCCAATTTTATCAATTTTTTCAATTTATTACCTAAACTTTTAATTAATCGATTTAATACCTAATTTAAGCTTGACACATGTTGTCAGTTACCACATATGACTCTAACTAGGACGAATCAAAATAAATTACCTATGTGCTCATACAATAACTAATAAGAAACTCTCAAGCCTCGAACCCATCTCACCATATTTTATATCTCTCTACTTCCTTTCACTTTTGTATCTTCACTCAGCATTTCTTATTATATAGAAGGGAAGCTAAAAAAAATTGTTTATGTGAGACAAATGATAATGTAATGGCTTTTCAAACTGCAAGTTTGTAGTTTTACTTATACAAGAGTCAATTTTCAACTCGATTTTTCTTTCTCCATTTGAGTTCTAAATCCCATAAAGTTACAATATCTTTAATCTACCTTGAGATTACTTGTAGATTATACAAAATTTTTATCCAAAATATGCCAAAAGCACATTCGAAAATGGAGTCAAAGATGACTCTTCACTATTATGAAAGTATCACCACATATATATATGCATATATATTTTGAATTTAAGTTGACATTTTAATTATCTCCAAGCGTGTTATTTTCATAAAGTCATTCAATACATATTCCAATATGTATTAAATTTCATCAAATGTAATTTGTATAGAGATTTAATGATAAAAATCGAATCTCTAACGTATATATATTTTTCACACATAACTTATATGAAAAAACAAGTGAAGATTGATTTTTGGATTCGATTTTCTTACTACTTCATGAGATTTAGGTCAAGAAAAAGGACATGTCTTGTAGTGTTCCACACCTATAATACAGTGGTGGTAGTGGTTTGTCGAGAAGTGAATAGAAAAGAAAGAAAAACCCACTGAATGTAGCATGTCCGAGTGGCTCCATCATTATCCGATCTGGATTTTGTCTAAGTTAAAATATCCAATTCAAGGAGCCTATTTTAGGCATGTTTTTCAAGAGTAAGCGGGTGTTTTTGCCGTGGTGGTAGTAAGAGATTTATAATAGTGTTAGAGTAGAGCCTTAGAGTGAGGTTATATTTAGATTTAGTTGAGTGTACAAAAAGATATATGTAGAAGAAAAGTGAGGTCTGCATGGAGTTATCTGATCCAAAAAGGAGGAAGATGAAGGCTTACCTACATGGTGGAAATGAAACTTTTCTCTTTTGTATTTAAGAAACTTTGAAAAAGCACTTAATAAGGCATTGAGAAATGGCAAGAGAAGAGAGAGTGGATAGCTTAAGCTATTGATTTTGCATGTTTTTCACATGTTATGACATGTGTCAAGACTATATTGGTTGAAGAATCCATATAGGCTAACGGCGTCTAACAAAGTTAAGCTAGGTACTAAATAGGACAACTAAAAGTTAAATTAGGTATTAAATTGACTAATTAAAAGTTTAGGTAGTAAATTGAAAAAATTGGTAAAATTAGGATACTAATCATGACATTAACCCCGTTATATAATATATGCCATGTCTTTGCCCACACTATGCAATATACGTCGTGTTTTGCTAAACACGCCATGTATTCTTCAAATACATCCCAAAATCTTAACTAGAAAGTTACATGACTTGTAACACGGTCATGTAGAGCTGCATTTTGTGAAACTCCCATTAATTTGTAACTCTTATGATTCTTGAATTGAAATACAAATTTGGCCATAAAAACCACTAGATGCACCTTGAACCCATCAAACGTATGTCTTTCTTCCTTACTTGGCATTGTATTTATCACCCAAGTCATAAATTTTGTAATCTTTGTGTTTGGGTTTGAGTCATAAGGCCCTAAATTGGCTGCTGCTCTTTATTCCTCTTGAGGTGTTATAGATTCTCCCTTAAATCTTGTTGAGTTGAATCCTAAATCCTCATCCTCTAAAACATGAGGTGACAAATCAAATACATTAAAAGTAGATGAAACCCCATATCCATCAAATAGTTCGATCTTATATGTATTATTGTCGATGCATTCAAGAATTCTAATTTCATGTTTGGTATGTAAGAATGGGCTGGAATAAAATTATGATTCTGAGTAGAAGTAAGCGTGGTTCGATCCAGTTTGGTTTTCCAAACTAAACCAAATCATAAAATACCGTTTGGTTTCTCATAAATTTGATCCAAACCATATGGTTCAGAGTAGGAAATTTTTCCAAGCATAAAATTTCTGTTAAGATCGACTTGGTTTATGAATTAAACTATATCTTTTAGTTTTAAAAAGTATACATACATAACACATAATCTCATATGAGAAGTATTGACTTTATTTAATCATAATAAGCATTGATATCATTATCGAGGTTGATTAAGTTATTCATGTGACTAGAAAATTTTAAATGTTTTTTCCTAGTTAATTTTATTTATAAAAACAACATATCATATAAATTTTAAGTAAAACTATATATGTAATTTACACATTATGGTAATTAAAATTCCAATCCATATACATTTCAATAAATATAAATTGAAGTTTCTTCTAAGTGTTATATTCTAACATAAGAAATTATGTATTTGCAAGTAAAATATTAATATATTTTTTATAAAAAAATTTGGTTCAATTTTACGAATTAGTTTAATTTATCCTTTCAAACCAACTATAAATTTTCGTTTTAGTTTTAATTGGAAATTTTCTAAACAAAATTATGAGAAAAACCATATTTTTTATTTGGTATAGTTCAGTTTTGCAGATTAGTTTAGTTTGGCCCTTTTTAGCCCACCCCTAATTCCAGGTCTTATTCCTTTTTTACATATTTGAATAAACTTTTAAAAGCTAAAATCGCAATTTCCAGAAATCGCCAATTCCAACTTTGAGTAGGATTTTGATTTTGGCTTTAAATAATTGGAATCGCGATACCACATAGCATATATAGTGACATAAATACTCCTATATGCTTGATTTGGTTAAGAACTAAAAATTTACATTGTGTACGGTAAAAGAAGGATGAAGAAAAATTGAAATGGTTAAGAAATGGTGTGATTTTGAATTTTCTTTTCCAATATATGTTAGATGTGCTTCTTTATGTCTTCTACCTAAAAGATTTAATATCGCATGTGTCTTTGTAATATTCTCTCTATTTTTCTTTTTTTAAATTTATGCTCGATAATATATAATTTTCAGAAATTATTTGATCACATAATGCAATTGGATATATGATTAATGTTTCTCTTGTTTATGAGATGTTTCCTTATTTATAATTTAAAATCAATATTAATTTTCCGAATTATAATTTGGCAAAATAAAGCTCTCTTACGTAATGTAAAATTTCAAACTTAAATTGTAATTTATTTAAAAAGAATTGTTCTATGTAGTATAAAAATTTTATATCTAAATTGTAATTTAAAAAAAAAAAGTTGCGTTACGTAATATAAAAATTCCAAATCTGAATACATATATAAACAAACACACATACATGCATACTGACAAACTAAGGCATTTTTATCAAATATTTCTATATACATATTCCATTCCATTCCAAATACGACACAACCAAACATAATATCGGAATGAAATAAACCTTAGTCATTCCATTTCATTTCAACCCTTTTTATTTCGATGTATTCTCGCATATCAAACGTAACATAAAAGAACCGTTTGCTGTAGGGGCTAATTTTTGTGCTCATGCATTTAGAAAGTGCTCCTCCCTAAGATGTATCTACACTACATCACTTGGTTGTGAATTTATCAGTTTCCATGCTCTACTGCCTTACTCCTATTGCTTATTCACCTATTTGATCAAATGTTTAAATAGCTTTGCCTAGAGTCAATTTACATAGCTTTGTGAAAACCTCCCAAACTCTCCTCTTTAGCTACATATACTAAGATCATATCCATTAGAATAGTGGGGTTGTATCCAAATATTATCTCAAATGGCAATTCTCCTATAGAGTTATGTATTGATATGTTGTATGAGAATTCAACTATTGGAAAACACAGGCTCCAATCTTTCAAATTCCTACCCCATTATAGCACTCAAAATAGTTGTTGATGTTTTGTTCACTACTTCAATCTATCCATCATTCTGTGGATGACACAAAATACAAAACAGTAATTTAGTTCTAAATCGCTTCCATAAAGTCTTTAAAAAGATATTGAGAAACTTAACATCTCTGTTTGAGACTGTGAGACTATATGATTAAGTATCCTATATGAATTGTAGGAGGTTATGATATTAATTTATAAAATCATGGTTGTAAACATTTTATTAACACAAACTTAAAACTTTTGAGCCAAGTGGTTGAAATGGGCCTATTAGTGTTTGTTGGTTTAGCTATCATTGCTTTTAACCTAAGCGTTATCAGAGTAGACACCCTGCTAATAAGTGGATGGTTCAGGTCTAACTCTAGTTTAGAGAAGTAGTTCAAGGAAGGTAGGAAGCGTCACCAAAGTATGACTTCTTATATACTTTCAAGATGACGTATAAATAGTGGGTGGCTCAAATTGTACATTGAAAATGGGGGAAGATCTAAGCCCAATTGTAAGGTTTGGCGACAAAGACGTCGTATGTTTGGGGGAGGTGGTGGGTGGTGGGTGGGAGATTGTAAGACTCTATGGTTAAAATTGTAGGAGGTTATAATACTAGTTTATAAGATCATAGTTGTGAACATTTTATCAATACAAGCTTGAAACTTTTGGGTCAAGTGGTTGAAATAAGCTTATTAGTATTTGCTATCTTAGCTATTTACTCCTTTTGGCTTAAGGTATTACAGAGATTACGCTTTAAGTTACTCTATGGAGCTTCATAATTTCTTGCAAAAATATGTCAAGAGCTTTGTTCGTTTTATGGCATAGAGCAAAATGGGGTGATTTTACTGAATCTATACATAACTACCATGATAAAATCCTCTCCCCTATTTATCCATGGTAACCCCAACAAAATTTATGGATACATCCTACCATAGCTCAGAAGATATAGGCAATGGCATATAAAACCCATGAGACTCTCTCCTACTTTTAGCTTTTAAGCAAATAAATCACCTCTTTATTACCTTATGCACATCTGGCCTCATCCTTGACTAACAGAAATACTCCTTAGCAACTCTTTAGTTTTCCCGTCTCTAAAATGTCAAGTTAATCTACCACCATGAGCTTCTCTCACCAACAGCTCTTTAATAGACCCCTTCGAAATACATAATTTACTAAGCTTAAATAATAATCCATCAATCTAATAATAATTATCAAATGCAACACCTTGAAAACATTTCTCTACTATGGGAGCAAAATAAAGATCGTGTACATACTACTTGTCCATCAATAAAACCTAACAAATTAGATTGTAGAATAGAAATAAGGACTTTCTTAAACCAAAGGGCATCCGCAACTCATTTGTGTTTGCCTTATTTATATTGATGATACATAAACTCCTACAAAGGTTGATGAAAGCCTACCCAATAACAACGAGGCTTTTTCAATGGTATTTTTTAGTTTAAAATAAATATGTATCCAAACTTGAATCACGGAAAGAGTAGGGTTCTCATCAACCTTTTATCTAAGAATTTTGTTAAAAGGATGTATTTGCAACTATCTAATAACATATTTAAGAATTCTTCCTCACATACTTGTGTTTTGCATGAAAATTCTTAATATTGAAATTCTAAATCATAACAAATCTAGACAAGAATTAATGTGCTTTAATTGTTGTCCAATAGCTTACTTACATTAGAAAATGAGTATGGAATAAGTAAATTTCTCTAGTGTTGTCCTCTAAATATACCCTTAAACTATTAGTCATGTGCAAATAAACTTCTTCATACAACTAGCTTTCAAGGATGAAACAAATCATATATGAAGAACAAAACTCACATAAATAAATCCTTTTGGGTTTTTACATTTAAGGTTTGCAACAAGAAAAAATAAAAAGATATGAATTTTTTTTTAAAGGAATTATAAAAAAAATATACAATCTAATCAACTCTTATTGGTAAGTTTGATAAGACTCTATAATAAGAACTAATAGACCAAGAGAGATGGATCACCACAATTTAACAAGTGAATTAATAAGAATGGAAGAATAAGTGAATAGTCTCTTAGGTTTTAGTATAATGTTTGCATAAACTGATTACAATAGAAAAATGTTAATATATATAAGCCCTCTAGAAACCCTAGGGTACTAATAAAACTGTTAAAAACATTGGCTTAAATATAATAATCTAATAAAATAAACCTTAAACTATATTACTATAACTAATAAAATAATGTAGAAATATATAGTAGTCTAGAATATTGAAAAATAATAAATCTTCATGACAAAACAACATACATAAATCTTTTGTGGTCAAGTTTAGGAAATCAATCTTTACTATCATCTCTAAGATCAAGAAGATTTGCCTTTGAATCTCAAAATTATATTCTCCAAGGTTTAAAATAAGACTGCCAAACTCACAAATAATCATATAAATTACGCAAGCAAGCTAGGCTTCCGAACTACATCTAATGCCTACTCTGCAATTCCCTTCTAAAATAACAATTCCTAAAGGGTCTCTCGGCATCAACTTTAGGAACCCTAACCTTCCCATAGATCATGGCTTTATTTGCTTACCCAGGTAAATAATCTTGCAAAAGCCCATAGAAATTCAACATCCTGAGATTCCCATATAGGCTCACATTACCATATAGAGGAACTCTCTTACACTCACATTATGTGTATTCAAATGCTACTATAACATAGATTACCACCAATACGGTTTTAGTAAACTCCAATGAACAACTTATATGGTCTAACATGCATGATAGAGTTGTAGTACTCATTAGTTCCTTATAATCCTAGTAATGGATAAATTAGTCTAAATGGTATATGATGAAATCGCAATTAATTACTGGCAATCCATGTTAGCTCTAAGAGTTAGCAACAAAGATGGCACATAAGGATTCATAGGATGCAAAACGAAATCTCCTCTTTTAGCCTCACTTACTAAGAGAATGTAGCTCTTTCTACTTTGTTTTTGTAGAAGGAAAATAAATTCCAAGCATGCTAAATTAACCTAATAAAGGGTGCAATAGTAGCAATGATTGTTGTAGTAATGCTGCTTGTCACATCATTATCATTATTATACTCTACATTATCAGTCTTATGTGCTACCTTATCCTTGTCTTCTAATGATTGTTTAACCTCGTACAACTACCATAGTTTGCTAATGTGAAGGCATGTACCTATACCCCTAGCACTTGAAACAACTAATGTGATTGCTCCTAACTCTAAGTTGTCAATAGCTAGAAGTACCAATACTAGAACTAAAATCAGCCTTTCCCTTATCAGTACTATTAGTAACCTTAGTGGACTTAGTTGGTCTTGTAGGAGTAACAGTAGTTTTATAGAGTTTCTATACCTTTGGTGCTCAATAGTAGTAGCTAATTGCATGGCCACATCTAAGTTACCAAACCTATAGAGTGCAACAACAAAAGCAAACTCATATTTCAGCCCATTTATAAAGTACTCTCCAGGCTCTATTAGTTAACACCTGATCCTTAGTGTATCAATTTCCTTTATATACTCCTTAATATTCATGTTGCCTTAGTGGTGCCTTTGCATCCTTATGAATAATTGTTACCTATGATGAGTAAGAATAAAATGTTGTCGCATAAGTTCCTTCATATCTCCCCATGAAGTCATCTCACCTACGCATAGATACCCTATATGTCTCAACGTATTCTTTTACCATAATTAGGCAGACCTTACAAATTCAACAGTAGCCAACTAAACTCTCTTAGGATCCTCATACTTGCAACAAGAAAGGGACCTCTCAATATGATCCACCTAATCAAAGAAATCATTACGAGAGCTAGACTTCTTAATGACAGAATTTTTAGCTTTACATTTCTAACACCCTGTATATGCCTAAGCTCCCTTACATCATCTACATGATCTTCCTGAATGGCCTCATGATCTATATTTTCACCATGTAGTCCATCAACTGCTCTCTAAGTGCCTCACATAAATGCTTCCATCGTCCCTATTGTCATAATTACTAAATGTTCATTCTTGTAAAAGAGCCCTTGGACCCTTACAGTTTCCATCTATTTCTAAGCAATTTCTCTCATCATGTCTAGCTGTTGTATCAAAAGAGCATTGTTATCTCTTAAACATCTACACAATAGATCACTCCAATTTAGACTTAGTTTGTATAACTCTCCTGTGAGACCCTACAAGAATCAATTATCAACTTATAATTGGTTGGTTTGAAATTGGTACATAAAATTTAAGATGATTGTGTAAATTGATCGATCAAGCTCAAATTTTACGACAAAACCAAGAATATTAGTGGAAGTGACCTCGTAAGGTTGGATTTAAGAAAATAAAATAATTAAATATTATATTTATAAAATATATGCATTTTACCTATTATTTATTAGAAATGTGTAAAACGAGTTTCGATAATCAACAAATTATTATAGATAAATTATAAATACTCTAAAAATCATAAAATAAGTTAAATAATATTTAAGAGTATTTATTTATATTATATATATTTACGTGTATGTATAAATACCCAAAATTACTTAAAATAGCTAATCTATACTAAACAATATTATATATAAATATAGTTAGAAAATATGTTAATTGCTAGAAGATGTTAGAAAATGGTGTGGCATGTTGGGATATGGTTCGATAAAAAGAAAAGTGGTGATAGGGACATGTAATTTAGAGAAGGTTATAGAATTAAGGACACTTGGCATGGGAAAAATTAACAACCAAACTTCACCACCCTTATAAATACAGAATTCCACTCCATAATTTAGTCTAGACATTTAACTTATTAAGAAAAATAAAGAGAGGTCAGGAAGAGTGGAGAGAGAATTTTTAGAAAATTTGACAAAATATAATGCAATTAGAGCTAAATCGAAGTGCGCCAACCAATTTGAGACTTGGGAGCAAACAGCCACCACCACCTAATAGGAAATCTTACGCCTAGGCTAGCCAATAAGCATTAGGTGGCTAATGGTGGCTTGGGTGGCAGTTTCCGATGCATTCTGCAAATCTATCCGATTTTCTTTAAATTACTAAAAATAGCAAATTATATCCAAAAATTACGAAAATTTGTATTCTAGCATACTTTTGTATTTAGTTTTTAGGAAAAATATTGTTTTGTTTAAATTGAGTCTTGAAATACTTTACCCTTAACAAATCGTTAAAACTTGAGTCGATTTCGTTTTTGTTTTCAAAAACCCTATTGATTTTATTTTGGCTCCAAAATTTTTCTATGAAGCACTTATTATGTATATTTAATTACTACAAAAATTCTTTGATGAAAATTATTTTTCATATTTTTAGCTAATTCTTATGCCTTAGAAACCCTACTAAATGACTAATTTCTTAAATATATTTAAAGATTTTTCAAGAAATTTATTTAGATTTAGATTTGAGATGTATTTTGATATCTTGAACTGTTAAATGATATTGAGGGAGGATATTTATAGTGTTTAGAGTGTTGTATGTAGATATTATGAGCATAATATCAATAAATGTGTAATATGTGAAATATGGAGATAAATGTAGTATGGTGTGATAATATAAATTAAGGTTATAATTAAGCTATGTAAGGTACTATGATTCTACTTGTGAGTAAAATTCTAGAAATTATATTAAAATGTAGGGTACACTTAAATTAGAAGCTAGATTAGGAACATGATATATAGGATGAACTAGGGGGTTGACTAAAAACTAATAAGAGATTTAGTATACTTCAAATATAGTTAATTGAATTTCATAGAATAAATCGAGGGGAGTTTTTAAGATTGATGTGTAAAATTGTAATAAGATGCTGAAGCTAATTTAAGAGCAAAATCAGAATTAGGGTGTCTATTAGTATACTAAGGAATTAATTAGAAACTAAATTAGATACCATTTTCACTCAAATTAAAGTTAAGTAACACTGTAAAATAAGTTAGGAAGATTTTTTGTGATTTATGAACAAAATTTAAAAAAAATCAAGAGCAAAATTAAAACCTGAATCAGTGGATGAATCATAAGCTAAATTAGAATTGAATTAGAAACTAAGGAAATACAAAACTAACTACAAGACTTAAAACCTAATTAATTAGATATAATAAAACCCCAAACTAAAGGTAATAATAAGAGTTACAAAATAAATCCTATATATAGTAGTTATATGAATACTAAAACAATCTTTATGACTATTAGTGAAGGCCTGTTGCGAGTTGTACCTTAAGTGAGCAAACAGGACCTCCAGGTAAGTTTGGGATCAATACGTAATTGTATTTTGGAGTATTGTTTTATAGTACTTAGAGGTTTAAGATTATACTTGATTGTGGTTGTAGGTAGTTTGTTGTGCACATGCTTGTATGTTAATGTTTTTTAATTTAATTGTGTACCATTAGCTTGTTGTTTTAGTTTGCAACCAATTGAATTACTTGATATTGATTGATTACCTTAAGTTTGACTTAATGATATATGACTAATAAACTTAACTGGTCATACATTGCGACTCATTAGGGGAATCATTTAAGATTTTCCGACCAGATACCAACACTTTTAAAAGGGATAGTGCTGGAACATAATGGTCTCTTTTTCATCCTTAATTGAACTAAGTGATAACAGAGGAAGTAGTAGCAAGGGTGGAGCTAATATGATGGGAATCAGGCTATTGGACCATTGACTCATAGCCGAACCCAAAAACTAGAGAGACTAGCAAGGTAAATCCTCCTGTTTCAGCTGACAACTGCCGAGACCGAGTATCTCTTTACTGAGCAACTCTACATGTAAAGTTGCATGACTTTCCATCTCTTGGAGATTGTGTGTCGAATGCCAGAATACCGAGATGCTTACCAAACACGTACACCTGCTCACTTAAGCCCAAGCCAACCACTTATTTGGCATCTCCCCTGCCGAGAAGTCGAGAGAGAGAGAAACTAGATTGATTCTTAGCCACCTCTGCTCAAATAAGCAACTTGATCATATACTTTTATCCACATCCTCTAACAGTCTCGCTAATTTATTACTGTCACGTATACAAAACCACGTATAGAATCTATCACACTAATCATTACTTTTCTTGAATATTAATTTTTACCTTTATACATTACTTCTTTAAGATAATACCCTTTTTGTCTTTTCCTTTTTAAGCTTGTTGCCCTAAATTCTTGAGTATAAATACCTTTGTACTTGTAACTGTAAGTAGCAAATTTGAACATTAATACACTTGACATTTTGTCCCTCATAAACATTACTCTGTTTACATTCATTTCACTTTTATCCTAATCCTTAAGTAAGGCTAGGTGGTGAGTAACCTCACCGGACGATCTCGTACGTCATATCGAATTATGTTGTGAGTCCTCGAAAATCCCATTGGTGCATCATATCTATTGGAGCTATTCATGGGTTTTTGCTTACTTTTCATTCATATTTATCCTTTCATACATTCACCATCACTTCCTTTTCAAGCTTTCGGCAGGCAAGCTTAAACCCAGTCAGCAACCAGCCTTATCTATTCTTGGTTATGGTTCACAACATAGTAATTCAAAGGTAGTCGTAAGTGTAGCAGTATCTTCATTACACAAGCCTCGTATGCTGTTGAATGTGCCAATGCTTGATATATAATCTTATGCCTGTGTCCTAACTTATTAAGCTGTTAGATGCTTACATCCCTATAGATGATATTGTAGGTGCTACTTAGGAAGTAGCATTATTACCACCCTAAAGTTAACGGCGGCTAGATCCTAGGGAGTGAGAATATAAAACTAAAGATCAGCTATATTTCCAAAGTTTTAGTTCTTATTTTTGAATCTTTTAATATCAAACTATATATTACTTAAGTAAGTTGAGGTTATTAAATCATGTAAACATTACTTGGAATATTTGAATTGTAGTATATGTTTTTCATACCTTCGTAGGCAAATAACATATTTAATTTGTAAACGGTTTACTTCAAAGCGAATAAATTATAGACGTCTAGTGTAAATTAGGTCTAAAATAGTGGTTATATTATCAACTTTTATCCTAGAATGGTTTACATAACAAAAATGTTATGACTCTACAACTTCGCGATGTAATTCCTCCTATTAGGGATGAACATGGTTCAATTCAGTACGGTTTTCCCCCCTTACCAAACCGACCCTAATATAATGGTTTTTTTTTTTTTTAAATTGAACCTAATCATACGAATCAATATATAAATTTTTCAAACATAATTAAAACATATTTAGTCTATTTCAATCCATGGTTCAAAGTGCTAATGTCAAATTTTCACTAAATATTTTTATCTCCAGTAACATATTTTCTTTCTATTAAATTTTCATATATTTTCAATTAATTTCTCATGTATTTATCATGTGTAACAATATTTCGTAAAAAATTGCATAAGATCTTAACAAACTTAACTTAATTAGATGAGGATAAGACATTCTATTCTAAGAACAACAACAAGAAGGAAAAAGTAGAGCATTTAGTCCAAAAGTGATACGAAAAAGATAAAAGAAATACACTAAAGAATGGAAAAGATATGAGAGACATGGAAAAAGCACCAAAATTAGATTATTGATTTAAAAACATATAAGAAAATGATAATTTAGAAAAAGGAAAATTTCAAAACGTAAAATTTCACATGGAACTTACTCAACTTAATCTTAATAACCGACTTAAAACATGATAAAAAAGAATAAAATATGAAAAATTTAATAAAATCCATGAAGATTGATGGAAATTATTTTTTTAAAAAAGTACAAAACAATTGTATGAAATTATTTTGTTTAACAAAAAGGTTTGATTCAGTTTGCTTCCTCGAACTAAACAACGAATCAAAGGTTTTGCAAAAAAACTAATTTTTCAGTTCAGTTTTATTCTTGATTTTTTGCTAGCCCTTCTCCTACCATGCCCATTGTTCGCTATATCTCTCATTTCTATTAATTCCATACACTCAAAACATTCATCCATATTATAATTTTTATAACTAGAATCAACGCAATGCTTCTCTTAGCTCTACAATTGCAATAGTACTCATCCATTAAGAAGCTTTTCTTCTTCTTTATGTTCTATTACACAACAACACACAGCACATGCAGTACTGTTGGACATACCATATTAGGTCACCGGTCAATGGTGTTTACCTCCTTTTAAAATATACCTACACATGGTTACTGGCAAATCTCTAGTCAAAGTAGTAACCATACACCACTAACTGTACTTATGTAGTAAACATGCACCGTACACTTCCTTTACTAACTCAACTTTACACTTACTTTCCACATAAACTCAAGCGAGTACCAAAAATATATTGCTATTGTGTAACAAAATCACCATATGAACACTATAGAGCATTATTAATAAATCAACATGCCTTTGCAACATGCATGTCCTTCCACAGCCACTGCATGCCCTTGCAAAACCAATTGAGTGCCCATCAAAACCCATCCAATACCTAGCACAAAAACTAGAGCACCCCCTTACACGCTCTACTTCACAACTTGAGCATCGCACCCATTCTAACGACTCAAAGCATCTACGACAAATCTAACTTAGTGCGCTTACAAGACCGAGTGCCTAACTTCTAAATCTGAGTGCTCATAAGTGACTCTCTAATCACCTCATGTACAGCTTTTGATGCACTTGATGCTATAGATCTAACAACCCCTAAGATTCTCATTTTTTTTTCTTTTTTATGTGAATACTGACCTACTTCAACAAAACTTAAGACAACTTGGGCTCTAGTAGCAATATGATATGACCAGTCTTTAAAATTAAAACTAATTGTACATGAAGAACAAAACTCATGCAAAAGAAAAAAAAAAATCTTTTAGGTTTTTACATTTAAAAATATAAATGTTTCTTTTAGAAAAGATCATAAAAGAATCAACTATCTATTCAACTTTTATTTATAAATTTTATTAGACACTGCAATAAGAACTAATCAAATTACATGAGATGGTATAATTCAACAGATGAATTGATAAGATCGAATAAATAAGAGAATAGTCTCTTAAGATCTCAATATAATGTATGTGTAAATTGATTACAATGGAGAAAATACTGAATATATATGACCCCTTTAGAAACCGTAAGGTAATAATGGACCTACTAATAACATGGGATAAATATACGAGTCCAATAAAATAAACCCCAAACTAAATTACTTGAAAATAATAAGACACAAAAATATATAATAGCTAAGAATACTGGATGTAGACACTTCATTTTTGTTCTCTTGTATTTTTAATTTTTTGTTTTTAAAGGATCTTAATTAAGAAAATAATAAAATTTGAAAAATGATTAAAAAAATGCAAATAAAAAAATAAAAATAGAAAATTCTCATAAAAAGAAAAAAAATGTATGAAGATTTTTTGTAGAAAAATAAATTTTTAGAAAATAAAATATTTTATGGTTAATGGATTTGGTCTAACTCATTTCGAGTAATTTTATTTTAGGTGGTCACATAGATTAAGTATAATTTAATTATACATAAACCAATGGTTCGATAGTTCTACATTTTGACTTAACATGGCATATAACTTAAAATGTAGGGTTCAAATCTCATAAGGCACACATGTGCTTTTTTCTTTTTTTGAACGTCTCCTATATGGTATTATATCGGCATCATCTCCTTCTCTATTTTCCTAAGAAACAAATGGAAAAGAAAAGAAAAGAAAAAATCTAACTTTTAGAATATGGGATTAGCCATTAAATCTTGTCAAATCTTTACATGGATTTAATAAATTGTGATTGACAAATAATTAAAACAATTGAATCCTATAACAATATTATTAAATCTTTTAGGATAAGGATTAAAATTAGTAACATCCATGTTTGATTCGAGTTAATCCCAAGCAAGTATGGAGATTTGATTTTAGTTTTATAAAATCAATCTTGCAAGGGCATCAAAGAGGGGAGCTTCCCATCAATTCACTATCTCCTTACGCAACAACACGTCCACGTCATTGCTGCAATATTGCAGCAGCACATCCATGTACAAACACGCCCCCGACGAACCTCCTTCTCCTTCACTACACGAACACCACTGCTGTAGTTGCAACAGCGCCACCTAATCTTCAAACCGAACACTGATTACCCCATCCTCGCCCCTAATGACAACTCCACTGCCACGGTCAGCAAACCCCACTCTCTCCTACCATCGACACAGCATCAATCCATAGCCGCAAACAACAACAACAGTCCTCTTCTTCCCTCGCACATATCCGTTACAACACCACGCGCCAACAGCAAGCCATGTTCCCAGCAACAAGCGCCACACCCACTCGACCAAACACCAACCCCACACTAATAGCAAACTACAGCGATCACTCTACTAATGACGCCAACCGAACTAACCATCTCCACAACGTACCGCCCCAAATACATCAACGGTCGAACCCCTACGACACCACGTACACACGATAGAACCCCAACCCTCTCTCATCCTCATCAACCGCAACCACGACTGCATCAACCAACTTCTAGACTATCACATGCATACAGCAACGTAGCAGTAATCAACAGTCACCCTCAGCCATCTAACCAATCTTTACCCTCATGCGAACACACACAATTGACTCCCCACAACAGCAGTAGCCCACACACAACCCAAATCGTAACATCCATCGGTCAAACACAAACTATGACTGCTACACAATTGCAAAACGCCACCAAACAACCACCGTGAGTTGTGGCATTAGTGTTAATCTCAATTCCATCAATTACTTTCTCACAAAATTCAAAACTCCCATTCAATTTGTTTTTCGGAACGCCATGCAAGTCATTGGATTGTTGCTGTTGTTCCTTCTTGCTTAGCGACTCGACCCGCGACTCGCTGGAACCTGATCCGACCCGGTGTAAATCTAACTTAGGTTCAGCCTACGTGCAGTTTGAACAGGTATAATTTTGAGAATTTTTTTTAGTATTAAGTCTCTAGAATTTCTCATGAAATTAAATAAATTAAAAATGTAAATCCAACGAATTTTTAAAATTAAAAAAAATTAATACATTAAAGTTTTTAAAATTAAAAAATCAAGTTTCTTTAACTTTAGTCGAGATTTAAACTAAATAAATATAAAATTTAGTTTAAATAAAATTAAAATAAAAAATCAAAAAGTCAAACTCGAGATAAAGCTCCATGCATAACTTTCTAAGGACACGTGTAGGATCCCTATTACTTTTTAACTTTCAAAATATATTTTATCTCTTTATAATTTTAACAAATATGCATATGTACCTAAATTATTTCTTAACCCAAAATTGCCGCTAGAAAAATCACAGATAAGAACATGGGTTTTTACCCTTAAATTTTGGATGAATATATGCATGTATGTATGTATATTCTGAAGTAATAGGAATGTAAAGGCACGTCCTGGGAAATTAAGAGGTCTACCTGGTTCTGGAGGTTTATTTAAAATTGTACTAAAAATATGGGAAAACCTTGCCTCCGTGGCGACCACGTGATTACCATCATCTTCTACGTTGTATTGTCATTGTCATGGGGATGCTAACGTATTGGCTGAGATGACACCATCAACTGCATATTTTATCAAGATGGAATCTTACTATCTTAGATATATTCGTGCTTCATTTTTGTATGGTTATTTTCTTAACTTCGTGAATCAAAAGAAACAAGGGCAAATTATAAATAAAATCTTTAAACCATTGGTTAGGTGTGACTAATTTGTTAATTTTGTAAAGCATATCTTTATCTCATTATACTTAAAAATATGCACATAGTGACAAACTATTGTTAAGGACCGAAAAGCATCCTTATGTATACCCCTTTTAGCCACGTTTAAGGAGCTACAATACATACTTTAAAAACAATAGAAGCTACAATACATACTTTAAAAACTATAGAAAGATAAAATTAAAATTTAATAGCTTTTTTTTTTTTCAATACACCTTAGTTTAAATTATCTATTTACATCTAATCTAGAACATATAAAAGCATGCATTTAGGGGCGGACGCGATTCGGTTTGATACAATTTGTCCCTTCTTTTACCGAACCAAACCTAATATAACGGTTCGGAACCATATGGTTCGATTAATAAATTTTTCGAACTTAATTAAAATCGATTTGGTTCGATTTATATCAAATTTTTATTAAATATTTTTATTTTCAATAAATATGAAATTTTAAATATAATTTACTCAACTTAATTTTAATAATTAACATAAAATTATGATAAATAATAATAAAATATGAAAAATTTAATAAAAATTTATGAAAATTGATGGAAAAATATATATATATAAAGTATAAAATAATTGTATAAAATTTTTTATTTAACTAAACAGTTTGATTCTAAACGGTACAGTTCAGTTCACTTTCCTGAACCGAACCGCTAAGTGTTTATACATGAATTAAATTATAAATTAAACCATTTACCAAAAAAAAAAAACTGATTTTTCGGTTTGGTTCATGATTCGTGATTTTTTTTCACAGCCCTAATTTCAATCAATTAACAATTTAATGAAGATAATAAGGCAGAAAAATAAAACATCCTTAATTTGATCATCATAGCTAGCAAATCTTTTATATTTGTGGAATGGTCCGCAATCTTAAATAAATGAAGTAAAAATAGGAAAGCGGGAACACCGATGGGCGATGTGATGATTAGACATATATATCATCTTTCGCTATCTTACAACTGCAAGTTACAAGTTCCACACCAAGTTGTATCCTATAAGGATTTTTAAGGCCATTATCATTTATTAACTTTCTCTTCCTTGCTTACCTTTCATAGGAGCTATTTCTTAAACCATGGGGTCAATAAAATCCATTAAAAAACATAGATATAAACCTAATTAGTTTACCTAATAGTAATACGATGTTTGGTGTTTCCGTAGGGATGATAAACCATGTCAGCAGGTTATGTTCATATTTTTATTACATTGCAAATTTATGTAAGTAATAAAAAGTACATAAAATCAAATAGAGATTAAAAATAAAATTATAATATCATCATATTTATTTATATTATAATTATGTTCTCTAATTATATAACGTGTTTTCTCTTTATAGTTATGTTTTTAATTATATTAATATTTGTTTTATTGCATCGTGCCAGCTCTAAATTCTGTCTTTAGTATACTGAGATACAACTATTTTTATATACTTTTTTATGCACGTCGTTCAATTATTGACCATTGAATCCAATTGGTTATCACAAATGAATCAATCCTCTTGATAATTAGGCGCTTTCTATAGTAAACATCTGGACAGATGGTTATGTGGAATGGCAAAAGAAATAGGCCCGTAAAACAGTTACCAACCCTTTGCCTCAATCTTGCAACAAGAAATAGGGTAAAATATTCCCCAAAGCAAATTCTGTTTCTTAAAATTGTAATTGATAAAGTCAACAAACATAAGGTGAAACTACTCATGAATTACTTAAGTATTATTAGGTATTTACCTGAATTTGATTGGAAACAAACGAGTCAAGCTCAAATTATTATTTGAGTAGCTTATCAATCAAGTTCAAGCTTTAAAATATTTAATTTCACTACTTTCTTGAATCTAATCAAACTAAGATCAAGCTTCAATGTTAATCAACTTTGAGTGAATATCAACATTGTTTTAATTAAAAGATTTTTTTTCTTTTTTGATAAATTGAGCCTAACTAGCTTAAAGGAGTTGAGTTCAAGCTCAATGAGAGCCATTTTGAGTTTTGAGTTTTGAGTTTGAGCTCAAGTTTAAGCTCAAAACTCTAAAGTCTCAAGTTTGAATTGAGTTTAAGTATTAAAATTTCATCATAACCTTCTGTTCAAGCTTAATATCGTGTTTTCTTGATACGCTATACTTGATTTCTAGAGAAATTTACATGTTTACTATTACAATAAATAAATATTACACAAATACTAATGATACCAAATTAATTACATAAATATTATGGCAATATCATATTTAGTAAACACGATTTTGGTTTTTTTAGGTCGCATATAATAGATTCAACGTAAGCCTACATAAAGGAAAAGAAATTACAATGATGCTTTTGTTGAGTTTCAAACCTATAGCAATGCTATTAGCAAAAAATAAATAAATAAATAACCTACACAACCCTATAATACACCTTATCCACTAAACCATGGTATTATCCTTATTTTGTCTTTTAACATAAATAATAAATAACTTAATAAAATCACATTTATTGAATGCGATATTGTGACAGTACGAAAAACATGAAATCTTATTTAAAAGAGGTGAGATGTGTTAATGCAATTGTCATGTTTTAAAGATGCGATTTAGTTTTACAATTTAGGTTTTTTATTTCATTTAATTCATATTTATATAATTTGTTAAAAGATCGATAAACACTAGACAAGTATTACATCCTAATTTTCAATGGTCATATAACCTCAATATTATTGTCTATATATATAATTATACATAAATACACATAAATAAATAAATAAATAAATATATATATATATATATATAGTTCACAATGTTTTATTGTTTTTTTGAATTGGACCCTAACCTTTTTTTCCCATTAGAGTCCTTAACTTTTTGAAAATTTTCTATTCAAGTTCTTCCTTAATTCCATCTAAAATCCAATCAAAGTTTGACAAGTGTTGTCTCTTGATTGAATCACAATAATTAATTTAGCAAAATATTATTAAAAAATTATTCAATCACATTAAATATGATATAATACAAAAGTTTAAAATATATATATATATATATATAAAAAAATACAATTTTGGTTTTGGTATGTCGCATGTAATAAATTCAATATAAGCCTGCAGAAAGGAAAAAAATTACAATGATGCTTTTGTTGAGTTTCATACTTATAACCTACACAATCCTATAATACACCTTATCCACTAAATCATGGCATTGTCTTTGTTTTGTCTTTAACATAAATAATAAATAACTTAATAAAATTGTATTTATTGAATGCAATATTGTGACAATACAAAAAACATGAAATCACATTTAAAAGAAGCAAAATATGTATTAATATCATTGTTGCATTTTAAAAATGCAATTTAGCTTTAGGATTTAGGGTTTTTTTTTTCATTTAATTCATATTTATATAATTTTTTTAAAGATCGATAGACACGTGTTGCATCCTAATTTTCAATGTTCATATAACCTCAATATTATTGTCTATATATATAATTATACATATATATATATATATATATATATATATATAGTCCACAATGTTTTATTGCTTTTGTGAATTGGACCCTAACCTTTTTTTCCCAGTGGAGTCCTTAACTCTTTGAAAATTTTATGTTTGAGTTCTTCCTTAATTCCATCTACAATTTAGTCAAAGTTTGATAGGTGTTGTCTCTTGATTGAATCGCAATAATTAATTTAGCAAAATATTATTAAAAAATTATTCAATCTCATTAAATATGAAACAATACAAAGGTTCAAAAAAAAAAAAAAAAAAACCAGCAAATAGGATTTACAGGCAACCACCATCAACCACGAGTACAATCTAAAGGTCAAGGTGAGAAAGCTGACACATAGGAAT
This sequence comes from Lumnitzera littorea, assembly GCA_024138015.1. Lineage (NCBI taxonomy): Eukaryota > Viridiplantae > Streptophyta > Magnoliopsida > Myrtales > Combretaceae > Lumnitzera > Lumnitzera littorea. The sequence continues at coordinate 37,563,819 of JAMXBB010000006.1, read as the reverse complement.
GGTCGTGCCACCTGCTTATAATGATAGGTTATAACCTGCCACATTTTCTTAGGTGCACTATCCACTAGCTTGGAAGAGTCGAGCAACCTTTCCCAAATAGTGGTAACCTCCCATTTAGGTTGCCTGCTTTTCTATTCTTTATATTTATTATTTAATTGAATTATGTATACTCTTTTTGTCAACTACGAAGGGGAGAGGATTTAAAGTCTAGTCATTTCAATCGGAAATAATTAAGGCTTAGGCGAAAAATCCGTAAACTATGGATTAAACTATAAATCAAATAGAATCGAATAGAAAAATCGATTTTTTTTCAAGCCGTTTAGTTAATTGTTTAATTCAGTTATATATAAATGGTTCGTAATTCGGTTTAGGAAGGTAAATCAAACCATACTATTTTGAATCAAAACCAAATTGTTTAGTTAAATAAAAAAATTATTTAATTATTTTGTATTTTTTTATATTTTTTTCTATCAATTTTCGTAGATTTCATCAAAATTTTCATATATTGTTATTCTTTATCTTAATTTTATGTTAATTATTAAGATTAATTTCAATTAAAATTTTATATTCATTAAAGATAAAAATATTTAATAAAAATTTGATACAAATTGTTTAAACTATAGATCGAATCGAATTAAACCGGTTTTAATTAAGTTCGAAAAATCTATAAACTGAAATATATGTTTAGGTTCAACTTTAAAAAAAAAAAGATCAAACCGTTATATTAGATTCGGTTCAATAAAAAGATTCGGTTCAATAAAAAGAAATAAATCATATTAAACCGAATTTTGCCTCCTCCTATCAATAACAATACCACTAGACTCCAATAACTTTAGCAATTGGATTATGTATACTTGACAATAATATTTTATCCAATTACGATAAACCAATGAAGAGTCTAGGTGTATCAACTCTTAAAAAACTTTTTAAACGGAGTCAATTGAGAGATTAAGACAAAATATTTTTCACATAGGAACCAAGAGAAAAAGGTTTTAACTCAATTAGAATGGCAATCTAACTCCGGGGTACTAACTTTATCTTTTTTCTTATAAATATATTATATGTTTTCTGCTGCTAAGTTTGCATCAAAGTTGTCATGCATTGAGAGCTCTATATAGATTATTCTTATTCTTATTTTATTTTGTATTCCTACCAAAAATCTACGATCACAATTCACGAGGATAAGCTCGCGGAAAAGTAGATAACACGGCAAGCTTTTAGCCAGTGAAAATATTACTTTCACTCACTTTTCGGAGGTTATTTCTTCCATGGCTCCACTAAAATTAATTTCTTTTTTCGAAAAAGAAAAAAAAAAAAAGTTGGTCGGTTAGATTGCACTCGCTTTTCGAAAGTTGATCTAAATTATTCATCTCCATTGCATTATTAATCTTCATATTCAATATTATTGTAGACGAAATGCATATTTATAAAAATATATAAGTTTCTTATGAATCAATCCATAGTGTTGGATATATGTTTGGGACCAAACTCGGAAAGGGTGATACGGAAACCCGTGTTTCCTATTATTTGTACAACCATATTGAGAACATAGAGAATTGAACATAGAAAATGTAGCACTCTAAAACTCTTTTTGATTTGAAAAGGAAAAAAAAAAAAAATCTGAAAAGCGTGTTTTCCTCATAAAGTAATTTCTATAGGATTTTTTTTTTCCCAAATTTCTATAGAGTTAGGGTAACGCATTTCCTTCCGGTTCTCTAATTTTAAAAATATATTTTAAGAAAATTTTCATAAATAAAGCCTGACATTTGATAACTTGACAAGCATTTATAGGGGTTTGAGAGAATGAAATCGGATCACCCGAATAATCCAGTCATAATTAGTCATATGCTTGAGCCACTCAAATAGCTTGTGTAGCTGAACTCGAGATTTAATTCTTAATGCGTTTGCAAACTTTATCTAGTACAGATAGTTATGTATATATTGACTTATTATACCAAATCCTACATGACTTGGGGTTTTATCATATGTAAATTTAACTAAAAGAATCATATTCTTTTTCCTAAACAATTCAGACCAGATAAATTTAGTTGAGCCAGTTTGAATTCAACAAGATCTAACATGGTCAAGGACTCCGAATTTTACGAACCCAGGAGGGATTCGTTCCGACTCTTTTACATTATGAGTAAGTCAACGGGAGCCGATTCTTTTTAAGGAGCTTATAATCGAACTTGTGCTGCAAATTCTCGGACGACAACACCTGAATTAGGCTGAAGTTCAAGCAACAAAATGGAAAAAGCTTATCTGTAAGATGTGATAATTTTTTATCACCTACTCCATCAACGTTCCGACAAGACTGTGGACCATCTTGGATGGAGTGAAGAAAATTGTTAAGATGTAGGATGGAATATGCTTGCGGATACTTTACCTTGGAAGGGCGACAATGAAGGTTTGGTATCACGGTTATTCAATATGGATTTAATTTTAATCAAATAACTGGTATTAAGGGACCAAAAACTATGAAAATTTGAGATACGCTGCATGAAGATTTTCTTAATAATATTAATTGATACTGGTACTAATCACAACTTTATGTTGATAGTAGATATAGATAAATTACATTTTATCGATCAAACAACTCCTATCACTGAAGTCGGATTAGGGATTAAAAATGGCATACAATATAAAGGAATATGTTAACTTTTGCAAATTACATCGAGACCGTTTTGGTTACTGGGGTTTATTTCCTTATGGATGTGATTTTGGGGTTTTGTGGTTAGAAACATTTAAGAAAGTTAAAATGGATTGGCGCAAAATGTATATGAAGTTCAAAAATGAAGGTAAAAAGCGGTGTTGATATGTCGAGAATTATCCCTAACTCGTTCAGCTTTGTCGTTTCACTGTGTTCACAAAACTTTGTTTACGTAATGTTATAGGATTTTGTGGGTGAAAGAGGTGAGCTTAGTTGAAACAACGAGGATGAAGTATTAACTAATTTATAGTTGTTATTAGAATAATTTATTAAGAGCTATTGACCATACCTATTAAACAGGGATATAGCCTCCTTAATATATGTACTATGCTCATGATTAGAAAGGTAACATGGAAATATAAGAAGTAAAATATATAAACAAAAAGAAAACTGCTTACTTTAAAGTCACTAGTATTGCCTTTTTCCTTTTCTTCATGCTTTATTTCATGATAGATCCATGTAGAGTTTACGTTTCACTTCTTTCTTATTTAGAGGCTTATCAAGTTAACCACCGCTCTTAAACAAGATCTTCAAATCCAACTTTTGAATAAGTTTGTTTGTCTAAAAGGGTTATGCCTCTCTTTCTTAGCCATTGTTAGCTCAGCAATCTTCCACCTTAGGACATCAATGTGTTCACTCTTGTTTAGCGCATTAGTCTTATCAAACCACTCATGGTCTCTTGTCACTTTCTTTCTCAATTTGTTCCTATAGCTCTTTTATGACATGGTATAACTGCCTTAGAGTTTCTCTTGAGATTCTTAGCCAACACTTGAAAGTGAATTCTTTGATTATTTTCACTCAATGTTAATTAGACCCTTTTCTGCATCTATGAGAGCATGACCTAATAGCGGAGAAATATCATCTTCTCTTATACTTATGACTATAAGGTTAATTGCGAAACTAAGATGTTTTAGTCCTATAATTGGTCATGTAAGATGCCTAAAGGTCTCAACCATTCCATCTACTAATTGAAGGGTCATTATGTTTAAGTCTCAATATACAAAGTTTCCTAACAATAGATAAGGGTAAGAGTGTCATACTCACACAAATTGCAAAGTGCTTTAGGGATCTAAATGTTAACTAAGTGTGTAAGCATAAAAAAGGCTTCCTAGATCTTTGAGCTTAAAGGGTAATTCTCTTTAGATTCAAGGATCGATTATGTTTCTAGACACAAGCATATCATCTTCCTCTAGATCATCATCTTTCTATGGCAAAATCTCCATAAGAATCCTATTGTAAACGAGAACCTCAATAGGGCTTTAATAAAGGAGGGTCTTCTTTAATTTACTTATTTTACATAGAATTTTAAGAATTCTATTCTTTCCTTTGATTATTTATGGAGCGTAGTAAAGGCATGTAGTGTTCAAGTTTTGGCTCATGTCTCCTTCCCAACTCCTCTTGTTCATTTATTCATTAAGTTTTCTTCATTCATTTTCTTTTTCTAACAATTGTGAAATTTCATCACTGTACCTTTCTTTCTTCTCAAAGTTCACTTCCTACTCAAATTTTCATCAAAATATCTTGTAGTTTTACTACTTTATTTTTCTTTCATCAATCTCTCTTAAATCCATTAATTTTTTTCCTCTATGATTTCATCTATACACTTGCTTTATCACTTAAATTCTCAAGATTTTGATCATGAATTCCCTCTTCATCAGCATAGAGTGCCTTATATTACTCTCATGTATTTACTTTTGCTTAGCTAAGGAGTTTTTTTTTTTTTTTATGGCTTTTGGTTATGTACATTCAACAATTAGTTAAACATGGATTTGAGACTGGTTCTATTATGTTCATTTGTTTAACTTTCTTTGAGGATGTCTGTAAAGTAGGTTTTCCTTAATTTTAAGGTATATATTATGGTAGCATCCTTGATTGATATTTTTGATGGTTGTTAAATTAGTGAAAACTGCCTCACTTCCCCTAAGCTCAATCAAGGTGAATCTTCTACCTCAATATGTAAAAAAAATAGGTTATTAAGTGCTATACTAGAGTTGTTATGGCATTTGCTTATTCAAAGACATAACAGGCCTTACAAGGGTATCCCCTAGCATTAATCATATTTATGTAAGCAAGTTTACATATACCATTCATTCTTCTAGGTTGTGTAATCTATCATTAGCCTAATGATAATTGTCTAAAGCTATCTCTTCTGATAAGTCATACTTTTTTAAGTGTTTTTTCCCATTCGTGCACCACTAGCTCTATGATGTATGCACATATATTTTTAGATAAGTGCATAGAAGAGGTACCTAAGTTCTTATTTTGTGTTCTTGAGGACATGTGTTAAACAAAGGACAAAACTTTTATCTCTTCTTTCCTCTAAGGAAACCTTAATGCACCATATCAACTCTATCAGGTTAAATTTTACTCCATAGAATACCATTTTACATATCTTCTTCCACAAGTATCATGTAACATAACTTTCCTTCAATTGTTGTTAGCTTAAGGTATGCTCTACAACCACTCACCAAAGCTTTAAACTCAAATACTGTCAACCCTCGAACTAATGCTTTCAAACCATACAACTTCTACCCATTAGTAAGTCTTTCAAATCCTTAAATATGCCTTTGCATAAAGTCCTCTCATGTTCTTGCTTTCCTTTCACTTCTTGTTTATGATATATAGTTTATAGCAAACTTTCTTAACTTACTAGAAAACTTTTCCATGCTCATGTTTTCTTCTTTACAACGATGTAGTTAAGAACTTGAAATGAAGAAAACTAAGTAAATTCTCCATACGAATTGCCTTAAGGAGTGTGTTATTGAAATTTTATATGGTCCTTCAAGCATTTTAGTAGCTACTATTACTTAAAATTCAAAAAGTTTCAAGAAAAGGAAAAAGCCTTCTCCTATTGATTTTTACTAAATTGAACGCATGATATAATAATTATTTGTTATATCATGAAACTACCAAGATGCGATCACTCTATTGTATATTCCTACAATTAATAAGAATATGGAAGAATCTAAAGTTTTTTATTACTACTAGTGGTGGAAATAGGATTCTATGAAGATAGGTAAGTTGCATTTGTAAATTTTAAATGATATAAAGCCACAAAATAAAAAAAAATTCTTTAATAAAATTTGAATTTTCTATAGATAAATTGAAAAGAACTTCACAACTCTTGTTAAATGAAGAAATATATACTTTTTTATCTTTAGACATCAATCTAGTATATACCTTCTCTAAAGGAGAAAGCATCTTGTTAGAGTGTCACAGTACCTTATGAACTCTTTCTTTTCCAATGGGGCAACTATTACTACAAAAAAGGGGAAAAAAAAATAACTTTTGTGGAAGAGCATCAATTTCATTTTTACACTCTTTATTTTTTTTTGAACAAATTTATTTTTACCATATTTCCATTAGATTTAAATTGCATGGTTTAATTTAATATCTCTTTTTCTAAATAGGGGAAAGCTAAAAGTACTTACATTTATTTACAAAAAGAGAGAATTAGAAATAACAATAAGCCTAATAATAATAATAATAATAACAATATCGATTGAATAAAATAAATAAAGCAATGGTAGAAGAAAACTATGAGAATGCAATTGTTTTGAAATGATTCAACTACAGACTCTTGCCATTTAAAGCAATTTGGTTTAAAAGGGGACATGAACCAAACTGTAAATTGCAATTTAGTTTTAGTTTGATCTTATAAACTACTCAAGAGGTTATATATTTCATTTGAGATTATAATCTATTTCCAAATTTTAGGGGGAGGGTGGGAAGTATCCCCTCCTACCTCTCATTACCAAAAAAGGCATTAAGAATACAAGAATATCTTACTACTTATACTAAGTTTGAAGAGAAGTGAAGAATTAGAAAGAAAAGAAAGTAAAAAGAAAGAAAGAGAAATGTTTTTATTTGCATAATAAATAATTGGGAAGTAAAGAAATGAGAGAGAAAGTTAATTATATATATTTTTAAACTTATTAAAGTATTAAAATGTCCTTGAAACTTAAAATTGACTCTTCAATTTAAATGATATCATAATATATTAATTGATTTTCCTTCCTAATCTCTCTAAGTATAAAAAGAATGGCTTTTGTATTTTTTAACAAAAACTTTCCCGTATAAACCTATTCCAAACTAGGGTTGATCTAGAATAGGGTGAGTAGGTACAAAGTCCTATCCATATCCTACATTATAAGTATAATCATTGAAACAATGAAATTAAAACATATCTCATAATACCTTAAACCTACCTTGAAGTTTATACCATGTAGAACCTGTAAATATTTCTATTACATTTTCATAACATTAAAATTTTAGGGTAAATTTTTCACAACTTGAATTGATCAATATTTTCATAACATTCTATTCATTCAAATTATATAAAGGCATACCTTCCACGAAGTAGAATAATATAAGAGACCTACCTTGTCACCTTCAATATTATTGTGCAACCTTCACCCTATCCATGGAGTAGAATAATATAGTGTATAAATTAAAATTAGATTACTTGTTTATCCCTATTCTAAAAGAAAAGAAAGGAAATGTCCTCTTTGAATTCGCTCCCTCCAAATCTTCCTCTATCTTGAGCAAAGTGTAATGGTCCATATGAGAAAGCACCATTAGACTCATAAGCCCCCATCACTCTTCGACTGCAATTTTTAATTTTCATGGACATCGAAAAGGCAAAAAGAGTAAGCCATCTTTAATTACTACTAATGGTGAAAGTAGGGTTTCATAAAGAGAGGTGAGATGTAAATTTTAGCTTTTTAGATAAGATAAAACTATAAAATAAACAATTGTTTTAATAAAATTTAAAATTTACCAAAGGCAATTTAAAAAAATTTTCAACACCAATCCCAAAATGCCATCCTTTTCCAAGTAATTTGGATAATATTACATTTATTGATGAGATTTTAATACAATAATCCATACTTTTGAATCATACTTCCATTTAATATATAATCCCTCTTATCATCCTATTAATCCATGTAACTATGCCTATAAAATCATATCTAAAGTTATAGCTAATAGGCTTCAACCCTTTATGAATTGTATCGTATCTCCTAATCAAAATGAATTCATTAAGGGTAGGCTTATTCAAGATAATGTGACCACTGCTCATGAAACGTTTTACCATTAAAAATTGAAGAAATAAAGTCAATGTTATGAGTGTGCTATTAAACCAGATATGGCTAAAGCATATGATAGGGTTGATCATCATTTTTTAGAAGCCTTAATGATTAAAATGAGTTTTAGTCATATTTGGGTGAATTAATCTGTAGGTGAATAGAAAGAGAATTCAAAAAACTGTTCCTTTTAGAGAGATAAGATAAGAAGACCCTATATCTCCTTACTTATTCATCATTGTAGCTAATTCTTTTTCTCATCTAATTTAAAAAGTGCAAATGAATGGTTTTATTAGTGGAATTTGAATTAAGGAATAGTGTCTTGAGCTAACACACCTAATCTTTGTAGATGATTCGTTGTTATTTCTAGAAGCAAGTAGTGTTGTGCTAGAGAATTTGAAGCAATTGCTATATGCTTACAATTCTACACCCAAAAAAAAAAAAAAGGTGAATTTCCAAAAGTCATATTTAATTTTTAGCAATAACACTCCCAATGAAGTAAAATTCACTTGTAGTGATATTTTGGGAATTAATTTATCTTATTATTCAAGCAAATATTCAAGCCTCCCTACTAAATGGGGTAGGTCTAAATCTAAAGCCCTAGGCTTTGTTAAAGCGAGAATTAAATCTAAGCTACAAAGCTGGTCGAGTTTGCTTCTTTCATAAGGAGGAACAAAGGCCCTTATTAAAGCTATTGGTTTTGCCATTCCAAATTATGCCATGAGTGTTTTAAATTTTCTAAAAAATGGTGTCAAAAAATAACATCAATTATAGCTAAGTTCTTGTTAAGTGGTGACTCACATAATAGAAAAATTCATTGAAAAACCTGGAATGATATTTCTTTTCCGAAGAGCAAGGGTGGTCTTGGCTTTAGAGATTTGAAATATTTCAATGATGCAAAGCTTGCTAAGGTGGCTTAGAGAATCGTTGCGAATCCCGATGCTCTATGGGTTAGGATTTTGAAGCGGATTTGGTTTTTTTTTTTTTTTTGGTGGTGGATTTTCTAAAATCAAGAATCGGTAGTAGAGCCTTATGGTGTTGGTAAAGTATTCAAAGAGGCAAGAAGTTAATTACAGCAAATTACTATTGGGGATTGGGAATGTAATAAAGTATTGGCATGGAAGGATCCTTGGGTGCCAAAAACAAAAGACTTGGGACCTCATCCTTTGAATGGTGTTGTTACGAGCAATGACGTGAAGGTGACCGAGTTGATTGTTAGGGACAATAAGAGATGGAATCTGAGTGCTGCTGAGAGAACTGTTCCAGTTGAAGAGTTTGGAGCTATTAAATCTATAGCTTTACCTTGGCAACACCAAGAAGATAAAATAGTTAGGCCATATGAGAGAGATGACCGTTATACAATTAAATCAGGATACCACAGGAAATGGCTTCATAGCAATCAATAGGCCTTGCAATGGAGGCTGAATGACGCTCAGCAAGATCCCAAACTGTGGAAGCTCATTTGGTAGATAAAAGTTCCCCCGAAAATCAAACATTTTATACGGAAAAGTTGTCACAATGCTGTGGCTTTAAATCTAGATTTGTTTAAGAGGAACGCTTGCTGCAATTTATGTTCAGTAGATGAATCTGTTGAGCATATTGTGTTGAGTTGTTCGTGGAATAAAGGGGTTTGGTTCCAGTGGTTAGGAATCCGAATTGATTTGTTCAATATTGACAATTTCTCCTCTTGGCTGCGTAATTTGTTGTCAAATTTTCAGGATATGAATATGGATTGGAGAACGATCATGCAAAATTCTTTTTTTTTTTTTTTTTATTATTTTGGCATGCATGGAAACACAGATTTGAATGTACTTTTGGAAATAAAAATCCTTCACAAGATTTAATTATTAAAAGAATTAACGAACCCTTGAGTGAAGTGGTTGTTATGGTTGATTTTTTTTGCTATTGTGGATAGCACAGGTGATGCTAATGCCAGTACTTTCAATAGTAGTAGATGGATTTCCCCAGGACTGGATCGTATAAAATTAAATGCTGATGCTGTCGAAAATTCTTCTTCAAGGACAACAGGTTTAGGCATTTTTGCGCTGGACTCAAATGGCAAGTTGCTTGCTGCTGTAGCAATTCTGAAGCTCACTAACGATGAGGAAACCGCAGAAGCTGAAGCCATCCGTGAAGGTTTGAGACTGGCAAGAAATGTAGGCTGGAGAAAGATTGAGGTGGAGTCGGATAGCTTGCTGGTTTTGCAACGTGTTGTTGTCAAAGAAATCCCCCTTTGCCGTGGAAGTATAGGTTGTTAGTAGATGAAATTTCTCTTTGAAAAGTTTTTTCTCCTTTGCCTTATGTTCTTTTTTTAAATTATGGCTTTAGGCCTCCGAGTGTTGTTTCATAATTTTTTAATACATGGATAGATCATCCTTTATTGTTCCCCCATATTAAAGTTTCTAAATTAACTATTTGTCAATTACCACATTAAAATAATAATAACCAAGATGTGAAGAAAAGTCTCATAATTACTTTTCGACACTCTTTATTTTATTTAGACAAGCTCATTTTACTTTATTTTAGCTAGATCAAACAATTTAGTCCTAAACAACTTAACATTTATAAGTGTAGATGTATAGTATTTTCTAAATAGGTGTATACTGTGTTTCAAGGGTGGACAATGATAGAAGAAATCTAAAGAAAAAATTGGAAATTGATGAAAAATATATATTTGGCAAGTTTAACAAGCGATGGGAAAATCGATAGAAAAGAATGTAATCGTTTCCATTCTGGAGCAAAAGAAATGGATGAAAAATTTAAGAAGGTACAGGAAATAAAATCTAATTATGTGCTTTGAAGGGTAATCTAAATTAATCGTTATTTTTTTTTTCTTTTTCTTTACATTAACCAAATATGAAAAAAATTAAAATATCATCATCAGTTTTCATTTCCACTCTTTATACTCAATTAAAGCGAAATTATATCATCCGTTATTTTGTTTTCCCAAAATTCCTCTAGACTCAAAAGCTCCTAACACCGTCCGACAACGATAATTAATTTTCCGGGACACAGCGCATAACCATGTAAATATATTCCATTCCTTGGCGTAAACTAAATAATTAAACAATGACTGTAGAGATAATGATATGTTTGCCATAACCAACTTGTACTTATTATTATTAAATATGGTTGTAAATATAATTGAATAAAAGTTGTTGAAGATCGGATGGGAATAAGCTGTCAATAATATATAGTGGTCCATGACCATGTCATCATCATAAGCTTTATCGAATCAGAAGTTTATTATATTATTTTAACGTAAGGAAATGGAATGGAATTGCCAGTCAAAGAAGGTTTTAATAATGAATCTAAGATATTATTTATTATTTTCGTTTTCCTTCTCATTTGTAAATGAAGATATCTAGGAAGTGGTCCCCCATGAAAGCTTTTAAGTCCTGGTTTCGTTGTCAAAATCATGGAAAAATATGTGGAGCTTTCCAAGTCCCTAACCAGTGGAAGATTTGGGTTTGATAGATGTGAAGGGTCCCACTGGTTTCATGGTCACTTATGTCCCAACGAAATCTGTTGACTTAGAGTGAGGAGAGAGAAAAATCATACTAACATTGGTCGCGTCCTTTTAATGATATAAATATTAATTTTTTAATAAATATTTATATTAGATTTAAATATTTTAAATATACTCATCAGAATAATCCCTTTAAGCTAGAATACATTTCACTAAGCCTTTTTTTTTTTTTTTGCTATTTAATGATATAAATATCGGGTTTTTTTTTTTATAAAAATAACTACTTTTGGTTTCTCTTCTTAATATAATAATGGTTAGCAGGAAGTAGGGAACGGAAAAAGTCAGTATGCTCTCCCCATACTTGTTTACTTTTGGGTAATTTGTTTTGCATAAAATAATTACTATATTTTATTTTTCAATAAAAATATATTCATAATGGTAACCGAAAGTTATATTGCTAGCCAATGATCAAAGTTGATAAGATTAGTAAGAAAACACTCCATGATTGTCCTTTCTTTTTTGCAGAAGTTATTTTTTCTAATTGAATTAGTACGATTTGTTTCTCTTTTTTTTTTTAATATATAAAATTTCCTGTTCTTAATTGATAGTTTGAAAATATTTAATACAGTGATTTTTTTTTTTCCTTAATTGCTTATCCGAATTAATAAAATACATGAGAAATTAAAAGAGATGCACGTCTTTTTAAAAGTAAGGACAGGTTCTATTTTCTGGATTTATTACAAATCAAATCAGATTAAGGGATCATGTTCTTTGATCAAAAATTGATGTTAATTTAGATTAAAATATCTATATTCAGCTCTATCTAAGGATCAATATAAAAACCACCGTTACCTATAAACCTAATACAAATCATAGAACTACAAGACAGTCAAAATCAGGCGTGATGACTTTTAGTGGGTGATTAAGTGAATTCAGTCAAAATCAGCTTGAAGAAACCAGGGCTTTCCTTATTTTTTTACCAGATTTATCAATTATTTATAATAAAAAAAAAAAGAAAGGTGGGGTGGGGGAGGAAAGAAAGAAAGAACACCTAACTAAATTTTAAAGAAACTTACGATATACAATAACATCCGCTTTTTGTGCCCTGCTATTCAAATTCTAATGCTAGGTCTAAGAAGAGGAATTTCAATAATACTAATAAACTATTAGATTATATTATGTATTTTAATAAGCGATAAATAAACATCAAAAAATAAAAATATAAACTCATTGTGATTAACCGCGGTGTTAATCTACTATTCCTGATAAGAAGTGTCAGTGAATCTTTTTATATTCCGAGTCTCCTCGACGGTATCTCTCCCTAACACTCGTCTGTTGATAACCGGTTGCTTAAAAAGCACCGATATTGCTAAAGCCAGCTCATACTATCATTGGATTCATTCGTACTAAGATACAGTAAATCATGCTCTCCATGCTATTATTTTATACCTTTAATACTATTTGGAGAAAAATTGCAAACAATTCCTAAGCTTTTACTTTGATATGAATACACTTTTAAACATGCAATTTGTATACTTTGACATGTTTAGTTTCTTATAAATAGATTAATATCGATTTGAATTTATTCATACGTATCATAGTATATTTTAATATCACCAAAAGCCTTTTTTTTTTTTTAAAGATTAAACGTATATTACATTATCAATTTCCAAGAGTTCATCTAGGGTTCAAGTACAATTCATAAGTATATGGGGATGTATTTGTACCCAGATTAAAGTTTAGAAAGTAATTTGAAGTTTCATCAAATATTTATTACATAATTTCATGGATAATCATAACTAATAACACTTTTTCCTTTTATTGTTTTTTTCCATTTTGCAGTGTGGTATGTTTATTCTGATTTTCTAATTATTGAATATCGTACCGGCTTCTTATATATTCTATTTTATATTTATTTTGGTCCTTTCCTTCTATAGTTTATTCCATCTCACAGTATTTTCTTTCAATTTATTTATTAAGGGTTGTATCAGTAACCTGTAGCACGAATCATATTCTCTGATAGATGGGGTTATAAAGATGGTCAATACGCATGTCATCAAGCCTATTATTGTCATCTTTATTTTGTCTAATATAACCTCCGTATTATATTGGGACGATTTACAATGTTTACCGTATTAACCTTTCTTACCATAATTTTTAATTGAGCGAGAAATTAACACTTGCAAAAGCAAACTTATAGAACTCGGGTGGAAGGACTGATTTCTACGTCGGAAATGGATGCTCTACAATTTTTCTATTTTCTCAATTTCGATCGCTTTTTAAATCAATGATTAAGATGGTTTAAATTTTTAAATTATTTTATGACAATATTGTTATGTCATTTTCTTTTTTGTAATTTTAACTATTAATTATATACAATAACATCTAAAGAGAAAAAATTGATGAAAATGAAAAGTATCCATTATAAACTATATTGTAGTATCTATTGTTAAGCTTGAGCTTGAGCCAAGCGAGCTTGAATAGCTTACAAGAGATGCAATTAGAGTTAACAATTCATATTATTATATCATATCTCGTTTCCGTATTTAAACAAGTTCATGTCTTAAAAACTTAAACTAGTATTATGACTCATTTATTAATCATATATGAAAACCTAAACTCGTAATTTAGTATATCTCATATTCATATTAGACCAGTTTATATTAGAACTAACAATTCATGCTATCATGTAATATCTTATTTATTTTAGATTTGAAAAGTGATAATAATATTTAAATTTATAAAGACAAGTAATATAATATCTTCACACTTAATAAAAAATTACAAACCAAATAAAAGTTTTTACTTAAGTAAATTCTTATTAAATATAGAAAATCCAAAAATTTAAATTATATTAACATTACTAAATTAAGTGAAACTATAGATTAAATGGATATTAACATTACTACCAATGTTAATTTTCAAATTTACCGTATTCTTTCTTAGATTTCTAAAAGAGACAGTTAAAGAATTTATACATGAGATCATAATTTTTTTTCCACTTAAACTACAATGTAGCAAGAAGAATATATAACTAAAAGTATCCCATACCTTTAATTAAGATCATTGACTTTAAAAAAATGACAAATATAGAAAAATATATAACGTATCATTTATCTAGGTCTAGAAGCTTGACCCAAATCCAAGCATAAATATAATTATGTATATATAGGTTTGACTTATTTGTGTCTCGTATCAAAATTCCCACACATTAATTTATCCAAATCCTGTCGTATCATCTGTTGTCTAAGTATAAAGTACTAGGGTCCCAAATTATCATGGTTAGATACAATAAATATATATAATGAGGATAAAAAGATTATCGAGTAAATATCATTAATGATGATGGTACAGAATCAAGATTCCAACCTTTTAAAGGCAAGCTTAAAAAAAAAAATCAAGATTCTAATTACTTAAAATACTTCCACACATAAAAAAGAAAATAAAAATCGAGATCACAATTTGATTTGTAGTCCATCATAAAATTGTTGACTATACAAAAAGATAAAATTGATAATGATATCTTCGGAAAAGGAATTCCTTTATATGGCATTTGGCAACCTAAACGAGATGGGTGGGTGTTTTTTGGTTTGCTCCGAGGTTTGAAGTTACCAAACTGCATATTACATGATTAAAGCTAGCGTAAAGTTAAACATTCACCGTGCAGCTTGTTATGCGCTAATTAAATATATTGTAGCAAGAATGATACAACGACTCCACTGTTATGATATTGGGAGATTAAATGGGCAAATTAGTTACCTACAGTTAGTCAGATTAATTAGCAAAGGAGAAACTATAAGAAATACTATAGATGACTTGACATAGAAGTCAAAAGGATATAAAGCTCATTCAAACTCAAAAGTTTCCTTGAATCTCTTATATTCTTTTTATTTCTAAAAGCTTTGTCTTTAACCGAAGCCAAAGACAAATTTTATAAGCTGCGAGTTCGAACGATTAATGCTACAATTGAGAGTTTTCACTTTTGAGATTCAAGATTATATCATCTAAATCAAGAATCTACCATGGCAGACAATACAATAGGGTATTCAAAAGCTCCAAGAACAAGTGGATGGTCATACCCTGAAATTGAAGGAGATAAGTGAAATTCTGAACTAAGTTAGTGGTGCAAATACAAGTTTTATCACAGTAAATGGAACAAACGCAAGGGAATTTGAATCATAATTCGGGTACTTCTTTTGTGTAACGCTAATGAATACAACCCATCATTTTCCCATTTTCCTTTTCTCAAGAAAAATTATCGACCATATTTTAAACACATCAAATTGTAATTACTCAAATTTCAAGAAACGGTTTAAGAAATTTGTTGAGGAGAGGAATATTCATGGAAGTAAAGGATATTATGCAAAAGCCTGATATGAAAAATGTTCAAGAAAAAGTTGTTAGGGAAGAGACGGATCAAAACATGGTGGAAAAGGAAGAAGAAAACTATGGTGCAAACAGATTCACTTCAAAAAGGGTCATCAAAACTCAACCAATTCAAAGTTACATTCACCAACGTTAACCAATCCGTACAGTAATTGCAACTAACACAACTTCTACCAAGGGAGAAAACACATCGGCTATGATTTGAGAAATAATGGTTTCCATCTGGCCATTGAAGTTTTTTATTCGCAGAATTTCATTCCTCCTCGACAACTTTTCTATGCAATTAATCAGATTGATGAGCTTTTAATTTTATTAAACAGGATTAATTAAGCTTCGTTTTTTTTTTTTTTTTTTTTTTTTTTTTTTTTATGATGGCAACTTTTTCATTTATGATCTTGGAGATAAGATAGTCAAATTAGTAAATACTTACAATAGGGTTGGTTAGGAAATCAGTGATGATAAAAAAATATATTATTAATGACTTCTTGTAAAAGCCGGAGCGTTATTGATAAATGACATTTAAAGAAGTTTCTTTGTAAAATCATCTTCTTCTCTTCTATTACTTCTACGTGTCCGTCCTTGACTCAAGTAAAAGATAAATTTTATTCTCGTGTTTTGTTATGATAGGGCTACAAGGACGCTATTCCATTAGCCCCACCTTTCAGCTGAAACTATCCCCATTGTTGGATACGAAACTTTTCTCAATCTTTTTTCCCCTGGTCCAAGACTCGTTATGTTAAAAACTTTCAAAAGACAAATATCATTGTCAATATCTTAGTTGATTGTGGTAAATAGTCCTTCTTAGAATATGTAAGAAATGGTGAAAGGCAAATATAGATACCAATGACCGTCCCAAAAAAATCAACAGAAAATGAAGAAAATAATTTTCATTTCTAAATAGGGAGAAAAAAATTCTTCCATTTTCGTTGTTATTTTCCCTAGTTGTTAATCCCAATCGCCAATCGACAGTTGTAGATTCCCATCATTTATGACTAAAAACCATTCATAAATATCAACTTGCAGTTATAGTGGCAACATTTGGTGTAAAAGTGTACATCTATGAAAAATATGAAACAAAATTGCTTAGAAATGTTCTTTGCAAGATAAACATACTAGAGAATGAGTATAAGTCGATAACCCTATCATATCCTATATACTATAATACCCTTTTCAAAGGGGTAGGTCTTGAAAAAGTTACATAATAGGATTCAAATACAAATTTTGAGAGGTAGCTCCCATCAAGTTAAGTACGAGTCTAGGATCTCTGCACTCTGTATATATCATAGGACTTATTTTGTGAAGTATAATGGTTTAGGTTCTACAATAGCTTGCATTTACTATATAAAAATTATTAAATAATAATAATAAATGTAAGATAATGTTATATTTTTGCCTTAAATATTCCAAATTTTAAAAAAGAAAATATATATATAAACTATATATCCTAAGTTCATTATATATAAGAAACTCTCCTCTTCTCTTATTTCAACTATACATTTCTATTTTCCACCTCTCTTATTCTATTTCTTTCCCATTACCAACCCATTTCTTATCTCACTTCTATCCATTACTATCTTTTTGCCCTACAAGAAAGCTATGTACACTAATTTCTCATGAATATTCAAATTATATCCTTTGTTATCGTATTTTAATTCATTTCCCTTAGAAATCAAAACCTTAACCTTCATATACATGTTTCAATGCAGAGTCTGTTGTATTTTACAGGTTTCACAAGGTGTCTTGTATCCAAAAGCTTTACAAGGTATAAGTTCTAGAATGATTTTAGAAAATGACAAAATAGGTTCTGATTTCGAAATATGGGAATTTGCACCACAAAATAAGGCATGAGTGATATTACGGTCCGATACTAGCCTTTAGCACGCAAATTGGACCGTACAACACTTATTATTATGCCTTTACAATAGTAAGCAAGACCAACTTACACAACGATGGTCAACAAGGCTTAAATCTATAAGTAACATGAAACAAGATAGAAAAACAACCTAAATAGAAGGGACATGTGCAAGAATTATGAAAAGAAAGGCAACCATAAATAAAAGAGATACGTGTAGGAATCATAAAAAGAAAACGCATGCTTTTATTACAAGGCTACATCTGTATGTACATGAGAGTTATGTATATATAATAGAACGCATTTGGTAGTGATTAACCAATATGGTGAGTAAAAACTTCAATTTAAAAGAGTACTCGCAACCCCATAAAGAGATTTACAAGCTTTTTTTAGCCTGACAAAAGTAAACATTAAAATTGTTGAAATGATACCATCCCTAAAGCAGAAACTTCCTAAAAATAGTAAGACCCTAATCTACAAGTATAAAAAGTCCCCTCTATGTTGTAATAATATACAAAAGGACGGGACTCTACTATTATAATTGTTTTACAAAAAATGGACCTTTACAAGCAACACCTTATACCTTATTCACCTTGTACCTAAATAACTAATCATGTTTTCCTCAAAACAAGCTAGCTACACTATCGCTCAAATGACATCTTGGATAAAGTCACAACATAAGATAAAGTTCTAGCATCTATTTTGTTCATCCGCCTCTTTGCCTCTATTCTTTGGGGGTTTGATTGTAGCTTATGCAACCGCATCATGATAAGATTCACATAATCTTCCAATTCTTGTTCTTAAATTCAATATTTCCTTCTTTGTTATTGCCAATGACTTAATGTATATAGCCATATTCTTTGAGTATTTCATTTTTGTGTATTCGTAGAAACGTGGAGCTTTGATGGTGCACACTCAAATATAACCCCTTAGATCATATACAAGATGTTGTCATTAGGATAGGACTCTACGTTGGCCATCACTTTTGATTGGTCACTCTTTAGTAGGATAAGACAATGCAATGTCATCCTCCAAGATCTTAATGCCATAGCCTTCTTGTACTAAATGGCTAAGTAGCGTCTCGTGATTATAGCTTAGCCTTCTTCATGGTAAATGAATTTATAAAATGCTCTTTGAAACTTAATGTGTTGATAAAAGGCTTGTAGGACATATGAAATGGAGTATTATTGTTTATTGATTATACTTTCTTTAGTTCCACTATCCCTTCCATCTGTTTTTAGGAACAATAAGGTTAATCATATTATAAACCAAAACTTATGTACAAAGTAAGGGATTACATCACTTATTGGAACAAAAAATTGAGCCTATAGCTCTATTCACATGTTGACCATCAATGGGGGAGCTATAAGCTCTATGACTCACACTAGTAAAGGATTGAGCGATTGAGGAGCCATAGGCTCCATTACAATTATTAGAAGTTTTTTTCTCCTTATACAAATCATAAGACAATAAATCATTAATAATTAAACATAGACAGAAGGTAGGAAGAGCAAAAAATTCAACTTCATAAATGTTTTGCTTTTTGATCCAACTAGCTAATGCATCCGTCAACGAATCAACATTCATTGATGTGGCTTCAATTCTCCATACAAATGAGATACTTTTCCCCTACAAGCCATTAAAACAATGTAATAAGGAAGCTTGTGTGTAATCATCTTGTAGCAAATAAAAAGTAGCTTTTAAATTAACCCAATATCAACCAAAAGTAAATTATTTTCTATACAATATGAAAGACCCTCCTAAATAGTCCACAGTTTCATGGTTAGAATATCTAAACAGTCGATCTTCCTTGCAAAACTAAAAATCCATTTTCCAAGATGATCCCTTGAAACTTCTGCTATAGCTTCCCTATTACTAGGACATAGCATCGATCCATCATTATTTAGTTAAGTCTAATCAAGCTGCGTTGAAGTCCAAAATATCTAATCCTTCCATCATCTCCTTTTATTATATGCCTTAAATTCACGAACAATAGCTGTTATATTGCTAGGTAAGTTCTCTAAAGGAAAGTTTTGCTGATGGAGCTTATAGTTTGAAATTGTTTCTCACTCAAAGAATCCTCCATTGACTAGGTTTACCAATATTTAACAATGGGAACCACATCCTTGCAATCTCTCAAAGCATGTTGAAGTGATTCATAAACATTTCACCACATCTAGGAAAATTTCCATTAGCAAAGATGCCTTTATTCCTGAGCTTAAATGTTGTAGAAAGAGATGAATGTTGCACTCTCCATAGAAATATTTTAACTTGAGGTAGAAAAATTGAATTTCAGTCTACATCCTATTTATATCATTACAAGAAGGTTGTAAAATCACATTGTATATATCTCTAATTAAAGGATTGTTTCTCATGTTATCGTTCATTACTTTTTGGTCAATAGCATATTTATCCAATAAGATTGGCCCCATCATTTAGAATAAGTGATCTAAGATGTTGAAATCAATTGTATCATTGTTCTACTCAATTCCAGACTTCTAGCAATCCTAAATAGACATTCAGAGTCTATATTTAAGGGCCTTGAATCAAATGTCTAACAACTCTAGCTCTACTCCATACATTTAACCAAAAGTTTGTTTGCCTCCCATTACTAAGAATCACATAAGAAGATTGTTGAATCCAAGACCTACTTTTAAGTAAATCTTTAGCAATGAAGGATAAAGATTGAGTATTTCATACATGTTCCTATTGGAATTGCTTTTTATACTTTAGCTTAACTAGTTAGATTGATCGGAACTTTCAATTTTTTCAACTAAAAAATGTTTAAAGAAGTAGGTCATATTTATTGTATCTAAATTCAATAGACCAAGTCAACATGTTCCTTTTGTTTAAAGACTTTTTCCCAACTAACCCAATGAATCTTTTTCTCATTCCAAGTTGTTGTTCCATAAAAAATTGTTTAAGACTTGTGTTAATTTTGAAAGGACCTTAGATGGAATTTTTTTTTTTTTTCTATTTGCATATAATAGGCAAGCAAGGCTTGTAAGGTGGATTTTGCTAAAACTAACGTGCCTAGCAAGCTTAAGATCTCGTCTTTCCATCCACTCAACTTTTTTTTAGGCCTTTTAAATAATGAAATCTACACTGGTCTTAATCCTTTATCAAAAGGACATCCTAAGTACATACTATAGGATGAGACCACTTTTTTTGTAAATTACCCTTTTTGTCCTTTCATGTATATATTATAACCTTAGTGGGGTGAGTATATAAACCCCCATTTATTGTATGCCAACATAAATACCTCATTATTGCACATTATCAGTTTTCCTTATTGAGCAACTTTAGTGTCCTCGCTCTCTCTTAACTCTTATACATTCTCTTTAGTAAGGAGTAGTAATGAGCGACCCTATAATTCGAACCAGTAAGTCATAGTTGGCGAATTGTTAGTGGACTAAGATTAGTCGATACATTATATTCAATTGATAGCTGCTGGGATTTGCTAATCCTCTTTTGTTTTCTTTTGTTTCCTTCTCATTGTGGTGCTTATCTATGTGTTTGACCTCGTAGATGCATCATGTTTTGTTAATACTAAAGAAGGATAACCCATGGAGGATGTTCGTAGATAGCCAAGCAATCAACCAAATCACCACCAAGTATAAGAACCCTATACTAAGACTTAATGACATGCTTGAAGAATTACATAGAGTGAGGGTATTCTTGAAGATTGACCGTAAGTCTAGATGTCATCAAATCAAGATGAGGGAAGATGATGAGTAGAAGCTCGCATTCAAAACCCGTAATGGATTATATGAATGGCTAGTGATGCCATTCAAGTTGTTGAATGCATCAAGCACATTCATGAGATTAATGAACCATGTGCTTCGAGAACTAAATGGGAAGTTTATTGTTATATATTTTGATGGTATTCATGTCTATAGTCCTAACCTGGATACTCATCATGAGCATCTCTGAGCAGTTTTCTCAAAACTTTAAGTTGAAAAGCTTTATACTAATATGAAGAAGTGTGACTTCTGCCAACTTGAAGTAATCTTTTTAGGATTTGTTGTAAGTGGTACTAGCATACAAGTAAACAAGGAGAAGATAAAGGCAATTACTGAGTAGCTTATGCCAACCTGTTCTGCTAACATGTGAAACTTCCACAGCCTGGCGTTATTCTGTCACCGTGTCATAAGGAATTTTATTACCATTGTAGTTCCACTTACCAAACTATCTACGAAGAATGTTGAATTCAAATAAGGGAGAAAGAGCAAAGGAGTATTGAGAACATGAAGACCAAGTTAACTACTACCTCTATCTTAACTCTCCCAAGTTTTAACAAAGTATTTGAAGTAAAGTAATGCATCTAAATTGGGCATATGAGCCATGATTATGCAAGAAGGTCGAGCTATTGCCTACCTCAATGAAAAGCTCCAAGGAGCCACCCTCAACTATTCTGTATGTGACAAGGAGTTCTACTCCTTAATCAACTCCTTGATCTAAACTCTAACCATTTGGCTACACTACCTGCTATCGAAAGAATTTGTCATTTACACAGACCAAAAGTCATTAAGGTATTTGAAGAGCTAACCCAAGTTATCTAAAAGACAAGCTAAGTAAGTTGAGTTCATGAAGGGGTTCTCATATGTCGTCAAGTATAAGAATGGCAAGAATAATGTGGTGACCAATACCCTATCTCAATGGCATTCCCTCTAAACTAAGCTATAAACCAAACTTCTTGGATTTTCTGTGATCAAGAATCTATATGTACAAGATCCACGTTTTAATCTAATCTATGGCAGGTGTGAAAATTGTTGAGCTATTGATGATTATCACATGGAAGACAAATATCTATTCAAGAAGAGAAGGTTGTGTATCCCAACCTGTTTGATATGGGAATTACTTGTACACGAGGCACATAGAGCAAGACTATTTGAACACTTCGGCAAGCATTGAATACATGAGGTATTAGCCTCTAAATTCTTTTGGCCAAGATTAATGAAAGATGTCGAAGTTGTACTGGAGAGGTGTGTTACCTATAAGAGGGCTAAGAGTCGAGCCGAGGAAGGACAATATCTATCCTTACCGATCCCGACCAAACTATGGTCCAAGATGAGCATGGACTTTGTGTTAGGTTTGCTAAAGACGTCCCGAGGGAAAGACTCCATCATGGTGGTCATAGACCAATTAAGCAAGATGGCATACTTCATGCCCTATTCTCGAACTAACGATACTTCGGTTATTTCTTTTCTTACCTTGCAAGAAATCGTCAAGCTTTATGGAGTACCCAAAACCATTGTATCAAATCGGGATATAAAGTTCATGAGCCACTTTTCAAGAACATTATGAAAGTGAATGGGAACCAAGGTGTTGTTCAGCACGTCCTATCACCCTTAAAAAACAAGTAAACTAAGGTTATCAACATAACAGTGGGGACTTTGCTTTGAGTTACTGTTGGTTAAAACATAACCGATTGAGATTTATGTTTACCCATAATCAAGTTTGCCTATAACAGGATCACGCATAGGATCACGAATATGTCACCATTTGAGGTTACATATGGTTTCAACCTTAAGCTTCCACTAAACTAAACACCCTTTCCAAGTCAATGTAAAGATCAATTAGTTGCCGAAAGATTAGCGGCCATCAAGGCAATGCACCAAAAAGTTGTAGAACATCTTACCTGAATTGTTTCAAAGCTTGAGAAACAATGCCAAAGATGGAAGGACAAAGAAATCTAGCCAAGAGATTTGGTTTGGATCCATCTAAGTAAGGATTGATTCCCAAGTTTGAGTAAGAGTAAGTTATCTCCAAGGGGCGATGGACCATTCAATGTGCTCAAAAAGATCAATCATAATACTTACAGAATTAAACTGCCCGAAGAGTATAGGGTCTCAGACTCCTTCAACATTGCCGACCTCCATCTGTATATTCCTAAAGATAAGCAACAAGAAGTCGAGCCAGATTTGATCCCAAATCTCAAACAGCCCGGAAGGGATGATAAGGATCAAGAGCCAATCACTCAATCTCGCGCTTGGGAATTCGCCAACTTGGGTCGTCAAGCTGTCATAGGAGAGTTGATTCTTAAAGAGTAATGCCTTTTCCATCCTAACTTGCCATATTGTTTCATTCCAACCTTCCTCTATCTCATCATAGCGTCCTTTAGGGCAATTGACCCATTGCTAAGCCAAACACTTAATGCTGAGCAAATCCAATAAAGAGCAATGAACCTATGTATAGTCGAGCTTATCCATGTCCAAGGCCAAGCTACCCAACAGCCAAGTAGTCCAGCCAGTGCTGAGCAGAAAAATGACCACTAATTGGACCAACCCTCTCTAGGCCCTAAACTATCGAGCTGTCGAGCTACCACCCTAACCTACTTTGCTCATATTAGCTCTGCTTAGCATCAACAACCATTTAGACCACCGGATTGAGAAGCAAACACGTATCTCACATTCTGACATTTGTATAGTCTTTACAAAGGATATTATTTTGTACAGAATTACTTATCCACCCTTATAAATTACATACTTTTCCTTTTCTAATAAGAATTTTTTTAGTAATTGTAACAACCTAGGACTTACCCTAATTAAACCATATAAATATCCCTATAAGTGTAACAGTCACATCAGTTAGTAATAATTAATTTTAAACATTTTCTTTTTAAGCTAAGTGTTTTGCTTACTCTAACCTACTCTTGTTAATCCCTTTAGTAAAAGTTGCAGCAAGTAACTCTTATAACTTCGATTAGCGCATCACATCTAGTAAGTTAGCTAGTCTATGTGTGATTCAACGGTATGTCATATTTGTAGAACTAGTGCTCGATATTTGCTAAATCTTTGACTCTCATTTATCTTTCAAATCGTGTCACAATTTAGACCTACCTTAGTTCATGTAATATTAACTCATCATCTGTACTCATTCTTGATTACTCGTACCACAATGGTGATGCAACTATGCAAGAAGTTGAATACACAAGTGGAATGGAAGACAATAACGAGGTGGAGCTTCAATTATGTTGGAGCTTCTAGACTTGATAGAGACATCAAAGTCAATTAGGATTAGGAATGGAAGATTAGGGTATGATATTTTATTTAAAGGTAAAAGAATGTAATTTTTGAGTTTGAATTAGAGTATTTTATGAATTAAGATGAGGAAATGAAGCTGGAATTGTGATTGATAGGGTTAGATTCAGTATTGCTATGCAAAGTTTCTAAGTAGTTAGAATTCTTAGGAATTACTATTACCAAGTGCTAAAAGTAAGTGAGCTAAAAACTAAATAAAGGCTACAAACATCAAATAAAGGATTAAGACAGTGAGAGAGGACAAAAGAAAGGAGTATAATAAAGAAGATTATTTATTGCTTAACTAGTTGATGGACTTGTAGATGTCTAATTGTATTTTTTATCTTTTAGCTTATTTAACTTATAGAATCGATAAACTCGGTTAAAAATATAAGTTTTTACTTACGTTGACATATCAACTCATTATTTTACTAGAGTCTACACAAAAACAAGTTTATAAACAAATTAATTCGAATGAGCCTCTTAAAATGGTAAATCCATATAATCATATTGATTGATACGTGATTTTAACAATTATGACTTAACCTAAAAATAATTCTAATAAAAAATAAGAGAAAAGTCAAAGAATGAAAATGAAAAAATAAATAATGAAATATACTAAAAAGTTGTTATTTTTTAGATAATATAAATAAGCATTAAGAGTGATTACAAATACATCCCATAGAACTTAGATAATATTGAGGGGCTTGAATAGGAAAAAAAAAAAAAGTTGGAGGATTCAAATAGATAAACGTTAAACATTAAAGAACCTTTTTGTGTTTTTCTCCCCACTCTTTTGGGTACATGTAACATGCCATTGAGAAAATACACAACATACACTATTTGAACTAATTGGAAACTATAGGTATATAATTTTTTATTATGTTCGAGTTATTCTGATAAAACGATCATTTATAGAAAATATTGCTAAACAAACCTAAGGTTGGTTTAATTTTCGATTTCTAAACTATTAATTTTATCGTGTTCATCAATTTCTTGGGTTAATCTTGGTATGAACATATTAAAATGATTAAAGATCAAAATTTGTATTTTAAATTGCTCAAGGCACTCCATCGTTACATATTAAATAATTAAAAAATTAAATTTAGGGCCTTGGATATAAATACCAACTTATAAATTTGCTAAGATGCAAATCTAAATTATAAAAATTTTATGTTTTTTGCAGCTTCCAGACCTTATAGTTATCATGTATGTCTGATACGTAACGGATGCCGAAAATTAAATCAGTCATTATACGGACAAATACATGCAAAATACCATATCCAATTTACCATTTAGTTAACTTTATGTAATTTCATTTATTAATCTCATTCAAATAAACCTTCTTGCAGTTTTTCAACTCCGGAGATAAGTTCTGCTGCACCGGAATTAACTAACATGACGAAACTTAGAAACCAAATATCAGCAACAAAAATTTCATTTTCAAAACTTATGCTCCAAGAAGGAAGTAATAAATAATAATAACTTGAAGCAACGGCCAGCATAATATCAGAAAATGTAAACTCAGGGGTTAAGGCAAAAAGGAACGGATCGATAGGATCTCGGTTGCTTAATTTGTTCTTGGCGTGGCCCATTCAACTCGAAGGATGAGATTGTCATAACCATACCCATTGAGCTTGTTGATAGCCCTCTGCGCATCCTCCTTGTGGACAAAATTGACGAACCCAAAACCTCTGCTGAGACCGGTTTTCTGATCAATAGCAACATATACACGGCTGACCGGTCCAAAGGTACGAAACAATTCGAGCAAGTCGGGTTCCCGAGTGTCCTCTGACAAGTTAGTAACTCGGACTGAGTTCTCTTCGTTCCTGCGTCTCATTTCGGTTCCAGTGTTTCTTTCAGCACCTGCTCTCATGCTTGGAGGAACATAAGCACCCTTCGTTGTTGCCGACTCTGATGCAGGAGGCTTGTCAACAAAGGCTTCGGTTTGTGGTGCAAGATCCTTGTAGGGACATCTAGATGTCCAGTGATCACCTTTCTTTCCACAAGTTCTACACACCATGAGCACGGCGCCACCTTTTCCAAGCTGAGCCAAGTTATCTCCAGCGACCTTAGTTTCTTCAGGTTTAGAGCCTGTTAGAAAATTCCACAGACCGCATTAATTTTCAAGAACACATATTTATATATGATCATCCAAAGCACAAAGCATGAAATTTCAGGCATGTAGCTAACATGGTGAGCCAATCTAGTGATATATTCATTCCAATAACAGAATTTCAGAAATTCCCAAGACACCAAATCTCCACCTGGTTATTTCTATATCATAATTATAAAAAAAATGCACAAAGTTCTTTAATGAACCATTGCAATGACTAGAGTGAACAAACTAGAGAAGCTCCAATGAAATTGAAGTCTTCTTTAACATAATATCTGTTTTTCAAGATGCAAGGCAGGGCAAAATAGTCTCAAAACAGAATTTTTTTTCCCCTTGATTCACAGGGAAGCATAATAACGATTGAACCAGCAAACCACATAACTCCAGGTGCATGAACAATCCGATGATATCCATGTGTTACGGACCTCCCGAAGTGGGCCATTCTTAGGAGGTTCCTAAGGCCCAAAGACGAAAGCCCAAGCCCACTAAAAGCTTATAAATGATGAAAAGCTCTAGAAGGTTCCAGAAGAGTCCAGAATCTTGTATAGTAGTAGGTGGAGGTAGGTGAAGGTAGTAGTTGGGAATCAATTGTAACCATTAGATCGAATTGATCTTAACCATTAGATTGTAAAGGCTTTCTGTATATATAGGGGTATTCCCCTCAGATGTAACACACAAGTTATTTGAGTGAATACAGTATACTATCAGAGTTTCTCTCTCTACTTTCTCTCTCTAACATTGTGAGCGTATTACAGGCTGACTTAGCCTTCCTTAGTGAGGTCAGGAACGCTAAGTGCCGCACGGGGTCGAGCGACGGAATCTGCCCGTGACAAGCATGGACTGACTGCATCCAACTTGTGCCGTGTAGGCTCAATATGAGTTTTTTTTGTGATTGAAGTTTGGAGCCTTAATCACTTAGCCAGCCCCTTTGGATAAATGGGGTGTTATTCATGAAAGAACAAGAACATCTAAGTCTCATCGCATGCAAATTGTTTCCTTTTGAAATTTAAATGCCACTTCCTTCTATTTACTCAAACGAATCTCCTCATTCTAAGAGCTGTCCAGCAATTTACATAATTTAATATGCACTAACTGCCACATTTGCTTGATAACTGGTTTCCATCAACACGGTAAAATTCAACATGAAGATAATGGAGTCCACTGTTCTCAAAGATATGCCCTAATAAATTTGCCAGCAGAATAAATTATAACCTGAAAGCAGAATTTGAACCACTTAGGGTGCTCTAGATAAGAGACACCTTGTAAGGATGGTTTACACAATTAAAGGCCTATATATACACAAGAACACAAGCAACATAATCTAAATCACTATAATAAAGAGAAAGGGGTTTCACTGAAGTACTTCAAAGCAAGCCTAAGGAATCACATCCCTATTATGCAAAAAAGAAATGCTGACTGATTGAATCCAGTACTGGAGAATCTCCTACCAGTATCATTCAAAACTTAAATGATGGCTTTCTATACAGGATGAGATTCTCATAAAAATTGCCTCAAGATGCCTGAGCTCATCGCAACCAACTATGGTAAACACAACATCCACCACACCAATCCATAGTCTGCTCACAAGAATGAGATTTGATCTTCCCAGTCTCTTTAAGTAGCAACATTGCCCACTTACATAGGCACGCTAGTTTAAATCCAATCTATCACACAATGATCAAATAATCAGATAGTCATGGTATCACATTTCCATGGTCACTCGTCAGAATGCATCCACTCTTTTGTTAATTTGGTAATTCGTTGTATTATCAACTTAGGTCTTAAAGTCACCAAAAGAATACATTCCAAACCACTGGCCCTCGATCCCAAATAAAACTACTGCGCTCCAAGACGATCTCTTTTTAACTCGATAATAGTAAAATTACGCACATTCGTCAAAATATAAACGGTATTAGCATTTAGCAGGAATAATAAACACCACAATCCACATTCCCCTAACTCCCAATCTTAAAGCATCCTTAATCATGGCAAGCACAAGGTATACACAAATATGATAAACGTATTCTCAATAAAAATCGAGTCTTGACACCATCCTGCCAATTCAGTTTCATCTGTCCAGTCAAGAACAACATAGACAGAATCAATGATCCATAAATTCCTAACTCTAACAATTCTAACAATCTCATTCTACAGAGAACATAATTGAATCAATGATAGATAGATAGATGGATAGATAGATAAAGAGAGACAGAGAGAGAGTAATGAACCAGGAGCCCTAGGACGCTCGAGCAAGATCTCTTCCGTAGAAACCATCGTAAGACGAGCACCAACATCCTCGTGAACCGCATCGCCGAACTTAGCCCAACTCCTCCTCTCCACCGCTCTTTTGCTCAGCCTCGCCTTCGCCAATTTCCTAACCCTAGTCGTGGTCGTGATCTTGACTTTGTTTCCATCGTCATTAAACTTGTACTCGATCACCTTTTTAACCCCGTTCTCATCTGGACCGATTACTTGCTTCGGCGGCAAAAGGAAGTCCAAGTCCTCGCCGTCATCCTCCTCGAGCTCACCCCACCGGAGCTTGCTCTGCTTTGCCGGTGCGTCTGAGCCGTTTCCATGCAGAGCCATTGAGGAGTGTTTCTGTGTTGATGTCTCTAGGGTTTCAGCGATACCCGAGCAGGAGAAGGCGGTTGTCTATATTTCGATTTGATAACTTTCTCTGTTTTTTTTTTTTTTTTTTTTTTAACCAAAGAGTCCCATAAGTTACTACTAGCGAATGTAGCTGAACGGGTTAGAAACCACTGGACCGGATATGAATAGGTAATGCAAAAGTCAAACCCAATCCATTATCTTATAGGTCTTTCACATCAAAATTCCACAGAATTTTTACTCTACTACTTTTTTCCCTACTATGAAAGGTGTTTGATGAAATAAATAAATGAACAAATTCGAACCCACACAAATGAAGGATCACAGCTTGATGTGGATGTAGCCATCAAGATATAATCACATGACGTGTACATTGATACGAAGAAAAGAAACGCGTACCTAAAGTCTGTTATCAAAATCCTTCACTAAAGCTTATGGCGGAAAAAAAAAAAAATACCACACTAATAAAAAAACTGAAAATTTTACATGTTTATCATTAAAATAAATAAATATTATACAAATATCAATTACACTAAATTAATTATATAATCGCATGGATTTTTATATTAATATCTCATTTATTATATACAACATATATTGACTTATATTAATATCGTATATATAAAAAAAAAAAAAACTACTTCTATTAAGTTACAGACCCACAATCTATAAAATCTTATCTTGTATATTAACCACTAGATTCTAACATTATTTATATCACAAATTCGATACAAATAATAAATAAGTTAATAAAATTGTATCTATAAAATGCAATATTTTATAAATACGATTTAGCCTCAGGATTTAGGTAATTTTTTTCATCTACTTTATAGCTATGTAATTTAAAAAAAAAATCGGTAAACACCTGTTACAGCTCAAAAAATTTATCAAAATACTACAATATCAAATCAAAAGTAGGGTTTCGTTTCAAAAATATTATACTTTATTAAATATTGTTTTTATTTACTTATGTACAGGACTTTAAATGTATACTAGTCGACAACGTACACATAATGCATGTGCAAAAATATAAATAAAGTATAGAATTAAATTCATTATATACTGAACAAATGAATCAAACTATATACACGCTCATGATTTTAAAAAAGGAAAAATCAATAGCATTTCGACGAAATACATCATGTTTTTTCACTTGAACAGTACTATGCGTAGTTAGTATTATAGCCCCAATTGTGGCTACTAATAAAATAAGACTAGAAACCCAAAAAAAATGAACCCTATGAAAAGTCTTTGTTGAAAAAAGAACAAAACAATTATTTCTATATTAAGTAACTACGATATAAATAGTTAGCTAAAAAATAAAAAATAATTAATCTTCCTATAGAGTTAAGGGATTAATTTGGTAATTTTATGATAACCAAATACCTAAATATATCCCATAAAAAAAATTATTCCGATACATTGTACATCCAATGCAAATGTAGTTACCAAGTATGAAATGTAATAATATCTTATTCAACATATAGTGTATGAATCCAAAGGAAAAAAAGAAAAAAAAATTAGATTAAGGCTAGTAAAACTATAGCAACGTAAAGGAAGTATATACGCATTTCATATACTAAATAAAAGCATCATATTTATTAAACAAGTATTGTTAATACAGAAAACTTTCAACAAACATAAATAGTGCACTATGGTTATATACAATATTTTAGTATTCATCGGAATATGGTTTAAAGACAATGTCACTGGTCGCAATGTTAAACTTAGAGTTGCCAGTTGTGATTTGAGTTCTATTAAACAATGAGAAAAGAAAAAAGAAAATTTCTCTCTACGTATAATTCAAATCACGATGATTCAAAAATCAAAATAGACACAAATATATTTCATACATACTAAGTCAAAGTAATATCACATTAAAAAAAAAATATAACCTATATGTAATGTGGTAGAGGCTATAACCATCACAAAACCAAAAAATTAAAATGAAGAAAATCAAACACATCACGTTCATTAAACAAATATTGTAAAACAGTTGTGACATGCTTGGAAAGTTGTGTTAACCCCAAAAGAAAGCAAAGACATCACATCACTTTAGATACACTATATCTGGAGATTTCATAGGGATACGCTCCAAAAGCAATTGCAATGCCATGGAAGCTATTACTAGAGTTCCTCTTATGAAACAAAAAAGCTTGAATTATAAAGGAAAACAAACATGTCACATTCATTAAACAAATAATGTTAATATGGAGAACCTACATACGAAAATAGTACACTCAATATATACTATAGAGTTCGTATAGATGCACTTGGAATGCAGTGTTTGTAGACTCAATGTTGGAGTTGGAGTTTGCTAAAGAGTTTATGTTACAAAGCAGAGAGATTAGGAGAAGATTTGAATTCTCCCAACATGCAATAGAAATCACAATGTTACAAAGGCTTTATTTATAAGCACATAATTTTGTAAATGTGGATATACATATCAAAGAACATGGATTGATGGATTCCTTTTTTCTATTAGAGCAGAAAATACTAGTTAATTGCAAATAATGGATCGATGAATTTTTTTATTTTTTAGTTAGAGAATGTCGAATGATATAGTAAATTATAGCAGTTAATGAGGTATGATATGTAAACAGTTAATGAGATGCGAGAAGGTTTTAGCAATTATGATAGTATGTGTGATCATATACAACCTATGATGCATTTTCCAAGAGGAGAAACGGTTTTGAGTAAAATACGGGTGATCATGTACAAGTCGTGATTCATTTTCCTAGAGGGGTGACAGTTTTTAGTAAATGTGATTTAATTGGCTATAGTTTTAGAGAGTTGAATAGATGAGGATCAAGTATCACTTATTCGCCTAATAACAATAATATAGAATAGATAATAATAGAATAGACCACGACAATTGTCAAATAGTTACACATGGAAACAAATATATGTATGATTATATTCTGAAAAATTCGAGTAAAATAGTCTCTTATTCCTTCAAAAATAATAATAATATATAATAATTATTTTTTTATTGAGTTTGGTTTTCCCATCAATTTTTTGAAATTTCCAAAACTCAATCCGAAATCCTATAGAACTTTAAAACCCTTTTTAGAACTTATCTCAAAACCCTATAGGGTCAAACCCAATAGAATCCTTATTTGGGTTGGGTATTTTATAATAACTTGTCTGATGTCACTCCTATAATCAAGAAAAAATACAAAAATATCTCCCATAAACTTTTATTTAAGCACATATATGCTTTTAAAATTTTAAATATCGTAAATCACCTACCTTAATGAATTATAAAATAACCTTAAAAAATTGCATTTTAATATTTATACTTTACTTTCAACTTTCCACAATTAGTTTCTAAACTTTTATTTTGTGTGATTTGATCCTTGTTTTCTTAGTTTTGTTTTGCTATGGTGTCTCCATTTAATGGGAAAGTTAATTACCATTATAGTTTTTCCTTTTGTGTATTTCAATATTTATACTTCTACTTTCGAGAAAAGGAAAAAAAATTGCAAAAAAAAAAAAAAAATCCCAAAAATATGGTGTCCGAAAAATTAATCTAAAAAATATGGTGGTAAAAATCGGCTTACAAGAAGCGATTTTTTATTAAAAGTATCCAGCTTAAAATCGCCTCTTTCTGACGAGAAGCATGACATCCATGCATTCATTCCATTTATGCGTGGGTCATACATTCATGCGTGCATCCAACTCAAATCCTTAATTCCAGAGTTCGAATATGGTCAGGATCCATTCATGTGCGTCGTCCCATGCACGCGTCTCCCATACTTCCGACTATTTCAATGTTTCATGCGCGCGTCCCATGTGTTGGTCTGTTTTGTGGAAATCGCCTCTCATCACGGTATGGTATGTTCCAACTGAAATCGCCATTTTACAGACGATTTTAGTTTTTTTTTTTTTTTTTCCTTTTCCCTTCACTTTGATTGTATTTTGGTGCACGTACTTTAGTTTTGAAGTATTTATTATTTGATCACAAATTAATTTGTAAAAGGAATAGTTTTTAAATTTTCTTAATTAATGAATTATTTTAGAAATTAAAAGCAAATATTATTATGACCGTAACTTTTACACTGCATAACCTTTGTATATAAAGTCCAATTTTAGCAAATTTCATGTCGTTTAAAAGCTTGTAAATGTATTTTCATTTAAAAATAAGATCTAGTAAACAACATCTAACTATCAAACCAGATGGATTTACATTATTCTTAACTTGCAAACCAATTGTCATTTCACCTTGAAAATGCAAATTTTTTTACATATCAAATAATACACTTCCACATCAAATAACTATTTGTTATGCCTTTCATAATATTGATGTACCGATTTTTCAAATTTATAATCTTATAACTTGTAATAAGTATAAATTCATAGTTGTTAGAACGTCTTATGTTATAAAACTATTTCAAAATTGTTAATTCGACTTAAAATCATACACTTAAAAATCATCTTGCCTTTGACCTTTTTTATTTTATTTTTCTGTACTTTTGAAAATTGACATGATTTCAAGATTATAACCATTACAAAATTTTAAGGAACTTATAATCTTATAATTCACAAGCACATTAAACAGTGTGAAAATATACAAACAATCAAAAGATTACAAAATTTTTAGTAAAATTATAAGATAAAGAATATATTTACAAAATATAAATCATTTAAAATAAAAAAATAAATTTATGTAAGTAAAAACAATAATAATCATCTAAAATTGTAAAACTTAGAAGATATCTACAACCCATGTGCACTATTACAAAAAATAAAAGAGAGAAAAAAAAAAAGATACAAATTATAAAAATAAAAGATAAATATAAGAAAAGATTTTAAAAGATTACAAAAATTTTTCTAACCATTTTCTCCCTTGTTTTTTCTCCCCTTATAGCAATCCGTCAAAGTTAAAATAGCAAAATTACACGTAAGATAATCAACCTTTTGGTTAAAGTTCAAATAGAAGATTAAATTTTCAAGTGGTTAAAATTAAAAATTAACATTCTGCTATGTGGTTCAAATAGAAGATCTTATCATAAGACAAGTTACAAACCCATTAATTAGACCTCATAGCTTTTGGTGAAATAAAATTTTGAAAGTATGATGTAATCTGTATAGAGAGAGAAAGTGTCGAAACTCTTAACTATCAATTTAAAATTTGAAACCACTCTTTGATGCTTTATGTGATTAAGGGAATAATTATGGCTTTTGAGTGATGAAAACTTCTAAAATTATCAAAATCGTTCAGTTTGGGCATTAACATGCACAATTCTAAAGAGATAAAGATGCCATTTGTAGGTATGTTTTAGTTAGAGAAAGGACGTGATGATTTCTAGGGTTATTTAATTATTTTTTTCTTTCTTTTTGGGTATATTAAAGCTATAACACCTCCGATAGGTTAAGTTCAAGAGAAATTAAATCTTTATCCATGCCACTAGCTAGGGTTTTATTTAGATTTGATATTTCTTTCCACACCATTTTCTTCAATTCTTGACATGATTGTAGGATTGAATTATGTTTTGAGTATTTTATTATCTTATTTAATACTTTGAATAAAGTATAGCACAAAATTGGATTAAATTAGCCAAAAAGAAAATTTATTTCCCTCTTAACTTATTTCTATTGATGGAGGAAGAAGATGGAGCTTAAGGCTTCAGATTATATCGATCGAATTTATGTATATTGCAATGTTGTGCTTCACTAAAAGCCCAATTTGCGTCAACATATGAGCTAAACATGCAACTTTAGATCCAATTTAACGAGGGTAGAATGGTACTGTGACGAGATCCTCTATTTAAACAATATAAGGTAATTTTAATCTCTATGTTAACCATTATTTGAACTTTAATCTAAACATTTCTCCTCTCGTGTAAAATTTTCCCTTTGTAAAATATAAAAAGTATAAAAGATTTAAACCATTATCCCTAAAAATGAATGGTCTTCAACTATGTAGTATTTAGCTAAAGTAACAACTTTTCAATAGCTCATAACCAAGCTTTCCAATGGTTATATAGATGGGCTACACAATGCTCAATTTGCAAATTATAAGATCACAAAGTTATGCCAATTGGTATCTAGGTACTACCAAAAATATAACATAAGATTATAATATATAGGTACATTATTCAACAAGATAGAAAATTCATCTTACAAGAGCAAACGATAACTGTTTTACATATTATGACCATTTTCAAATTTTATGTAATTTGTCCAATGCCAAAACACAAAAAAAAAAAAAAAATTATTTTCAAATAAAAATAGTTGTTAAGGGTTTTTCAACAATATAAGATTTGTTAAAATTAGACATTATATGCAAAAATTAGACATGATTAAAGTAGGCATAATATTTTTTATTTTTTAAATAATATATCAATTAAGAAAAATCAAAATTGAAATTTTGATAAATTGATCAATAAAATCATAATTCCTTAGAACGTGGGAAATTACAACCTATCACGTGTCCATATAATGTAGTAATAGGGATGCTACTAAGTGAGTCATTATAGGATTTCCAACCCGTTCGAATCGTTAAAAGTCTTAGCAGGTTTTAGGGTGGATTTTGAAATTAATTCTCAAACCCTATAGGATTATGAGTCGAGTTTTGGAATTTATGAAAAACCTCACAGAAAACCTAAACCTATTTTAAAATAATAATAATATATATAATACAAGATCCCTTACTCTTATCTCTAAAGCCCATATCATTACATCTACATTACAGAAAATCAGTACTTCACGAAACATGAGTTATTAATATAGTAATATTTATAAATAATACAATAATAGAATAATATATTTTTTTTCTTTCCTTTCAAACAATACTAAGCCGCATAATATTTATATGAATGTTGTTTTTATGTTTTACTTTTAAATTTGCAACAAAGATTTATACTAAGGGGAAAATACATAAAACCCCTCTAAACTTTAACTTAAGTATAGATTTTTCCCATAAACTTTCAAAGTATGATTTTTGATTCCCTAAACTTTCATAAATTGGCAAATAATCCCCATAACCCGCTTAAACTTTAATTTTGATATGTAAATACCTTTTAAACTTTGGTTTCGGTGTATAAACATCCCCTAAACTTTGATTTTGGGGCGTATTTATGCATCAAAATCAAAGTTTGAGGGGTTATTCTCAACTTAAGAAGTTGTTTTTCAATTTATCAAAGTTTAAAGATTAAAAACCACACATTAAAAGTTTAAGGAGGCATTCCGCACCTAAGTTTAAGTTTAGAGGGAGAGCGTTTATGGATACTTTGGCATGCTTATATTCTTAAGCATCTTATTTTATGAACAAGAATACCTATATTTTATTAAATGTATCTTTTTATAATTTTTTTTAGCACGAGCAAGTTGAGTCAGGTTATAACCAAGTTTTCCAAAACCCTATAGAGATGGGTTATAGAAATAAGGTGAAAACTCTATAAGGTATACTATGGGATTTTGGAAACTATTATAGAGTATCGAATCGGGTTCGAGTTTTGCAAAACCTGTTCCAAACCTACCTCAATGACATCCCTATCTACTAATACGTTAGGCATTTAAATTTACTTGCTAACATTATCTCGTGCTTCATTAATCACCAATCACCTGAATAACTCCAATGCAATATTTTAAGGATGTCTTAAACACATCCCCAATTCGCCAATAGTTACAAAAAGATCAAGTTCTCACTTTCTTTATTTAAAGAAAACAAATTTAACATAAGTTGTTAACAATTGTCTCAAAATACTAAATAACAAATCTCAACATCTCATAACCTCAAAAACATGACAACATAATACTGCCAAAGACACTAACTTGAGAAGTCTCAGGTGACTTCTCATAAACCAAGTAACAATAACAAAAATAAAAACAAATCCAACAATTCTTTTCAACAAGTCTCATAATCCTAATTAACTACGTCGAACCATCCCCAAAATTAAAGTAGTAATCATGAAAATTAGCTTTGTCACCATAATATCCATACTCACTGTAATACTCCTCATAGTCACCAAGACTTATGCCTGCATCTAAAAATAATAAAACCATAAGAGTGAGCAAAAGCTCAATATAAGATACGCATAAGCACACAATAAATGCATAACCACATAAATCAACAGTTTCAAATATCTAAATGTAGCAATCATAAGTTATCATCTTTGATTAAGTCCTTCAAGCAACACAGTTTTAGCGTCTTGAAATTTGGAGTAACTCACAACTCCGACATACACAATATATATATATACGTATAAATATTGGTATGGGTCCTCCCCAATTCCTTAGGAACTAAGGAATATCTAATATACCTAGATCATTTTAAAATAGGACTCCAATCAAAATACCGTCGCACTAACATCATTAGGATGCCATCCAAAGGTCTAGTCTTTCCAGTCCCTTAGGCTCAGCCAAGTACACTCAATACAAATTATTAAGGCTAGATATATGGTAAGTTCATTTTAGTAATACCAGTCCTACCACAAATAAATAATATACAAACCTTATACCTAACTGTAGTGTTTCCTCATAAACTAAATTGAGTGCCTCATAACCTGTTCATATAAGAAATAAGACACTTACTTAGTTTTTAAACTAAGCTAATGATGTTTCTCTAACACAACAACTCAAACGACTTATGTTTACTTAAGGCCACATAAGCAATCTAGGATAGCTAAGAAGTTAGTTGATTTAGCTATTTCGAGTGACAATTCTTGTTTTGAAAAGCTTGGAAAAAGGTTTAGGATAGGAAAACAACCTTTAAAAACCAAACAAAAAAAAAAACTCAAAAAAACATCGTTGCAAGAAATAGGGGTCATGGTGTTTGAATGGTCGTTCAACTGGCGTCCAAATACCATGCTTGAAAAAAAAAAAGAAAAGAAAAGCCCTTGGCATCCGGATGCTCTAGGAGATGGCATCCGAACCCTAGCTACAATTTGCAGAATTCTGCAGATTGCAGTGATACGTTTACCCCTCAAAATTCCACCACTTTCTACTGTTTTCGCATTCAACCACTCCTAAAATAGCAACCCAACAACAAAGTAACTCCAAACCACTCAAAACACAAATCAAAACATTCTTACAACCAAAATCTCAACCTAACTTTATCATTCAAATCACAACTCATTGTAACAACATGAACAAAGTACACAAACAGATTCTTACCTTTAGAGATTTGTTAATGGCGTACCTACCACCGAAAACACGTTGTAGGACACATGTAAGGCTATCTTAAACTTGATTTTGACATACCCTACAAATCAAAACAAATTTCTAAGAGTTTTGACCAAAAATCCATTAAAACCAATCTAAACCACCCTACCTCAACTATCTAACACCTTTACCTTTATTTCACTGCCAATTATCCTCTGTAGAATGTTCATCAAACCTTCATGAATTGTTTTTATTTTGTTTTATTACCCTAGCTAGAAAAATAAATTTTTACTATCCTTTATTCAATATTCAATAAGAAAGAGAGATTTATGTGACTTACTGATACCAAGTTATGATAGATCTTCGTCAAATGTGCTAAAATCCCTTCTTGGTTTGCGACATGCATAAGAACCCTAGCACAACACCAGGAGGCACGTGAGTTATGTTTGCAAAAAGGGTTTTTCAAACCCTAAGTATAACTTTTATATTAAAGCTCGTACCGATAATGCCCCTGCTTATTATTATAATACCATTTAGGTTGTTAACATAAACCACTTTATTTCATTTAATTCTTTTTTATTTTATACCTTATATATATATATATATTACTTTAACTCGGGTTTTATAGAAAGGACAATAAAATTCATAAAAAAAATAAAGTATAGATACTAGGATTCAATTAAAACTAAAGTATAAATACCAAAATATAATAAAATGTATTAGCCGTTAACTTTTTCATTAATGGAGCCACCAAATTGAAATCAAACTTAAAAAATAAGTACCAAATAACACAAAATGAAAACTTAGATAATAAATTGCCAAAAGTTACGAGTACATGTACATTTTATGCCTTTATCCCTATATGTTTGTATAACCAATCTATATAAATTCTCTCCACTATTCTTTTTAATATAAAACTATCTTAAATAACTACTCTATTTAAAAAATTAAATATTGTAACGTCCGAGAACTTGGAATGCTACAATTTGTCTCATGTCCCTAGTATCTATGGACACATAAGATGTAACCTTTTACTAAAAAATCCAAAAATACATGTTATAATCTTTAAATAATATCGAATTTATTCTCAACAAAAAGAATTAGAAATACTACTATCTAAGTAAATTTTATAAAACTTTTAACAAGAATTTACTAAAAGTAATATGGAATTTTAATTATCTAATTCCAAGGCCTCCTCACTATTACAATTCTAATCATCACTCCTTAACCTAGTAATCTTGTGAATATCTTCAAAGTTAACAAATTTTGTAATTCTTTCTTAAGTGTTTGCACCTGAAAAATAAATACGGAGTGAGCCAAAGCTCAGTATAAAATACACAAACACATGTACATAAATAATTACATCATACACACACAAAACAAGTAACAGATATGCAATAAACACCAATTTATTATCTTTTATTTTCAACCTGCATATAGCACAATTTAGAGTCATATGTATCTAACTCTAAACTTAGAATAACTCATGAGTCCGATCGAGGAAAATATATAAGTACCATATAGTATTGGTATGGGTCCTCCTTAACACCCTAGAAACCAAAAAACGTCTTAATTTTATCCAAATTATTTCCAAGCGTGACTCTACTCAGAATAGCATCGCACAAGGATCATCAAGGTATCACCTCAAGATCATCGGTTCTTCTAGTCCCTTCGGCCCAACTAAGCATACGCATTACACAAAATTAATGCTAAGTAATTAATTAAGTCTGGTTATTAGAGGTGTGCAAGTGGGCTTCGGCCAGTGGGTCAGCCCGTTTAACCCCTTTTTTTAAACAGGTTTAGGCTAAGGATTTTTGGAATATTAAAAAAGCAAGCCAAATAAGTTAGGTCCATTAAATTCGCAGGCTAAAGTGAACTAATTTTGGTGGGCCTATTTAACACATTCATGCTTTTGGCCTGTAGGTAGACCCGTTTAACCTACTTTTTATGCAAGTTAAGGTCAAGGATTTTTTACCCTTTTAAAAAGCGGATTATATGAGCTCAACCCATTTAATATGTAAGTTAAAGTGAGAAGAGTCAGGTTAACTCATTTAATCCACTTGCACTCCTCTACCAGTTATAATAACTAAGCCTAGCAACCACAAGTGGCAAACAAATATCTTGCACCTAAGTTCTAAGAACAACCGGTAGTATTTACATCTAAAGTCCTTCCAAAATCCATACTTGATGTACACTGTAGAGTTAACAACTTTTAAAATCTATTTCCATGTTTTCTTATCTTTACTAGTTTCTTCTATTTATCGTTCTAAATTCTTAAGTGTATGTTTTGGTATAGCATAAGGTTTTAGAACCATCTTAAACTCTTAAACAAGTTTAGAATATGTTAGATTATGGTGTAAGAGAATAAGAAACAAGAAATGAGAGGAAAGTGAATGACACTGGTTCATACTTAGGGAGCACAGTCATAAACCTAGTCGTGCTCTTTCTACTTTGTAAAACCACATGTATACAACTTAGATCATGACTGTAAACCTTAGCTATGATTCTCTTAGCTACAACTTCTTCAACTTTACATGCTTAAGCTTCTTTTCAACACATCCATGAGGATCATAGTCAAGCTCATACCCGTGATCTTGGTCGTGTTTCTCTTAAATCGCAAAATTTCACCCCAAAACACCACTTCTAGCATTATCCAACAATGATTCTTGCTCCACATCCTCCAACACCCCTCAAACATCTCCATCAGTCAATCAAAATCCCTTTCTCACAATAAACAACTTTATCCTTCAACGATTTACTAATATTCCATAGCAATCCACTTGTAACTACAAAATCAAAAGGGGAAATGACAGTTTGTGAATACTTACATGTTTCTTTGATTGACTAACACCAAATGCCCAAAAATCCACCCTTAACATTGCAAAATGGAAATTCTACTTAAGGTTTAATACCCTCCTTTAGGAAAAAAAGAATTTCCATCATATAAGATGGAGAACTTACCAAGATTTCTTATTGCTTGGTATTTCCTTTAATCTCTTGTGGTTTCTAGGACCCTTGAATCAAGAATCTGAATTTTGATGTGGAGTTTCCATAGAAGCTTAGGAGTTCTTTGATAATAGAGTTAGAGTAAGGAGAAAAGAAAGTAGTTAGGGATGAGGTTTTCTTTAAATCTTAATGTAGTTTCTAACTTTTCGTTGGATTAAAATACCTTTATAGATTTCAATGAATTACATGCCAAACTAGCCCTTTAATGCCATAAATATTTTTCTTATTTCTCCCATATTAATTTTAAAATTTTGGGTTTTACAAATATAAGACACCAAACATCTCTCAAGGACTTCAAAATTATAGATATTACTATGAATATAAATAAATACATTTTTTGTTGATTTTTTTTTTGAAAAATAAAAAAAAATAAAGCCCACACAATGTGTTTTCATTTTTATAGCATCGGTTCTAAAGTCCCATATCTTGATGCATTAACAGAAGTGCAATTAAGGACAAGTGAAATTATTTAAAAATAAAAATTAAATGTGGCAAATATTATTATAATTCTATGTGTCTCTTTTCTAGTGGTTAAGCAGTGTGATAGTGTAAAAACTAGGTTGAGGAAAGGTCTTGTGCATGAGTAATGTCCGAAACATAAAAGTGTAGAGAGACTGTTTTGTAAAATGAAAATAATAAATAAATAAATTAGCAGCACCTAAACCACCGAAAGATATGCTTGGATTTTTTATATTATAGATATAATTAATTAGAAGTCATGTTGACAATTCTATAAAACTATCTAAATTACGAGACATTCTAAATTTTTAAAATATCACGTTACACCTCTTTGTATGTGTTAGTGACTAGATTTTTTTTTACTCCAACAAAGTATCAAATCAATCTTATATATTAATTTATGTAATGTAATTGTAATTATATTTTGAAGTTGATTTATTATTTAAACCTGTATGAACCGATGGAATATCAATTTAGTCAAGAAAATCTGTAAAATGAATAAGAATCAGTCTAAAAGATAATTACAAGTATATATGCATGCAAAAGATCAATTTTGTATTGCATTACAAGAAAAAGTTTCCGATCACCACATTGAAGAGGGGTAAATGCATTATTTTAACGTACTATATTTAAATTATCAAATGGAGAAATAATGTACTTCATATTGAAATCTTATTTGTAAGACTTAAATACTGCCATGATTTTCGCATACAAGAGCAAAGTTAAACACTTGCGCCAGGAAAATGGCTGCAATAATTCTTAAACTTTCATGTTTTTATTATTATTTCTTTTAATCTTAATAGGAAGGAAATATTAGCTCTTCTAGAAAATGGTTAAGGGAGACTAAAAGAATAAACTTTTTACAATTTCCATTGTGTTGCGTATATATACATATATATTTTTATATATTGAAATTTAACCATCAATCTATAGAAAAGAAGCTATAATTTATATGTCAAAACTGTTTAAGTTTTGTTATCAACAAAATAGAGGGAAAAAATATTAAATAAGAAATTACAAGTATAATAAAAAGCAACATCATAGAAACTTAAGCATTCTATGATCTTAGATAAGTTTGAGAGAATATTTCATTGGCAATACTACACAAAAAAGAAAAAATTTCTAGGTGATTAAGCAATCAGCAATTCAATAATACACATTTATATTTATAATATCAGTTGAAAAATATGTGAATACATCAAGTCATAAAATTTTTATTATTTATTAGTACTTATATGATAAGAGAGAATCATTGATAGTATTTTGATACTAATAAATAAATAGCATCTTAGGAGAGTTTATTTAATTAAGTATACTTTTCTAAA
This sequence comes from Lumnitzera littorea, assembly GCA_024138015.1. Classification (NCBI taxonomy): domain Eukaryota; kingdom Viridiplantae; phylum Streptophyta; class Magnoliopsida; order Myrtales; family Combretaceae; genus Lumnitzera; species Lumnitzera littorea. The sequence goes on along the minus strand of JAMXBB010000006.1, from coordinate 37,520,675 downwards.
AAAAGAAATATAATGTTATTGGTTACTTACATAAATAAAAAGTTAAAAGAAAAGAATATGTCATCTTACAACTTGAGTTAAAAAATTAAAACGACTTTTGTAGAATAAGATTCATGACCTAGCGTTTGCAAGGTTTTACATTCAAACTATTTAATTATGTCTTATACCTTGTAAATATTATCTTTTCAAAATGTCCATAATGGACCTACTTTCTCCTTTTTTATTAATTTAACGATGTATATATTTTTGGGCTTGTCCCGAACCCTCGGTCCTTTTGTCTAAGTTGCTCTTGCGTAAATCTCCATGAATATGTCTCTGAATTTTAAACCTTTTTTTACTATACAATATAACAACGTCCATTAGAGATGTAATCAAGATAGGTTTTAACATATTTTTTAAAATTCGAATGCTCCCTTCCTCCTTAAAAGGGCTATCGAACTCGTTAAAAATCCTATAAAGTTTTGTATTATAAACACATAATGTTACACGATATGGAATTATAAAACTCGACTCATGTATTGGTTTTTTGTCTCCTACAAGTATGACTAATATATTACATTAGCAATAAAATGCTAAACGAAAATAATTAATCACATTTGATGATGATAAGTACTAAATTTATTGTAATGTTAGAATAAAACCGTATATGAAAATATAGAACACATTATAGTTTTCTTCCCTTTCTGTTTTAGACTTATTGATTACACAAAAAAACTTAGATTTTCTTCCTTCACTTTTAGAGAAATGAAGGAATATTTTTGAGTTTAAAATCTCATTCCTTCATTTATATTTTTGAATAATAAAAGAAATATTTCAAGCCAATAATTAGTTACTTAATTTTTTCTATATCGTTTATTTATTATTTTCATCAGGTCAAGCTTTTTATTGATTTTTCTTTAATTCCGTAACCCAACTTTAAATGCTATCAGGTTTCAATTCGATTCCAAAACCCAATCCTAATTTCAGAGGCTAAAACGGAAATTTCGATGGACGTAGTTATACCCGATGAGGACTCACTTGAACTTGCAGAAAGTTTTAAATCTCGGATGTAAGCCGTATAAAGGTTTAAGACCTCTCTTTTATAATAATAATAAAATCCTTATGTGGCCAATCGGTTTAAGACAACGATGGCTCAAATTGTATGTCGCTAGAAAAACATGCATCCATGACATATGTACTTCAAAATTTAGAAAAACAAGATTTCTTAAAAGTAAATACAAAAATGATTTTGTAATTTAGTTAAACAAATTGATTATAAAACTTATTAGAACTCTCTATGACACATATCTTTTTTTAATTAGAAATTTTGATTATCATAAAAAAGAAAAACTGCTCCGCATTTCCAATTTTTTATACCCATTTGTCTATATCCGAGCATCTAAAAATATTATAAATCGTAATGAAGTGGAAATAAATAAATAAATAGATAAATAATAAATATTATTTACATAATAATTTAGATGCAGATCATTCTATTAAGAACATGTGAGTCGTAGGTAGGGGACCAAGTGCGGTTAGGTCGAACAACGAAGAAGGGCATTTTCGTTGTTTTCGTGAAAGTGAAGGGGTGTTTGTTGGGAGAAAGTGGTTAGAAGTCCAAGATTCGTGGACGGAGATCGACTTGGGATTTGAGATGGAGAGAGAGATTGTCTCTCTTGCCGCAAAATCTTAGAATTGTGAATGAAAGATACATGTACGGACAAGTATAGAATCTTTCATGTTTGCCCCTCACATGTACTCGAAATTCCATATCTGTCCTTCTAATTATCGTCAACGGGATAGCCTGGAAAGGGCAATTTTGTTTTTGGCCGTAATTTGGGGTGGGGTGGAGGAGAGAAAGATTGAAATGGTAAACTTTTATTCTTTTTTTTTTTTTCAACTATTATTACTATAATATTATTATTATTATAACTTTAAAAGAGAGAAAAAATTGAATATGATTGATCTTGTTAGAGGATTAATCTTTCTATAATTAAGTTACAAAGCATTAACTAAAACAGTGGATTTTAAAGGAATTTTTTTTCTTGATAAACTATATATTTTTTATATATAAACAAATGGAGAAAGGTACAATTTCGTTCAATCATGTTAGCACTGTTTTATTTTGCCACCAATTTATTATAACATTTATCTACCTATCCTCCATTTCAAGCTTTTTGGTTTCCAATGAAACTTGCTAATTGAAGGGGATATGGATCATTTTCATTTATTTATTTATTTTAAATTTTTTTGAATTTACAAATCAATAGTTAAGATTATTTAAATTTTTAAAATATTATATGATATTATCGTGACATCATCATATCTTTTGTAATTTTAATTATTAATTATACGTGATAACATTTAAAAAAAATAAATAAAAATTATCAATTTGCAATTGAAGATCTTCTTGAATTTTAGGACTAAGGTAGTTTAATTTGGGTCAAGTATCTACATTGTCTATGGACTTCTTACGATGTAATTAAGCTAACATACTTGATAGAACTTAGCTTTACGTACAATGTCACATCAATAGACATGACCATTAACTAAAGGGGAAACACACAAGTAAAACCAAGAAACCTTGTCGAATATACATTTAAAGTTGTATGCAATTGATCTTTTTATATCTTTTATACTCATTCAAATAATTTCATAAGCTTTTTTTATTATAGCAAATTACAAGTTTTGCCCATAACTTTTCTAATTAAACTTCAACCGAGTTTTGATTTCAACTGGGAAAGTTCTAACCAAGATTTTAGTCTCGTACTTTAAAGAAACCAAACTCATATTGGATCGTTTTGTAACGCTAATATAAAACTCACAACTTTTAAGCAATGTTGATTATTGAGTATGCAAAATATGAACAAGTGCATCGAATGTAAACAATGCTTTTTTCCGTTGAATAAAAGCGTTACATTAGTGATTAATAGAAGCAACAAAACTTGGAGGAGTCATTCTCCATCGAATATTACCCTAGGAATAAGAAGGCATATATAAATCTTAGTACAAAAGATTATATAATTCCTTAGGGGAATTACTCAAAATCTGTTTTATCTCACAAATAGAGTATAAAAAGTGGATAAGACTTATGTAAATGAGCTTTAGCTCATAGGCCAACCCATTTAATCTATTTGAAAATAAGTCAAGATTGAGTTTTTTAACTCATTTAAAAAGCAGGTTGAATAACATAACTTGTTTACTTACAGGCAAAAGTAGGTTGATTTGGGTTGGCCCATTTAATCCACTTACACTTTTGGCCCATAAGGTAACTTATTTAACTCGCTTAAAAAATGAGTTAACGTCGAGTTTTTTAGGCCATTGCACTTTCTTCCCAAAAGTGGTGAAATATTTTGATGTTGTGATAAACTATTGAAGTAATTATTTGTAAGCAACCAGAAGGGTAAGTAAATTTTGATTTTCACTAAATGTTACTCACGTGAACACGTCTACTAGATATAGTTAGATTTTTACCTTTTTCCATATTCATTTTATAGAAAAAGTGTGCAAAGAGATGTAACCAACTAGAATTCATTAGAATTGCAAGGTTGAGTATGCACAATTCGAGCACTTTCAAGATAGGTAACTTTTTAAAAAACAGATGGCACCAAGACAAAGCATGTCATGCCAAAGCAGTTCCTATTGCTTTTTTACTTATAATATATGTGAAAACAGTTAGTCAAATTGACCGATAGGAATCGGACTAAACTCATTTTCTTAGTCAATGATTGACGAAATATAATAAATAAAAAGTATTTGAGCTTCATATCTTAAACTAAATGATGAAATGATTGGACTAGATTAATGATATAGTATTTTATGAGATTATTTAGTTGAGATCCGATAGCATGTGCACTTTAATTATTACAAAGTGATACCAAAACAGTTCACTTATTGGACTAGGAGGAGCTATGTGCTATGAAAGACAAAGTGCCACATTAAGGGGACACCTCTTAAGCTTGTAGGATACCTTTAGAGGCCTCTTTACCTAGTATGTCCTAGACCTATTTGATAAAACTGATAAGGATATTGGTTCTGTAAGTGGCAAAGAATGTGATATTTATCAAATACAAGGTGGTGAAACTTTAATCATCGATGCTTATTTTTGTGTAATAGCCGAAAATTCATTAGAATTCCAAGATTAAACGTGCTCATTAGAGGCATACCGAAGATGGTTGATTTTTTTGGAAGCAAATAACACTAAGAATAAAACCATAAGGTGTATCTTGTCAAAGCAAATAATATCTCGATAAGTAGAGTTTCGATCTAATTGTTTCATAAGGTATAAGGACCATAATTTTAACATAAATATATGCATTTTCTACAAGTTATGTCAAATGATCTAATTTAAAGTTCTTAAATACCATATCAACATTTTAAGAAACTTCTTGCATTAAAAACCTCTTCACTTTATCCCTAAAATCTTTTGTAAAAGTTTTCTAACATTTTTTTAAGTTTTTCATAAGTCCAATGATGGCATTTTTACCAATAAAAAGTTAACCAAAAAAAAAAAAGAAGAAAAAAAGAAAACACCTACTTTATAAGGAACGCATAAAGTTTAAGGAACGTAGTACATTCCTTATTTAATACCATTTAAATATAGGTTGACAAAACTGTAATCATCAAGGCGCACTTTGGTATTACAACTTGGAGAACATCACAACTTTAAAGTTAATCGTGTTCAAGCTAGGTCAATCCTAAAATCAGTAACCTCTTGGAAGTTGTTATACTAAAGAATGAAACCATATGGCATACCATGCTAAAGCGAACAATACTTCAATAAAAAGTTTCAATGTATCGTTACAAGTGGTATCAGATTATTCTACTAGCTAGAAGGGTGGAGTCCCTGCTTGCTTATTGTCTTCAATCTATGTAATGAAACTAACAAAGACGTCAATTTTATAAGAGGGTTGGATTTTAATACCTTTTAAATATAAGTAACGGAATTCTAAACATCGAGGTGCCGTTTGGTCTAATAGTTTAAAGAACACCAAAGCTTCTTAGTTAAACATGTTTAGGCTAAGTCAATTATAGGATAAGTAACCTCCTGAGAAGCTGCCATACGAAGAGACAAAACCATGTAGCATACCACGCTAAAACGAACAATATCTCGATAGAGGAATTCCAGTCAAGTTGTTATAACTCAAGAAAGTCATAAAAAGTGTACTTGATATAGAGCATTATGTTGAGGTACCTACATTATTCATGGTCATAATTTCTTTGTTAAACCTATTACCCATCTTCTTCTATATATGACTCCCCATGCAATCCATTGTAGTAATAACAGATAACTATTCATATTTACTTTTACCCATCCTTCTAGTGGTTTCCTTCTCATTGTGATCTAAATCAAGTCTTTCACTTTTTATTTTTCTTATTCAATGCCCATAATTCAACTACATTCACTCTTGCAAATTGCATCAGTATCTATGTAAGTAAAGCTTTTATCAAAAGTAATTAAGTTGTTATTTTACAAGATAATATAGTGAAGGCAAATAGACATGCCTAAGGCAACTTGTCTTGGTAGTGAGAGATCCTTACTTGTAAATTTTCAGTTATTGTGCTATTTTTTAACTTGAATTGAACCAAACCACATAAAACTACAAAATACAGTTTTTAATGTTTCGATTCGATTTGAAAAAGATCCAAACAGTTCATGGTTCGGTTCAAAAGGCTGAGTAGAACCAAACCACTTAAATGGAAATCAAACTATTTCCATTAAAAAATAGAATGTGCACTTTTTTTAAATTTTAAATCCTATCAACATTTTAGATTAATCCTATTTGTTTTTTTCTTTTTTCCATTACTTATTTTATTATTAGCCTTCACAATATGCTCATTTTTCTTCACCATTGTCGCTCATATCTAGCTGACTCATATGTCTTCACTTCATTAAAAATGTAATATTATCATGAAATAACATTATATAACTTTTATTTTTATATAGTATACCTTAATCTAGACATTAATATTGATTGAAACTTTCGATAACTATTAATAATATTAAAAATAAAATGGTGCTTTTAACAAGTAATTTAAGCTGAACCGAACCGAACCGAACCGAACCAAACTAAACTGCAATTAAAATGGTTCGATTCAAAACCTTAAACCATTAAAAGCGATTCAATTCATTATATGTTTAAATTGAATTATTTTAAATATGGTTTGGTTTACTTAAACCCCTAAACTAAACCATAAACCAAACTAAATTAAACCGTAAACACCCATATTCAGTTGGAGTGGCCTTTTAGCCATGCTTGCTCAATTATCAAATGGTCATCATTTGCTTTTAGCAGTCCTTGTATCATTTCTTTGATTTTCCCTTTCCTTGTCTCATCATATAACCAAAAAGGATCTCAACTATGTATTTTTCAGTTGAGTATATCTATGCTCCTAAATCTATTGTTCCACCTTTATTGGGCTTTTCCATTGTGAAGATGTTCCTACCCACTTCGATAGATTATTCTTCTTGATTTTCTTTATGTAATTTGCCTTTGAGGAGATTTTTCTATTGTAGCTTCTTGTGATGCATTTCTTACGTAATCTCAATTAGGGAAGCTTAATTTCTTTTCTTTAAATAATATTATGTTGGATCTTGTGTAAGGTAGAAGCGTAGCTTTAAGTTTATATTTTTTTAATAAATTCTATGATTTTACTTGAAAATTCAATCATAAGGATCTACGGAAAAGCATGATTTTCACAGGAACATAATTGCTAACATATTATCATAACCATATATAAGTAATTGCTTATGTAAATTTACAAGTTAGATTGAGATTACTTATTTGAGATTATAGCAGTATGTGATCTTAATCATCAAGTAAGTAGGAATTGAATTAGTCTACCATCACCACCAATAATACACATGCACAAAATTAAACCCAACTCATTTAACTTGAATTCATCAAATATTAGCAAGATCAAGATTGGAACTCTAAAAATAGAAAATCTCTAGTGTCACCTTAGATCTTTTGCTGGTAAAGTTTTTTGGCATCTTGGAGCACTATGGACCTAGTCCGAGAGGTTTAGGTCATCAAGAGGGCGTTAAACAAGATAGATAGGGGGAGAGTCACCATGCCGGGGATTGTTTGGCAGAGCTACTTTAATGCTTAAGTTAGTAAGAAGAAGAAAGAGTTTGAGCTCAATAGAAAATGTGTATATGTATCGGGTTCTTTTTGTTTGTAGGCTTAAATAATAAGCTTACTTTTTAGGTATCTAAAGGAGGTTATTTATAGAATATGCCTCCATTTATGGGGCCCTAAGATTTGGAGGAGTTGATGTGATTTCCTGACATCGATGAATGAAATGATTATTTTTTAGCCTTACAAATGTCTCATCGTTCTCACTGTTGTACAACACTGTACAATTAATCCATACTAATTGGTATAGGATGAGCCGCTAGTTCTTACATCCCGTTAAATGTGATGTGAGTGTTGTGTGGATACACACAAAGTGGCTCACCATGGAGTCATGTCTTAGAAACTGTATGCTTACTCAGGGCTTGTCACCATATTGGCTTGATAGTCAAGGTGACCCATGTTTCATCGGTCTTAAGCTAAAACAAGTGGTGAGGCCAATCAATTGGGAAAAGGGTCGGCTAGGATGCTGATGTGGTGGCAACTTCGGGATTGGTCGGGGTCCTAGTTGTCAATTGGCCATTGGGTGGTGGCCACTCGGTTATGTGGGCTAAGCCTATAAATAGTTTTTGTTTACTAAGGAGGTGGCCTTAGGTTATTTTGGTCTTAGACCTTGAGCTATTGAAACATGTCTAATAGCTAGTATCAACATGTAGAATTTTGCAAGATTTTCGAATCACGTCTTTTGGTGAATTATTTTCATAGCTCAACCCAGGTATTGGTTATACGACCTTGACTATCAACTCTTATCTAAGGCGAATCAATGGATTGTACACACAAATGGCTCACATCCATTATCGATGACATACACATTCTCTTAATTTTAACCATCCATCAATCCTGCTCATCACTACCATGCTTGATCATATGCAGCTACATGCATGTGTACTAATTTAATTAAACTGGGTTTTGATGAAAAACTTCCTCTTTGTCTCACATGGGCCTTTTTGCCAACACTATGGATGTGAGCTTTTCCTAGTCTTGTTTAATTTTCTATTTAATTAATTCAATCTCATTAGTTAATTTCTCGGATACTAGGATCAGCTTAATCTTTTGATTAATTTTTCTTCAAAAATCACAATCATTTAATTTATTCAGAGCAGCATAATCAAATAATCAACTATGTCCGTCAATCACAATCATTTGATTCTAAATGTTCTGATGCAAATTCCCACTTACTCCATATTCACGATTCATTCCCAAATGTCTTCTATGTCCCTTTTACAACGGCAATGCCATGATTATATGCAAACTTTTAGAATGCCTTACCATAGTCGCCAAGCAACCTAAAACTTTAAAAACGATCTCCACGATCTAGATCAATCCAAAATTTACGCATACGATCATATCTATTTGGCTTGATTACTTTGGTAAGTTTACGAATAATTTCATCATTAATAATTCAATCCTTTTACTTAGTTTGCGTAAATAACTTAGACAAATAAGTAATCTCTCAAAAAGAGAGAAAAGCTTCATTAATACTAATATATCACGTGTATTGATAAGTGGTGTGTAAGTATAATAAGAATTTAATACATAAAAATATAATTATTTTTTTTAAATATATATATTTTTTTATTATTATGTATCAAATTTTTATTGATATTTACACACTACTCATCAATTTACGTGTTATATTAATATGATTTAATCTTTTTTCCTCAAAATGTAATCTCGTCTTGACTCTTTACTACTATTCATAAGTGTTCTTGCTAACATATTATAGAGTTCTTCTGTTTTATTTGCATCAAAGTTTGCAGTCCACACATCATATATATTATGATTTCACATCCAAAGTGCACCAATTCAGCGGAGAATGAATTGATGATGCGCAAATACGATATTTCCTAAACTTCGAACCATGTCCAATAATCCACTAACTTGATTTTTTGCATGTGTATCTTTTGTAAACCCAATATTCCTCCGTTATTGAGCATGACCTTGGATTTAACACGTGCTAAATTCTCGCGCCTAAATCCCTTGAAGTATTAACTCGATTATCGACCATTCTAAGGTTTCGTAGCATTACCGAACTCTTACAAACAATCGACTAAACTGCAATACCGGTAGTATGTGTTAATCTCAAAGGAATTGTTACAGATTAATGCCCGCATTAGTTCTTAATATATAACAAATATGCTTTTAATGATTATACTCTTGTTGAAACCTTTTCTAGTGTATTGATGCTGCATGCGTGCACCGTCATATGATTTGATAAGCTTTATATGATTGTGCTAATAGTTGACTGTTTTCCTAGGCCGTTTATCTAAAGTTTTCGTTGTTTTCACTATTGTCTACGCATTACCGGTACTCCCTTTTTTCGCCATTAAAAGCATTCAATGCAAAAATGGGATTCCTGCTTTTTGATGTGATTTTAGTTGTGGGAAAAGGAAAAAAAAAATGTAAAAATAAAAATAAAAAAATACCATACCTAGAAAAATTATCTAAAAAATATAGCATTTAAAATCGCTTATTAAAGAGACAATTTCAATTTGCACTAAAATCACCTCCATTGCCCTTTCTTCCCCATTTTGCATGTCCAAATTTTTCAATACTCTCTCTCTCTCTTCAACTATCTGAAAAAATCCTCTACTAAAATTAGCTATCTAGGTCTTTTTTTTACGAATCAATCATAGAATCGAAATAATTGCGTTGTATAGGCCTATATTTTAGGAAGTTTTTTATAAATAGGGAGACAATCGGTGCGTTATCATTACTTTCTCTTTATAGACATCAAAATAGAAAAATGTATGATTTTTATTCGTTTTGATTCGTTTTAAGGATATGTTTTTGAAAAAATGGTGTTATGACTTAATGCATAATGTTACATTATTGGATACTGATAAATTATGAGATAAGTGTGTACATTTGTATGTAATATGTTATTTTAAAATTTACTACAAAAATATGTGATTTTTACCCGTTTTGATTTGTTTTAAGTATATGTTTTTCGAAAAAATAATGTTATGACTTAATACATGATGGTACATTGTTGTATACTGATATTTTTATAGTTGTTTTGATTCGTATTAAGTATGAAATATGTTATTTAAATATATATATATTAATTATTGTAAATTATAATTCATATATAATGATGTTACTAAGAAATTAGTTGTAAATTATACCCATTAGCTTCCATAATATTAGCTATGAAAAAGAAATTAGTGGTACAACAAATACTATAAATATTATTATTTATTAATATTTTATGTAATAAGACTCACTAGCTTTCATAATATTAGCTACGAAAAGAAATTGGTGTCTCCTAGCATAAGGTGGTAGTTGTACACGCGCATGCTGAAATTTATACAACAGATGTGGTAAATAGGTGTACAATACATAATATGAGATTGGTTTGTTATGTTGGTGGAAGTATTGTGAAAGGAAAGGATGAGGTGCGGTATGACAGGCGCTCGAAAATAGTAGTCGGAGTTCCATTTGGGGTCATGTATGATTAGGTAGTTGAAATGATATGTAATCGGCTTTGGATTAACATGACAACATACTGGAACAAGCTAATTCATAGATGCCCCTTCGTAGGCGGGATTAGGGATATGTTCTATGCCATCCCCATCAACGATGATTACAATGTCCAACAGTTGATAGCTTCCTTAGTAGGACGAGGTGGAGTTAGCAGTTCTGTGGAAATATATATTGAAATTCATGAAATGAACCCACTACTAATAACCCTTATCATAGTTGAGGACGATGTCAGATGGTACAATGATGATATTGGACTGCAACTTGAAACCAAGGTATTCGAATCCCGAATGGTCCCACTGAGGAACATATTGAGCACTAATCGTATGTCTAGTAAACCTAATGTCTTGATCACTAGCGAGTCAAATAGAGATACTGATGTAAAGAATGAACTACCATTCACTAACATTGATAAAGAATCCAATGATACAGATTGTAATGTGGACGTTGGCTCGAGTAAATGTTGGTTACAGGAAGTAGAAGAAGCATAAGGGTCATATGGATAGAATGATTGGAGGCATGGGTCATCAACATCTATAGACACGGTTAGGATGTTGGAACCTATGCCTTTCTACATGTCAAGTGTAGGGGATGGATTAGTGGTTGATGATAGTATAAGTGGTAGTGAATGGAGTTTTAGCGATAAATTGAAGGTAGGCATGTGGTTCGAGAATAAAAAACATCTACAGACAGCTGTCAGGCTACACTATGTTATGAACAATCATGACTTTATCGTGAATGAGTCTGAATCGACATTATGGTCTATCAGATGCATTGATTGAGAAAAGGGCTGTAGGTAGAGACTTCGAGCTTATAAGAAGCAACATGCAAGATATTTGTGATAACCAGGTTCGTGGGTCTATACACGTGCCTCAATCCCACAATTAGCTAGGATCACTCGAAATTGGACTCAAACATGCTATCCTACTTTTTTATTAAGGATGTTCAAAAGTCATCAAGTGTTAAGGTAAGATACTTACAGGTGACTATTTGCAAGCAATACGGTTATACTATTTACATTAAGAGAATTAGGAAAGCGAAGCGCAAAGCGATTGAAAAAGTTTACGGTAAGTGGGAAGAATCGTATGCGGTGTTCCTACATCTACTAAATGCAATCTAAGAGGCTAATCTCGGTACTATGGTAGTACCGAGATGGAAATGGAGAGACAGTGATACTGCTGGGCATGTGTTCTTTGATAGAATCGTTTGGGCATGTGTTCTTTGATAGAATCTTTTAGGCATTCAGATGGTACATTAAGGCGTTTATACATTGCAGGCCTTTAGTTACGATCGACAAAACATTTCTATATGGGAAGTACAAGCATAAATTGTTGATTACGACGAGAGTTGATGGTCAAAATCACATAATCCCACTTGGTTTCACCCTAGTTGATAAAGAATATTTTGATAGCTAGAGTTGGTTAATAATGTATGTGCTCACACATGTTATGAGAGATCGTACTGATATATGTTTGATTTTGGATCGTTATGCTGGTATCCAATTTGTAATATAAGGTGAGAATGCAATTTGGCCAAGGGGTTGGCCTTAGCGGTGGTGTATTCAATACGTTGGCAGTAACTTCAATACTCGGGCTAAGAATAAAGATTGCAAAGAGATGATAAAGAAAATCGCTTACTAGTTGTAATCTCGAAAGTTTCACGCCTACTATGATGAGGCCAAGACTATGAGCCCCTATATTAGAGCTTACTTTAGAAGCCTACATCCTAAAATGTGGATGTTAGCGTATGACGACGGAGCTCGATTTGGTCATAGGACGACCAACATTGCAAAAAGTTATAACAATGCTTTGCATGATGCTAAAAACTTGCCCGTTGCGGCATTACTTAAGAAAACTTTCTACAACTACAATGACTACTTTAATAAATGTAGGATTGAGTTAACGGAACAAATGGGCATTGGTAAAGTGTTGATCAAATTCATAGAGAGAAAGTTTGGCAGATGGCAAAGTGGCCAATGGTTACCGAGTCATGATTTTTTACTATAATAAGTAGATATTCAAAGTCATAATAGCGTCCAAACCAACGGCGTACGGGCAAAAAGGAGAGAACAACCATACAATAGCCCTTAGGATCGTACGGTGTGCTTGCAACAAGTGGCAAACATATAAAATTCCATACTTACACGCTATAGATGTTATTGGAAAAATGAGCATGGATTGTGCTGCACATATTGGGTATTAGTACACAATGTAAACCAGCTATGTGTATATGTGTGTACCTTCATGCCATGTGTCTATAAGTCTAGTTGGTCATATCTTGACATTCTTGCTTAGCATTCCGTTACAACATCAGATAAGATTTGGAATCTAGGCAAGCTATAGGAGAAATGATTCCAGAATGAGATAAACATCCAAGAGGGACCGTTAACTTACACTTGTAGACTATGCGGTGGGGATGGACATAATAGGAGAAGATGTGCACAGCAAGGAGACAACCAACATCGAGTGAATCCACCAGTAGTTCACTTATTGAATGTGAAAAAACTCATGGTAATATTGATTGATTATATATATGGTAGTGTATTTAAGAAGTAGTTATTTTTTCTAACTTTTTGTTTTTATCATGAGTTTTCTAGTAAGCTTATAGATTTTCTTTCCTCTTTTGTACTTGTAAGAGTAGATGGATCCAGGACTGGTAGATAGGTCACTACTTCACTTGTAGCCATCCCGTAGATCCAAGCTAATGTATGGTAGTCAAGTAAGGAATAGTAAATGAAAACCATATTTACAATTTGTTCCATTTCCTATACTGATTATAATAATATTTCTTCTTCGTTGGTTATAGGAGAACTACTAGCTTAGGTGACGTAGACGTGAGGTGATATTTAGGCATCAGGATCGCTCGGAGATCTCGATAAGTTTACATATGATCTTGTATCTGGAGCAGTCAAATTTCATTGGTGTGCACCAAGTTCCCTTCATACAGTTGGATTGGCACTTAATTACCGCTCTTGTTGAGCGATGGAGGGAGGAGACACATAGATGGCGATGCAGTTACTAAAGTGACAACTTCTACTGGGTGGGCCAAGATATGTCATCGCCTATTAGGAATTCGCCCACCAACAAGTGCTTTAAAGGGTGTTAAATCAAAGTTGTCATGGTTAAAAGATAACTTTTCCGATTTACCTTTTGATGCGAACGAAAAGACAGTGCAGTGCTTCACGAGAGCACATATCATGCAATTAATCGGGGGTATGCTGTTTTTAGATAAGTATAATAATGTCAGACACCTGTTGTTCCTCCCTCTCATATCGAACCTTACCATGACCAAACGATATGTGTGGGGAGCAACTTGCTTTGCGTAGTTGTACCACTAGTTGTGCTTGGCTTCTAGGGCTGATACAAGAGAGATTAATGGTCCATTAGTTATTCTACAAGTGTAGGTATGAGAGCATTTCTCACACATCGCCCCCTTACGTCACCAAATTACGATAACTGTTGATGGTTGACCATATATAAGTCGATTGGGAGGGGTGGACTTTGATGTGACTATGTTGCCCACGCATGTGGTTGGACAGTTTAGAGATGCATTTGATTGCCAACATTTGGAGCAGGTGCATATTTACCAAAACTGTTCTCCTTATTCATTTAGTAACTGATACTTTTTTCATCTTCATTATTGATTGTCAATTTAAGTTGTTTAGATTCCATACGACCATAATGATGTAGTCAGATTGCCAGCTTATCGTCGATATGAAAGTGACGTATGGCTAGCCCGTGTACCACTTATATGCTTTCACATCGTGGAGATGCACTATCTCGACCATGTGGCTCGGTAGTTTGGCGAGATGCAAGAGATCCCAACCTACCTTGATACGGGATGTGGCTTACATGATATTAACTTGAAAGGTAGGACAGATATAAATTAGGCGACCCACCATGCAGCTTAGATAGTATAATGGGAGGATTACCAAAACTAGATAGCTTAGGTTTGACCACCGCCTGTAGATATATCGATAGGTCTGAGGCTTCCTGGATGTATATGGTACATACAATTGCTTTTTCGTTTACACTTTTAATTTCCAATTTATAAGTAACTCAAACTTTTACATTCAGAATGTAGACAGACTTCATACATAGAGTGCTGCACATATCATATGAGGACGTATTATCTTAGCAAAATCGAGTAGATGACCTCATCCAGGGGATTATTAGGGCCCACCTACTTGACCCAGCTCCATCTAGTCTGGATGTCGACAAAGATAACTCCTCATTGGACAAGCCACGGAGAGGTAGGCGTCGTAGGGTATGTAGTCGTCGTCGAGTTAGGGGTCGAGGACGTAAACAGCCTGACGTGAAGACTCACGATGATGCTTCTCCTCCATACTTCTCGCCGCCAACATCTCTTGGACTACTTGAATTTAAGTTTCGTAGGCCATTCCTTAGGGAGAGCTCTAGCGATCCTATATATGTACACCACTATCGTCAAAGAGGCTTCCACTAGTCAGTTTCATACCCCCTCAGCACCATTGAGGAGGTTGATTAGAGATACTCAGTACAATATGTGCAAAGGAGTCACGTAGATGTACCCTTCTCCGATCCTCATGCACGGATCGTTCTTGGGTGCTTACAGCAAAAACTATAGACAGATCACACAGCTTGATGCAGCTCAAATGGTTCAGCCAAAAGACAACTCAGAACCTCAGGATACTTGGCCATTGCCTCGATGTTGATGCTGACGTCATTAGCTTTATATATTTCACTTCTGATTTACTTTCTTTATTTTTGAAATACTTTCAACAGTTTATTTACATTTCGTTCAAAGATTTCATTTCTTTATAATTTAAAGTTATTTATAAATTTCAATATTGATTCAAAACACGTATCTGTGTAGTACTAAATTTGGATATAACCGAACATCTCGCAAATAAATAATCGAAGATAATTTTACTGATTGATTAAGAAAAAATAACCGTCTACTAAACATCACGTTCCAAATACATTTTCAACTAAAATCCTGCATGGTCTCTACTAAATATAAAATAATGTAGTTTTCAATTGTAATCGTATATAGGCTCAATTAAATTTAAAGTGGAAAGATAAACGAAAATATAAAATATTGATGTATTGAAATAATTTGTAAAATTTGTACTACACTTAAAATCACCTTCACGTGCTGTATTTCTGTAATTATTTTATTAGATACAGTATTTTTGTTTTTTTTTTCCTTTTTCCTTTCAATTTTTCTCTTTCACTTATTTTTTCTTATATGTATAATTAAAATTTTAAAAATACGTTAAGTTATGATCCTGACGTCATTCATTAATTGGAATCTCCGAAATCGGTACCGGGAAAGCTATCATATGACATGACGGTCTCCGGTCTCATTCGTCCGTATCATCATCTTCATTCTTTTCAATTTTATACACCATCTTTGTCCTCTCTTCATAACTTGGAAGTACGTGAAGAGAGAGAGAGAGAGAGAGAGAGAGAGAGAGGTGCTTTTCTTCCGGCGTTTTCGAGAAAGGTCACTCAATAATATTGTTCCCCTCGGTCACCAGCATCTACCAGAATTGTGTTTTTTAAGGAAAAAAAAAAAACTGAAACATCTTTCTTTTTTCTCGCGTGTCTTGCTTGTGTTGTGTTGCTCCCTTCACGACAAAATTCTGTGTTTATTAAATTATAGCATGAAAAGAAAAGTTCCCAACTAATCATTCCATATTGCCGTTTGATTTGGTATTTCAACTAATTGATGCCGGACCAGGTCCGCATGGAAAAAGTAACAACTAAACATTCACATGTTAATCCATAATAAATGTTTTGAGATGCTTTTATAGTTACTAATAAATTTTATATTTTACTTTTTATTAAATAGATAATCAATCCATGAATTTTATTCACAAATAGAGTCACTCGATTGTGTAAACATGATTTTACAATGGTAGATTGAATTAGTTCAAAATCATTTCTATCTAAATTCATTTATTAAATTGAATCTGTTGAATTTATTTTGTTACAATTAAGATTAGTAGAATCATGCATTTATAATGCATGTACTTGAAAATATGACACGTTTAATATGATAATAAGAGATATTGAGAAATAAAAGTTGTAATATAATAACATGATAAAATTTTAGCATATAGTAGAACAATAATAGGATGAAGGAGAACTGTTAGTGGTAAAATGCAAATGAATAAAAAGGTAAGGTTGAAAGCTTAAATATTATGCATTTGCTAGAGATGTTTAAAGGGGGTGTGAAATCTAAAAAAGATTATATTTAATTAATATTATAAAATATAATCCCCTTTTTACTATTATCATTAACATTATTGATATAGATTATATATATATATATATATATTAAAATTAATCATCCAGTCATTTTTTTAACCGTACAATAATAAAAGATTATCATTTCACAATTTAGAGCACTACATGTATACAATATTTACAGTCCAATTTTAAATTAATAATAGATGGATGGTTTCTCAAATATCTTAAGTATGTACTACATATTTAATGATTCTAGCTAAGTGTTAAATAAAATATTAAGAATCTTTTTTACTTGTCTTTTGCTATTTTGTTTGGTCTTGTCTTATTTACTTTGGTGGAATCAAAATTACTAAAAAATTATTTTAATACAAGCTTTGTCAAGATATAGTAATTGGTATTTGGGATAGCCAATATATTATCATGGTTTTTAAGTTTTGAAATTTGATTAGAAAGATTCTCGAGGAAAAATTCAAAATAGTTCCCACATTACCTATTATTGTTTATAAGATTCTACTGGTAGATTATTGAGGAAATTAAGTTTTGCGCTTGGGTAAATTGCTTGTAAAAGAGCATGCAATAAATTGTGTCGGGATATTATCTGGTGTGATAACTCTAATACTTAATTTAGTATATAATGTATAGATAAAATAAGAATGCAAGAATACAGTAAGTAAGTTAAGTATGCAAAGAGTATAAGTAGCTTATCGTTGGGATGTTGGTTGGTATTTATAGAGGAAGGCTGTCAAAAGTTAAGAGACCAATAACATTATTTTACCATATCCGTACGTCTTGGGTAATAGGAGCATGCTATCTAACGTAGTATGGATTTATTGGATGGTGGCTATGGACCTAGTCTTCAAACTTCATTCTCTGTTCTAGCTGCTATCTAACCATTGTGATTGGGCAAGTCGTTTGGTAGGCTTGGGTCAAGGTCGGCTAAGAGGATAGTGGAGCAAAATACTAGTAAGTCGAGTTATGACATGAGCTTAATCAGGTCGGTATGAGCTTGAGGGATTCAAATCCAAAATATCTTATCAACACTCTATAATATGTATATATTATATCTTTTTTTTCTTCCGACCATGCTATTAATAGAAAATAATAATAAAATTAAACTCCTAAAATTAATAATAAAAGAACCTACAAGTATCCAACTTGTATTTTAAAAAAAAATTACATAACCATTTTATTTTGAATTTATTGTGTCTTTTTTACTGGCTAGATACTAATTAGAATATTGATAATCGTATAATATATTATTTAACCAAAAATTAATACGATTGCTTCACTAGAATAAAGCTACCTTCGATCTAAGCATGTATATAGATAGTTTCGGGCTGAAACGATTATGACACTAGTATCATTTGTATTAATATTTATATAATATTAAAGCCGGAGAGAACTTGGTACTTCATATCTATTTAATAATATCTCTATTCATATTCTCATAGTTTTTCATAGTATTCCATTAAGTATGGGACTTCGTTTACTATCCACGAAAAGAAAATAATAGTACACACTTATTATTTACTCATTACCTTCATATGCTAATGCAACGATCACCTCTTATTGCGTTTATTCATATTGAATTTTTAAAACAAACAACGCAAATACATAATCCCACTAGTAATTTTTTTTTTGTACATGCATCATAACTGCATGATCTTATTAGAGTAGGTAAACGTTGGTAAATTGATATAGATGAGTGGTAGTTTCTTTACAATCGCACAGAGACAAACAGTTTTTATTTGAAAGAAAATCTTAAAGAAATTGCTTGCATTTAAAAAAAAAAATGATCATTAAAAGTTACATTATTAATGCAGAGTATTCTAAAATTTTCTTTTAGCACACAGAATACCAATTCCTAATATTGTACATCCGTCTCCAGTGGAATTAGCCCAAAGAATGCAACGGGGGAAATTGGAGCCTGTCTATTGGTTGGGCCTCCAAAGCCCATGATTCAGCCCATCTCACGTTATAAGTGAAAGCTGACTATACATCCTAGGTGTACTAATTTTGACTAGAGTCCACCTTGGACTAATCTGCAAAACTTAAAATCTCATCTACTTCTACATGCAAATTGCAATCACTGAACATAAACTAATTTTCTCTTCTTCAGAATGGGTGCTATTAGACTATGTTGCCATAAAATAATTTAAAACTAAATTTTAAAAATACATTCAATTTTTAATTACATTAGTATGAAGCTACCAATTATTCATATTTGATGTGTAAATATTAATAAAATATTAATATATATAACATGTATAAATTTTAAATAGAAATTGATTTAAAAATTATCTATTTTATTATTATTCACATCAATATTTAATTGATATTTACATACTAGGCATATAATACTTAATAAATCTTTTTTTCTAGTTAAATTGCATATTTTTGCGTTATTCTTAGATGCAACTTTCCTTAATATAAGATATATCGGCACGGGGATAAAAAATCGAATCATAGATAGGTTTCATCGTTTCTATAGGCGAGGAATAAACTTTGTAAATTACATATGTTTATGTATGCGATTACATCCACCAGCTTTTTCTATTTCAAGACGTCATTCGCTTTGTTTACATGGTCCTTAAAAATAACAACTCAATATTGTTCGACAGTATATCCTCCATGAGTGCGAAAGGGATGACTCTTAACGGGCAAATTTTCTTCATTCTTATTCTATAGTTTGGAAAAAGTACGAAGTAGTGAAAATAAGAAAGTGAAGAAAGAAAAGGTATTATCCGGAATGGAAGTGTCTGGAATTTAATAATTCTTTCTTAAGGGAAAATATAACATGGTTTTTTAGTAAAACAGCAAATATAGCCGACTAAATGTTAAGTCTGCTAGCGTCTTGCCGAAATACTTGTGAAATTTATCGCATTTTCCATGGGATAGCTGTGAGTTTTGTGGGCCTCAAGGTAAGGTGCTTAGCTCCATAATCTTTAGCTAATATTTTTCACTCTCTCAAAGTGACTTTTGCTAGAAAAGGACAAATGTCAACTAAGTAACATTTATAACTCTAAGAAATGGGAAAGAAAATTGCAATCAATACATTCGGTATATCTGTATTATTTAGAGTAAAAAGAATAGTTAACACCTTTATAATGATAATCCAGCACATGAATACTAATTTTTCAATAGATAGATTTGATTCTATTTTCCTTCTCCTATTAATTATAATAGTAGTTTGAGAACCAAAAAAAAAAGGTGAGAAAGGATTTTTGGTGTAATATATAGAATTATGGATTAACCCCTACCCTTAAAAGAAAAATGTTAATTATGGTTAACCATGTATAAAATAATAATTTAAAATTTGAATGTTTTAATGTAATTTAAAAATTCAAAAAGAAAACATTTCTTCCTATAACGAAAAAACTAAATATCAAACTTTTATTATATGATTATTTTATATCATAACCACTCTTTCTTTTACTGTAGATGTGTTATTACTAGTGTGTGTGTCTACATACATAAATACTTATATATATTAAAGAGGATGACACCTATTGTTTCTTCACTCTCTTAAAAAAGTATTTTACATAAAATTTAAAAAGTTAACTGCTATTTCTTTAATTATTTACAGTTTAATTCCCCAACTCCCTCAATTTTTAAAATACATAAACTATTGTGAAATTTTTTAATATTTTCAAAACAATTTATATCTAAGTCACGTATGATTATTTTATGACTTAGCTTTATAAATTATATTAGATTATCTATTTTGTACATGCCTTGAAGATACATTTTCTATTAATGTAATTTTAAAGAGAATAAGACCCTTTGGTATTACACTTCTCAAAGAATTATTATATATGGAACATGAAAAATCAATGTTGGTTTTGATCATAATTTAACTACATATTTTAGTAACTTCCTTTCTTAACTACAAAAACTTGACGGAAAACACTCATAATTGGGAAAAGGAATTAAACATTAAAAAAAATTACAAAAATATGACTCTTGTAAAAATATTTTTAGAAATACAACACCTCGAAAGCTAAATTTAGAGACACTATGAAAGAATCAGCTTTTTAAAAGCCCAATTTATAGTAAAATTGACTTTTGAAAAGCTAATTTTTTCAAGCTTAATGTGAGTCGCTAAAATCGCATTTAAAACAATTGAACCTAGATTTAGGATCTCTAAGAAAAATTATCCAATTAAGTTTAAACTTTATGACTAAGATAGAAATGTTAGTTGAAGTGACCTAATTAAGTTAGATTCCAAAAATAATTATCCAAAATTCTAATTTTACCTTTAGAAATGTAATTATTCGATATAGAGTAAAAATGATTGAAACCCTTGAAATCGAGCTTAAAATACGATGAAGACTTAGTGATAAGTTAATTAAACTATAAAATGAAATAATATAATATAATATACTATATTAGTATATACATATTTTTATGAGTATACGCGATATATATAATAATTATATTCATAAATTAACCCGAAATTACATAATTATATATAATATGAGATAAACTTATAAAAATAAGTAAGAAAATATATCTTAAAAATAAAAGATATACTAGAAACATGAATATATGCGTGTAATTACTCATTACACATAATATATATATATATATAGAATACATATACATATATTAGTAAATATGCAAAATATTAACATAATACATATATTATAAATAAAATCACCAACAACCAACTAAAATTTATCCAAATCGTAAACAAAACATCTGGAAAAATTGGGAAATTAGCTGTCACATTTCCTTAAAAGCCTAACTACTTGCATCAAAAGAGAAATGATCCAATTAAGCCACCTCCTACTTATACTTTATAAAATGACTAATTAAGAAAAAAAATACTCAACTCCTACAGAAAAATCAAGTGACCCAGATATGCATAAATAGGACTCAAGGACATCCATTTACACATTTTAGAAGCCTAGGATATTCAAAGAAAAATCGAAAAAAATTTAACAGAAAATAAGAAAAAACAGGGAACCCATTGAGTTACAATCGAACCTAACCTAATTGAGTGTTTGCTATGAAACCCTTCTACCACCACAAAGCACCACTAACACCCAAGCAATTCGAAAACACCCCTACTACAGTTGGCCACCGGAGCATTGACGAACAAGCTAGTCAAACTTTAGCTTTGTTTTTCATTAAATTTTAAAAATTATCAAATTCATCTAGAAAATTATGGAAAAATTTATATTTAGGTTATTTTAGATATGCTTTAGTGTGAAATTTTTATTTTTGTTATAATGTTTTATGTATTTACTTAACAAAGTCACTATTCATTTGAATTTTTATTTTCAAAATAAATATATTAAATGATATAGCTCTTAGCTTAAAATTTTTGCATAGAATACACATGATATATATATATATATATATATATAT
>JAMXBB010000006.1:37156565-37496771 GCA_024138015.1 Lumnitzera littorea | reverse complement strand
CGCTAAAATCGCATTTAAAACAATTGAACCTAGATTTAGGATCTCTAAGAAAAATTATCCAATTAAGTTTAAACTTTATGACTAAGATAGAAATGTTAGTTGAAGTGACCTAATTAAGTTAGATTCCAAAAATAATTATCCAAAATTCTAATTTTACCTTTAGAAATGTAATTATTCGATATAGAGTAAAAATGATTGAAACCCTTGAAATCGAGCTTAAAATACGATGAAGACTTAGTGATAAGTTAATTAAACTATAAAATGAAATAATATAATATAATATACTATATTAGTATATACATATTTTTATGAGTATACGCGATATATATAATAATTATATTCATAAATTAACCCGAAATTACATAATTATATATAATATGAGATAAACTTATAAAAATAAGTAAGAAAATATATCTTAAAAATAAAAGATATACTAGAAACATGAATATATGCGTGTAATTACTCATTACACATAATATATATATATATATAGAATACATATACATATATTAGTAAATATGCAAAATATTAACATAATACATATATTATAAATAAAATCACCAACAACCAACTAAAATTTATCCAAATCGTAAACAAAACATCTGGAAAAATTGGGAAATTAGCTGTCACATTTCCTTAAAAGCCTAACTACTTGCATCAAAAGAGAAATGATCCAATTAAGCCACCTCCTACTTATACTTTATAAAATGACTAATTAAGAAAAAAAATACTCAACTCCTACAGAAAAATCAAGTGACCCAGATATGCATAAATAGGACTCAAGGACATCCATTTACACATTTTAGAAGCCTAGGATATTCAAAGAAAAATCGAAAAAAATTTAACAGAAAATAAGAAAAAACAGGGAACCCATTGAGTTACAATCGAACCTAACCTAATTGAGTGTTTGCTATGAAACCCTTCTACCACCACAAAGCACCACTAACACCCAAGCAATTCGAAAACACCCCTACTACAGTTGGCCACCGGAGCATTGACGAACAAGCTAGTCAAACTTTAGCTTTGTTTTTCATTAAATTTTAAAAATTATCAAATTCATCTAGAAAATTATGGAAAAATTTATATTTAGGTTATTTTAGATATGCTTTAGTGTGAAATTTTTATTTTTGTTATAATGTTTTATGTATTTACTTAACAAAGTCACTATTCATTTGAATTTTTATTTTCAAAATAAATATATTAAATGATATAGCTCTTAGCTTAAAATTTTTGCATAGAATACACATGATATATATATATATATATATATATATGATTGCTATGTAGCCATATTTTTAATTTAAGTTTTTTTAGTATTTAATGTAATTTTTGGCCCTAAAAATAACTAGAATTAGGGTGAAAATGTGAAATAAATAGGTTTTTATGAAATTAATTGATGAATATGATATACTAACTTCTGGTGATTTATAATGATGTTAGGATATATTGAAATTAATTTTTTATAAAAATAATAATATTTGGTTAATTAAATGCAATTTAATGGTAAAATTATAATTTTGAGTATATTAGCAATAAATCAATAGCATGAAACCAAGTGATAAAATGAATTTCTTATATTTTTAGGAGTCTATAGAAATTTTTGGAGAATTATTTCGTGACTTGAGCTATTTATTTCGAATTTACGTAGTAAAATAACTTAAATTACAAATCAAGACTTGTTTTTAGTAATAATAAATTAAAATGTGATAAATATTAAAGTAAAAGCTATAGAGATACATGCTAGTCAAATTTAGTAAAAAAGAATTTTTTAAATATATTTCATGATATTTTTACGATCAAGGTGCGATATATACACATTAGGATTAGATAATATCTATATTATTCAGTTATATTGGTAAATTATATAAAATATAGTTTAAGTACATAAAATGAGTATAATATAATAATACTTATTACAGGCATGTATAAGTATATTAGAAACTCAAATTACCTTTTAAAAGTTATCTTTTGAAATAGAACTTGTAATACTTATCGTTAGGTATGTACAAACTCAATGATACTACTTTTACTAAAATTAGACAATCTTAAATAATATAACCTATATCTCTATAATATTACAAGAATTTATATATTACGATAACCTTATTGTAATTGAAACGTGATTTAACTAATTAAAAATACATTTCGAGTATCAAAACGATATATTATGGGTAGCAGTATAACTGCATTATTATTGATATTTAATAAATTAACTTAACTTATATAATAAAACCATATTTCATTATATAAAGAAAATAATAATACACTTTAGATATATATATATTTATATATACGATCGTTTAATGGAATACATTTCAATAGAATTTTAATGTTTTTGTAACTCTTCTTATAACTAAATCTGGGTTTTGTATAACTTACTTATCTAGACGCTTATTGTGGAAGACTTATGTTTACAATGCTCTATTCGCTAGGAGGTAATATATATATATATATATATATATATATAAATACATAGTTTGATAAGTTAGTTTATATTTTCTAAGTGAGATGATTTTCTTAATGAAAATCTATATCTTATATTTGCTAATCATTTAGGACGAATCTTTTTTGGAGTATCTTAGTATTGTGATAAACCTACTAACGCCTGACTTAAATCCCTCTTTAAGTTTAAGGCTAACAAAAGGTCATAAATTGAAAATCACAATATTTGAATTTAATTTAGTCCTATGATTTAGATTTATAAGATTAGATAAATTAATCTCTTTTAAAAATATGAATTTACTTAAAAAAAACTATGTTCTTTTCTAACTTTGCTCCATTTGAGCAATCGGAAGAGTCTATACTAAATAATAGAGATGAAATAAATATGAAGGATTTTGATAAGGCTATAGATAAGTGAAAAATACCAAAAATTTCATATGACCAAATATATCAAATTGGTAAATGAAAAATTTTTGAAAAAAATAATTATGTTATAGCTACAGAGGAAAATGATATTCCAATCTCTAATAATTTAACTACAATAAAAATTTTAAATGTTGATTCAATAAAAAAATACACGAAAGAATAGAATTACATGCACATAAGTCTAGTCCAAGTAGGAGCAAAACCTCTTACCAAATTAGGATTAGATATCTCCGTTTTCATAGTACTTAAAGATGTTAGAGAACTGGTTTATAAAAGATCAATTCATGCGACTATAGAAACCAATTCAATAGTAGACCAATTCAATTTAAATGTCATTCTAATATCACTCTTGCTCTTAGAGACAGAACAATAATGAGTTCTTTAATCTTATAAATCAAAACTCATAATTACTAGATGATAGAAGGGTCAATACCAATAGTTGTAATATACAGGATCTATTTTAAATTAATAAAAACTACTTTTGGTTTCAACGCTTACAAAATAAATAAAAGAGGTCAAACTCTTCTTATCCAAACAGACCTAGCCAAAGCTAATGTTTTTGTCCCTAAAAAGATATAATGGTCCCAAGTCAACTTACCTGAGCATTGGGAAGTAGAAAATCCACTTCCAAAATGACTTGTTTACAATACTAAACCATCAAATGTGGTTCAACATTCTGATGGTAAAGTCACCATTCAATTCAATAGAAAAGCTTTTGATTAACCTAGAAGACTTCTAGAAATAAGATCTATGTCATCTTCTTTTAAGCGATCTATAGATTCTTCAGATCCTCTACCAATAATCTATACACCTTTTCAAGTCCAACCTAATACTTAACCAAATGATAAGCTAAATAAGCAACTAAATAATCCATCTATTTTTCGAATTGTTCATAATAGGTCAAGTATAACTCAACTAGTTTACCAACCAACCAATGAACCAGAACCTAGAGAACCTTCACTTTCAGAAGTAGGTGACCTAAAATTTAATGTCTTAAAAAAACTTTTCGAATTCGATAGGATTCTTCTAAACAAAAAGTTTAATTCACCTAAAAATGGGAAAATAAGAAAATGGTATTTTGAAACATTCAATAATGTTAAACAACAAATAAAAAATGGATATTATAATTTCATGAATGACATTGATTTTCGGATATATTTCTTTGAATGGTTTGAAGAATACTATTTGAAACCAAAAGAAATAAATGTAATAAATGAATGTTTTAAATAGCAATTAAGTGATAGACAAATAATTGAATCAAATTATTCACCACTTAGCAATATAAGAATTACTCATAAAAACACTGAAATAACTCTTACTCCTTTTAAAAATGCCACAGAAGAAGAAGGCTCAGGGATTAAGAAAATAATAAATCAAAATAATTTCACTAACCAACATTTGAATACAATAAAAAAACAATTTAATAGAATGGAAGATACGATCAATAGTGAAATATATAAAATCAGTGAAAAAACTTTGGTCAATAAAACCAATAAAAATACACCTTTGTTTAAACTTTTGAAATGCTAAAAAATCTTAGCAATGAATTTTTAAAAGCTTTAGATTATAGGAAAAGAATGTTAAAAAATAAAATAATAAAAGAGGAAATTTCATCTTCAAAACCAATTAATTTTTTAAATTTAGACACACCAACTCTTATCAAGAAATGTATTGTCATTAATGATACACCATAAAAAAAAATTAATGTTTTAGATGAAACCGACAATGAATCAATAAATGATACAATGACCAATATCTCTTTAAAAGATTTAAATATTAATGAATTAAATGATGAAATTAATAAAATTAATTGGAAAGAATCTCAAAAATTATATTATTAGATAGCAACATCTCATGATATACTAATTGAAGAAAAAATAATAATAATTATCAAAATAAGTATTTTGTAGAATCCACATATCAATGGAATATTAATGGGTATTTAGAACAAAAAATTCTCAATGTTCTTAATTAGATGATAATGTTTTCAAATACTAATAAAACTGTTCCGAATGTTACTAATCATCAAGTAGCACTTCTTTTAATTTCTAGTTTTACTGGATGGTTAAAGATTGTAGGATAACTATCTCACTGAGGAATAACGTATTAATATTCTAACTTTATTCAATATTGATGAAAATGGAAGAAGAATTTTAAATGATAATGATGAACCAATTCAAGGTATGGTCAATACTTTAATCTTCTCAATCAGTCAACATTTCATAGGAGATCCTTCATACATTAGGGATAAAACCTTAAATTTATTGTCCAATATTAAATGCAAATCTTTTGGAGAATTTAGGCAATATAAAGATATTTTCTTTTAGAGAGTTTTCCTTGGGAATGATTGTAATTAGTCTTTTTGGAAAGAAAAATTCTTAGTAAGTTTACCAAAATTAATAAGTGAACAAGTTAGAAAAAAAACTTAGAGAAGAAAATAATGGTAAAATTCCTTATAATAATCTGTCATATAGAGAATTAGCGTCATATGTTAATAAAATTGAAACCAATTTGTGTACTATAATAAGATTGCAAAAACAATTGAAAAATGAATATCGCCTAAAACACCAAAGTCTTAGTGATTTTTATGCTCGATATGATCCCTTTTTTGTTAGCAATAAGAAAATGAAAAACAAAAAAATTTCTTGTTCATCCTCTAAATGTCCTCAATGTTCATACAAGAAATATCGAAGAAATTTCACTAAAAAATTTTCAAGGAAACTTGAAAAACTAGAAAAATTTAATAAAGAAAGAAAAGATAAGAAATATAAAAGGAAATCATACAAACAATTAAAATGATATGAATGCAAGAAAATAAGTCATACAGCAAATTTCTGCAAAATTAATAATAAATTCAATGAATTAAACCTTGACGAACAAACAATGGATAATATCTTGCAAATATTTTGTAAAAATGAACTTTCTTCATCAGAGTATGATTGTGATGATGGAATCCAAGTTAATGACATGGAGTCTACATCATCTTTATCTTCTGAAGAAGACAATGAAATTAATGTTTTGACAAATGAAGGAATAGAAATTCTTCGTAATATTGACCGATTACCAAATGATAATGAAAAATTTAAATTCATAAAAAAATTTAATAAACCCAATTTAACTTTTATACTAAATTTATCATATAATCTTAATGAAATTGTCGAAAGAGGAAAAAGAAAACAGAAAAAATCAATAACAATTGATGATTTGCATAATGAAATTAATATTCAAAAGCAAGAAATAAAAGATTCGAAATTAATGTAGATAAAACAATAAAAGGACTTTCTCGAGCTTAAACAAAAAATAGTTCAAGAAAATAATCTTGAAATAATCAATGAAGAAATTTTAAATAATGAAAATTCAAATGTTTTGCCAATATATTTCTATGTTCTAGTTCATTAGTTTATTGGTAAACTAGTTAGGTTATACCTAACTTATTATAAACAATTCCATAAATGGATGGATTATTTGGTTGCTTATTTCGCTGATCATTTGGTTGAGTATTAGGTTGGACTTGAAAAGGCATATAGATTATTAGTGGAGGATTTGGAAGATCTACAAATCGCCTAGAAGAAGATAACATAGATCTTATTTCTAAGGGTCTTCTAGGTTGATCAAAAGATCTTCTATTGAATTGAATGGTGACTTTATTTTAAAGATGTTGAACCATATTTGATGGTTCGGTATTGTAAACAGGTTGTTTTGGAAGTAAATTTTCTACTTCCTAATGCTTAAGTAAGTTGACTTGAGACCATTAAATCATTCTAGGAACAGAAATATTAGCTTTGGTTAGCTCTGTTTAGATAAGAAGAGTTTAACCTTGTCGAGCTTGATTTTTCGGTTTTCTATTATTTAAAATTAATTTCTCATTTCCTGATTAATACTAAACCCTAACCCATTTAATATTAATCCTCGACTAAAGAAATTGAGAAATTATGATTTTTTATTAAAAATAATTTTTGAAGTCACCACCCAACCGAAGTTGGAAAAAGAAAAAGAAACCGTAATCAATTAGGTTGATTGATTACGATTTAGCTACCGGTTTTTTATTTCAATTTTGAATGAAAAACCAGAGGGTTCCGAGTCCGGGGGCTAACCTATTAAACCCTAACGGGTACCACTATTTATTTGCCGAAATTAGGATCATTTTTCTTATTATAATATTTAAAAAATAAATAAATAAATAAAATTAAAAGAAGAAAAAGAACCTAAATTTCTACATATTTTATCGTCGTCCCGAAGGTGCCTACGTACCCACTAGCCAGGATCAAACGATCGTAATTCTTTCCGAAAACTTTAATGTGTTGGTTTTTTTTATAAAAAATGATTAGTTGAATTTACATTTTTATTAACCATTTTATTTTTATTAAGAAAAATCCCTAGAAGCCTAATTTTTATTCCTAATTATAAAAAAGAAAAACCTAAAAACCTAATTTTTGAAAAGTGCCAAATTAAAATTTTTATTTAAAAATAACTAAGTGATAATTTTTTATTTTTAAGAAAAACCCTAAAGATTTTATGAAATATGTAATGTTCTACATGATGAAACTTTTATATAGAAAAGATGCTTAAAACATTAAAAAAGAAAGAAAGAAAAAAAAAATTTACTAATCATAGAAAAGATGTCTTAATCATAGAAAAGATATCTAAAATATAAAAAAGATGTTTAAACCATAGAATAAAAAAATCTAAATTATAGAAAAGACGTCTGAATCATGGAAACGATGTTTGAATCATAGAAAAGATGTCTAAATCATAAAAAAGAAACCTAAACTATGAAAAAGACATCTAAACTATGAAAAGACATGATTAAACTATGGAAAAAATGTCTAATCATAGAAAAGAAGTTAATTAAATAATTTTTTTTTTTTACAAAAAGGGTCCTAATTCTTAAATGTTATTGTTTTATAAAAAAAATTTGCTCTAATAATCCTATTTTTTTTTTTAAAATGGTCTTTTATTAATTTTTATTTAAAGAAAAACAACCTTCTATGTGATAAATCCTTAAATAAAACCAAATCATAAAATATGACCAATCCTAACAATCTATCAACTAATGTATACAACTATATATCAAAATAAATTAATTCTATATACAACTAATTTATGACTGTGGTGGCGTAGCTTGTGTAAAGTGTATGGCTGGACGTTGGAACTCAGTTTGGCTTGCTGTTGTCAAACGTTTGGTCAAGGAGCTTCAGATTGCCGTGTTGTTCGTGTGTGAGACTAGTTGTAGGTGTGAAACGGAACTTGTAGTGCAGTGACCGATCGTTGCAAGTGATCGCAGTATTCGGGGACAGTTGCTAAGCGTCGTGTGTGCTATTCCGGCGTCACTGCTGTTTGATGAAGGAGATGGCCTGTTAAACTTGCTGTTTGGCGTACTGAAGCAACCATATGGCAAACTGTAGCTGTGTATGGATTGCGGATCTGGTTCAGCAACGTGCAGTTGATCAAAGCTGCAGGATGTGACGCTGATCGTCCATGTGATAGTCTGAGGTTGGTGCTGTACAGATCAATGCGTATGAACAGTGCCGTTAGTGTGCAATTGTGTTGATTGTTGTTTAGTTATGGTGTAATTGTGATGACAGTGGAGTAGTATGTGCAACGGTGAAGTATGAGGCTCCTGTTTTTATATAGTCTAAACCAAATCGTATCGTATCTAATTATATCTGATTCGTTAATTAAATTAGATTCAAATTTAATTCAAATCTAATTTAACTAATATTCATATGATTTGATTAGATATGAATCCGATTTTAAATTTTGCTTCTGTAACGACAGAAAAATAAAGACATAGGTGTTTATTGAAACTCGAACCTAAGACCTCAAACTAAATCCATCCAAATACTCCGCTACTTATCTGTTAGGCTATTGACCTGTACTTTGACATTCATTACCATTAAATTATATTTAAATTATCTGATTCCCTAAACTAAAATTTTTAACTAAACTAAAACTAACACTAAAAGTAATTATTCCTAATATAAATTACTTCCTAAAAATCTACGAAATTTTTATGATTTTTCCTTTTCTTTTCTTTTTTTGGTATTTTCATGATTTGTTAATTTTTATTTTATTTTATTTTTAATTAGGACCCTTTTTGTAAAAATAAAAATTAAGACTATGAAAGGGCAAAAATTAAGTATCTACAAACCTCTTTTATCTATTTTGTAAGCTTTGAAACCAAAAGCAGTTTTCATTAATTTAAAATAGATTCTGTATATTACAACTATTGGTATTGACCCTTCTATCATCTAATAATTATGAGTTTTGATTTGAAGGATTAAAGAATTCATTATTGTTCTGTCTCTAAGAGCAAGAGTGATATTAGGATGACATTCAAATTGAATTAATCCACTACGGAGACTGGTTTCTATTGTCGCATGAATTAATCTTTCATAAACCAGTTCTCTAGTATCTCTAAGTACCATGAAAACAGAGGTATCTAATCCTAATTTAGTAAGAGGTTTTGTTCTTACTTGGACTAGACTTATGTGCATGTAATTCCATTCTTTTGCATATTTTTTTATTGAATCAGCATTTAAAATTTTTATTGTGGTTAAATTATTAGAGATTGGAATATCATCTTCCTCTGTGCCTATAACATAATCATATTTTCCATTTACCAATTTGATATATTTGGTCATATGAAGTTTTTGGTATTTTCCACTCATCTATAGTCTTATCAAAATCCTTCATATGTATTTAATCTTTACTATTTAGCATAGATTCTTTCGATTGCTCAGATGGAGCAAAGTTAGAAGAGTACATAGTTCTTCTAAGTAAATTCATATTTTTAAAAGAGACTAATTTATATAATCTTATAAATCTAAATCACAAGACTAAATTAAATCCAAATATTGTGATTTTCAATTTATAACTTTTTACTACCCTTAAACTCAAAGCGAGATTTAAGCTAAGTCTCAATCGGCTTATCACAATACTAGTATACTTCACAAAGGATTCGTCATAAGTGATTAGCAAATATAAGATATAGATTTTCACACAAAAAATCGTCTCATTTAGAAAATATAAACTAACTTATTAGACTATATACTTTCTTCTTAACTCTGATACCAAAGAGCACTCAAGATTAAGCTACCCTAAATGATAGATAGGAAATATATATGAATTATATATTTGAGACTAATAGAGCACTAGAGAGTATATTTATTAGTTTCTTTGGAAATATAAATCAGTTAGATAAAATTGTTCTCCAAGAAGAGAATAGGCCCAAATGATATAAAATAAAAATTCTATTACATCTTCCAAATATTAATTATATTCAATTATATCATCACCATTGTTATCTTTAGTTTTTTGAGACATTTATCATTATATTGTTGTTCTTAATACGTGGAGTTGTCTTACTGGGTCAACGGGAGGCCTGCGAAATCATTGCCTTTTCTTTTGGACAGTCCTAGTTTCCAACCAATATACTAAAGAACTTTTGATTTTAATTGAAATTTTATTATTGATTATATATATAAGAGAAAACAGAGAGAAATATAAACAAATATTATTTATTAATTATCTAAAACAAAAAGTACACGTTCAATAAGCCAAACAAAATATTTATGATAGTGTTTTAGCTAAGTAATGGCATCAAACAAATATGCTAAGACTTTTGCTTCTTCTTCCCAGATCGCAGGATTATATTGTTTAGATATTTACAGAATAAAACATGTTATTAGTACCAATCACTATTGACTATTATAGTATAATACCACTTTAGAAATTCTATTGCATCATCTAAATAATTATAAACATAAATATCAACAATAGCTATTGACATAAATAGATATATAAATAAGATATTTTTGAAACCACCACAGGTGGCAGAGTCAAGACCAATGGGGCTTTATGGAATTATGCAAAAATATAAATACGAAACCTCTAAAGGCGATAATACCAGCCGATTATGAGGTTTTGCAATAGTAAACAATATTAAATTGATAGATCTTATGGAATTACACCTAAAATAATTGGAGATTCCTCACACGAGATATAATATAAAAGAGAAATAAACAGATAATCAAACTAAAATTTTATTGATTTAAAACAATTTGTACAAAATACAAGAGTATATACAGATCAAAGAAAATATTGAAAATATGAGATCCGAAAATATTGAGAGGTAATGGCATTCTACCTCAAGATTGAAGCAAACAATTATGCTTCAGGAGAGAAAGTATTTAATTACTGAAAGAGAATTGATCGGTGGAAGTAAGATTAGAAATGAAAGAAAGTATGTATATGGGAGGAAGAGAAAAAAGGTGAATATAGAAATATAGAAGAGAGAAGAAGTCATGAAGATTAGAGAAGAAGGGAGGATTTGAGAGATGATGTCCGATCTTAGAGAGAGAGAGAGAGAGATCCAAAGAAGAAGTATATATCTCTTTTTGAACGAGAGGTCTAATTTATATATGGGGAAGTCCATCGGTTACTGTAGTGAATAGTGTTGTTGTGGCCAATAGAGTACTGTAGAAATAATACAAAGCAAGGGCATAAATAGTTTTATGTCAGGAAGTGATATTTGATGTCATTGGTGACGATATTATGCACTGTGTTACATGTGTACGAATATTATATTCTTACTGTATTTTATAGTGCAAAATTTACATGGAAAAACAAAATTACAATTATTGTTCAAAGATTACATAGATTTATTCCATTGCAGTTATCTTCATTTGAATTCCCGCTGTAATGAGATCCAAACTCTGATTCCAATCTTAAACTTGATCCTTGAGTTGATTCATTAATGATGGCCAATGCTTGTTCCAAGATTTGCTTTATTTGATATGGAAAATCGGTACTTGCCAAAGAGGACAATAAGAAACTTTTATTTTGGACTAATGGACTTAGACTATTGGTTGGAATAATGGATGAAAAAGTTTTATTTGCCATCTACTTAAGGATTGAATCTTCTTTAAGTTTATTCCACATTTTAAAATTGTCCCACCATTTGACCTTATATATTCTAACTAAATTGGTTGTATTTAAGGTTCGATTAGGTTTATAATCAAACCACCATCCCATAACCCATGATACTCCAATATGTATGAAAGATAGCATTTCCTTCTAGAAATTTTTATCATGTAATGTTAGATTATATTTTTTCATGAAATTATTGAAACCATTTCTGGCGTTTTCATGAACAATTTCTGGAACTACTCTAAATTGTTCATACCAATGAACAAACCAATTGGGAAGATTTTCAATAGAATAATTATCAAAATATGTTAGCCAAGTATGTGATCTTTTTACATTCATTTGATAGAAAACATTTCACCAAGCCTGTTTATAATCATAGTAATTATAACTAACTCGATAACTTGGCCGAGATGAAAAAGATTTTATATTGAGGTTTATAGGGGTTGTAGGATGAGTTCACAATTCTTTTAAGCTAAAAACTTGTCGGATTCTAACTGTAGAATAACTTATCGTTCCTTCTTTTTCAAAATGTTTGAAAGTTATTGATCCAGTTGCAATTAAAAGTTTTTCTTAAAACTAGATTGGTTCGTAAATATCATATGGGATGTAAGAGAAATCTTTTGTAAAAAATTTTTCTTGCAAATTCAAATGGGTCCTTTTCAAATAGGTTTTCTTTAACAGAGAAAACATATCTGGAAATAGGTTTTGAAAAGAATTTGGACATTTGAATTGCAGGTGATATTGTGGAAGATACTGAAGATGGTACTTTAGTAATTTGAATATTATGATTTTTCCTCTGAGTTTCTATTTGTTAAGGAATTTTGGGTAACATTGGGGTTCATTTTTTGGTTGTAATGCTATTAAAATCGCTTTTAGAAATTTTGGAGTAAGAGCCATGTCAACCAATTGGGAAAGGTTTTCATTAGATTATGTTTGGGTATTAGAAGATGATTAAATATTTGAAAAAATTAGTTTAGAGGTCCTTGAAGAGGATTCCTCTTTTCTTATTAATGGACTGTTAGATGATTTGCAAATATCTAATCAAGATTTGATATTGGTCAATCCCTTGCCAGAGGTTGAAGAAGCCTTTTCTTTTCTTTTATCCTTATCTTTTTTGGGAGGTATCTCCCTATAAGAATTCACGAATAAGGAAATTAGGAAGAGAATTGGAAGATTCATTTATATGTTCTATTTTGAAATCAAATACAGAAAGAATTGATTGCCATTTGATAAAAATTTATTTAGATACAATATTTTGGACCTCTTTCATTAAAATATTTTTTACAGCTTTGCAATCAATACGTAAAAGAAATTTTTGATTTAATAAATCTCCTTGAAATTATGAAATTATTAAAATAATTTCTAAAATTTTGTTCTTTATTGTAGAATAATCGCATTAACAATCATTCCAAATTTTTTACACATATTAAACAACACATTCTTTATTATTTTGTTATCAGTTTTTACCACTTTTGGTAGAAGAGGATCAGTAATGTGTAGATAAGGAATTTCCTTAATTTTTTGTTTTACTAATTTGACAACATTGGTATGTTCTATTGACCACTAGGGTGGATTCTTTTTTAATATTTGATATAAAGGTTTACAGATGATATTGAGATTAGGAAAAAAATCTATAATATAATTTAAATTTCCTAGAAATTTTTAGAGTTAATTTTTATCCTTAATTTCATTAGGAAATTTAGTTGCAAATTCAATTGATCTTTGAATGGGTATTATTATTCCATTGTGAATATTGAAGTCTAGAAATCTAATCTTAGTATGGAAAAAACTAATTTTGGATGGTGAAACAACTAGGCCATTTTTTCTTATTTTATTAATGAAAATTTTTATATACTTGAAATGTTGGTCTATATTAGATAAAAAGATTAAAGCATCATCGATATATATTATTATGAAATTGAAAAAATCATTAAAAATTTAATTCATTATTCTCTAGAATTCAGAAGGGGTATGTTTCAATCCAAATGGCATTATATTCCATTTGTATTAACCAAAAGGAACTATGAAGGCAGTTTTGTATCTGTCACTATTCTTAATCCGAATTTACTAGAATCTAGATTTCATATCAAATTTTAAGAATATTTTAGCATTATTTAGTCTATTTAGTAAATCTCTTTTATTAGATATTGGATACCTAATCTATTTTAGAGCAGTATTCAAAAGCTTGTAGTTAATTATTAACTTGGGAACACCTCTTTCTATTTCTACATTTTTATTAACATAAAGAGCAAAATAGCTCCATGGAAATTTACTTTTTTGAATCAATTTTTTATTAAGGAAATCATTTATTTCATTTATGTAATTATTTAAGACTTCATTATTCATTTAGGATGGTTTGGCTTTAGTTGGAATATTTTTTTCATTAAAATCATTCTTATATGGTAAATTAACAATATGTGATTTATCATTCCAAAACGCATTTGGAAGCATTAAACAAATTGATTTTTTTATTTATGTTTCTAAATTGGAAATTTTTATTATTGAGTTGAGTTTCAATTTTTTTAAACTCAAGATCGTTTTTCAAATACTTCAAATGGTTTTCTTTGCACTGAATCTAATAATTAAATTCAGAAATTGAATTGTCTTTTAATTCATTTATGTATTTGGTTTGTGGTTTTGTGATAAAATTGAATATAATTTTCTTTTTGAAGTATTGTGTTTCAATTCCATGTTTATTAACAGAGAATGGTTGAATTTGATTGATAAATAGAGTTCCTAAAATGACATTTTTATTTAAATTTTTTACAAGTATGAAAGAAGTTTTATATGAAGTATTATCTTTTGTTACTGAAGCATTGGATAATTTATATTTGATGCATAATTTGCTATCAGATACAGAACCTAGAGATTGAGTAGTTTTCTCAAAATATTTTATAGGAATCAACTATTTTCTAATACAATTTAAATTTGCACCAATATCAAATAATGCGGTTGTTTCCAAAACAAATTCATTATTAATCTTGATTGTAATATTAATTATCCATTTTCTTGTTGTTACCTAAACAAGATGCATTAAATAATCATTATTATCAAATATTGGCAAAACATTTGAATTTTCATAATTTAAAGTTTTTTCATTGATTATATATATATATATATATGATCTTTTAGTGAATAGAGCATTGAAAACATGAGCCTTCTATAGTAAGCGTTTGGATAAGTAAGTTAGAATCGTGGCTTTACTACTTATTAAGATACTGTATGAAAGTATTTGGAAGCTTAAGAATACCTTGATTGTAGTTGTAAATTAGTTGTCTATGCACATGTTATGTGAACTTATCTGGCCACCCTTAAATAAAATTAAGAGTGATTTAACTACTAACTCAACTGGACATGCATAACAACCGTTAGGGGAACGATTAGGAATGTCAAGCCAAATATCGACTCCCTTTGATGAGAAAAACCGAAATGATCCTTTTTCATCTTTAGTCGAAAAAAGTGACAAGTGAGGAGGTCATAGTAAGAGTAGGAGCCGTAGTTTGAAAGTGATCATGGGAGAAGAGTGTTTTCTATTGTATAAGCCCGAGTTTGATCCGATTTTGAGTTGTAGAAAAACTCTCCAATTTGGGTTGGAGCGGATGCAATTTCTTTAACCTCATAACAGATGGGATAACATTGTGCAATGTTTCAAGTAACTAATTATATTGAAATTTATTTGTGATTGTATGGTACTCTTTTGACTCTGTCCCATTTATTGAACTAGTTGTGCTCATATTCCTATGGACTTTTTTGTAGATGACGAGTGAAGGTTAAGATGTTTAGATATCACCACTAGTGTGCAGTTGGTTGAAAAAGTGAGGAATGAGAAATCCACTAAATCTGGGCTTTTGAATTTTCTTTTGAGTTTGTAGGAAATTAACTGGAAATTCCCTAAGACGCCCCCTAATTTCTTATTTTATTGTAAATGGACTTCAAGACCTATAGTTTTTAGTAAACTCTAATTGTAAATTATAACTCTAAGTGTGAAACGTTTATCTAAATACTGTTGTGTTATCGGATAACAGGTTATACAGAATAGGTATTTTATAAAACTATTGTAAACCCCACAAATTTAACATTTTAGGTAATGAATCAGTTTAAGTATTATAGATAATTACCCTAACTTAATGGAGTCAATAAATTTAAAACTAATTAAGATTTTAAACTCGAAACCTAAAATTTTGCTCGAAACTTAAATCACGTACAAAAACCCTAAATCCGATATATGCACAAATATCCGAAATTGAACTCTAATTTGACAAAAACCCTAAAATTATAACTTTAAACTTATAAGATGAATAAATATAACTTAATAATAATATAATCATATTCAATCACAATTATCGACTAAATCACGTAATCGTGTATAAATCTAATGAAAACATTGAAATAACTCGTAAATATTATAAATATAATGGCTATAAATTAAATTAATAAATTTTCATATAATCTCAAACTTAATTTATAAATACTAATTATATAATTTTTATGTTTGGAAAAATTAAATATTTTTATTTTTATTTTTATTTTCTTTTTCCTCCCCTTTTTCTTTCTTTTCTTTTCCTATTTTTCCCCCCTACTTCTACGTCCCACTTCTTCTAGAATTGTAGTGTATAAGCGTTGTTTCTTTTTTTTTTTTTATTTCTCCATGTGTTAATTATTTGTTAGCTAACAAAAGATAAGACTTGTATCTTATCACATAAATTACTATAATTGTACTTTGGATTTTCCCTGATCACAAAGTTCTCCATTTGTTTTTCTTCTCTTTCACTGTGAACAAACTTTGCATTTCCTCTCCAATTTTTTTTTTTTTTTGAAATTTCAACAAGCAAAAGGGGAAGAAGAAGATAAGATTTCTACGTACAAATATTATACAAGTAGGTATTTATATTTATTTTGTACATATATGTATTCTATAACAAGTGTATGTATATTAAGTTTTTTTTTTATTTACACGTATGTATGTGTAGGAGTATATATGTATTTTATACATAGTATAATTATTATATAGTATGTACATGTATGCATGTATAATATATATATACTATGTATTTCCTTACTTAGGTATGTATGTATATGTATACGTGACTATGGATATATATATGTATATGTACATAGTATTTATTTATTTTATATGATGTATAAATATAAGTATATGTACAAGATATATATATGTACTATGTATTTCTATATTTATGAACATAAGTATGTACTTAGTATTTTCTCTATGTATGTGTATATATATATATGTAGGCATGGATATATATATGTATTATACTCAATACTTTATATTATACGTTATATATAAGTATGTACAAATAATAATATATGTATTATGTATTTTCTTACTCATGTATTTATGTACATATGTGTGTATTTGGTATTTATTTATTTATGTATATATGTATGCGTGAATATGTATATGAATATATATACTTAGTATTTTGATTATATGATATATATATATATGTATATGCGTATAATAGGTATATGTATACTCAGTATTTTCAGTTTATAAAAAAAAAATTTCTATATGCATATGTATAAAAGTGTGCTGGACGTGATGATTAGATATATATATGTATATTATTAATTTTATTTCGTATTTTAGTGTATATATATATGTAATATAATTGTATATGTACCTATGTATATAAAATACGAATACATGTATATTATACTTATACTTATAGTATATAATATATAATTAAGATTAAGATAATTTAATACATAAGTATAGTGTATGATAAGTATACGTATATGAATAGTATTGTATATGTAAAAATACAAGTATATTTGAATAAGTATATACATAGTATATTATAATATTAACTTAATAAATAAAGTAATTTAATAATATTAATTAATTAATTAATTAGAAAAGTAATAAAGTAGAAAAAATTTGAATTAATAAGTCCTAAACATAAAAAAATTAGCAAAAACGAATAATTATGTTAAAATAAACTTAAAATAAGAAAATTATAAGATATACGATTTAAATAATTATTAAATCATAATTGTACTAAGAAAAGCTTAAAAATAATATTCTCTAATTGCTTAAGTCAAAATAACAAATTTCATAGTATTTTTATATCATAATCAAAACTGTGGGTTATAACATCAAAACGGATTCCGCTATAAGAAAGTACACTCGAAAACGATCAAAATAGACTATAAGTTTATAAGAATCCGAATTAAATTGAAAAATTTATACACGATTGAAAATTTAAGATTAATTGAATAAAATATTTAAGTCAAACTATATTTATACCATACTTGGGATATAGTAGACAACTAGGCAAATAATGACAGATATTTAGTTAATTGGAGAATCTAGCTTTTCAAAATACTTATAAGCTTTTTTATCTTTTAAGTATTCGATTATCGAGTCTTGGAATTCATAAAGGCTGGGAAAGTGAGCATTAATCCAAGTGAGGGAGTTTTTATGATCTGCATGTTGTTTGTTATTTGTGTGCTGCTTATTGGTTGATACCGATTGTTTGGTTGAATGACTGATTGCTTTATGTGTTGTCATCTATGTGCTCACTTTCTTAAATTGATAAACATAACTATTTGATCAAAATAATTAGTTATATTTGTCGCATGTCTATGATCCAATTGGTATATTGATAGAGAGTGCTAACTTTGTAGATTTTTTAGAAAGGT
This sequence comes from Lumnitzera littorea, assembly GCA_024138015.1. NCBI lineage: Eukaryota > Viridiplantae > Streptophyta > Magnoliopsida > Myrtales > Combretaceae > Lumnitzera > Lumnitzera littorea. Next base: position 37,478,306 of record JAMXBB010000006.1, on the reverse strand, counting down.
ATTTTTGGAAACCATTTTTCTTCCAATCTTAAATATATTATATATGATTTCTATGAGGGATTGTAGTGCCCGTAAACGATATTTTTATCGTTAAAGTAAAGCTAGCATAATATCTCCAATTTATTATGAAAGAACTTGCATATTTATATCCATGGGGCCTTGGATATTTGTTGATAGTGAATGGACTCACTTTGTGTGCCCGAGAGGCCTTTGATATGTTTGATGGGCGGCCCTAGTTGGGGTCTATCTATATTGATTGTTAATTCTCAGACTAAGGTAATAGTTGAGAAATGTTTGGTGAGATTGTGCCCGCAAGCAACCTTATGTGGTTAAGGTGAGGTGTTTTGTATAAGTAAGTACACAAGAAAAATCAACATGTAGACGACGTAACTCTATACCTTCCATAGTTCCGGACTCTTATAGATGTGTTGCTTGCATTAATCATGTTTGCATTTATTTCGTATGTAGATAACTTGTATGGGTGCTAATAACGATTGATAACTTACTTGAAAGGTAGTAGTGAGGAACGAACTCACTAAGCCATGGTTTACTCATTCTCTTATAGTTTCTTTTGCAAGTATCTTGTAAGTAAAGATTGGGATAAGCCTGAGAGCAGAGTACAAACTGGAGATAAGTTTGGCAATGTTAGGGTTGATTAAAAAGTGTATAGCAATACAAAAACAATTTATGTAGAGTTTATTCATATCATAAGATTATGTAGTATTTCTTGTAAATTAGTAAGTTGTTTTACCTTGTTTTGGCATTTGGTAGAGGATACCAATTCTCTACAGTTCTGATGGACTATGGCTTATCGGATATTCATATTCACTTATATTTTATATCAAACTATTTAATTAAAATCGAAAACTTTAGTGTTTAATTATTTAGAGTCTTGTAATCACTGATTTACAAAGCAATTTTTGTATCATGGTTGTACATATGATATAGAAATTTTAGATAATCTTATTAAGCCTCCCTTAAGGTCATGACAGCTATACTATAGGTTTGAACATTCACAGGTATCGGAATGGATGCTTCAAGTTAATTGAATTATGTACGCCTTGTCTAAATTATATTTATGATAATTAATGTGAGGTTAGCTTCTATCTTAGGTTAATTTGTACGGTGGGATTGTTACGATTTCTTTTATTCGGGACGTGACACCTAAAATCATAGAATGCTTCTTTCTTCCTCATTTCACACATCCTCTTCTCTCTCTAAACCTAAACCCCATTGAGCAGCACTCTTTGATGCTCTCATTTAGCATATTCTTTGCATCAATTAGAGGTGAAAAATTGCAAGCCTAGCATTGTGTATTACTCTAATAGTCGAATTTTATGGGTTTTTTTAAAGAAATACGTGGGTTTCTAGTATTTTCTCTCTATAATCGTTTGTGCACTTAAAGGAATTTTTCTCTCCAATTCACCTTTTCTTATAGTACATTATGTGTTATTGGTGATCGAATATCTCATTTTGTTAGTATATAATGTTATATGGCAATTTTTTTACATATGTAGTATAGGTATAATTAGTACATGTATACGTGTATGTGTGTGTGTGTGTGTGTGCGTGTGTGTGTGTGATTAGAATGTATATGTGTATTGCATTTGTTTGAAAGAATGATTTAATATACATGTATAATTAGAATACAATATACATGGAATGTAGTGTATAAGTTAGTTAGATAAATTATAAAAAATTGTGTTCTATGTATAATTAGTTCAAGCTAGTTAGATAACTTATAAAAAACTATATTATGTGTATAATTAATTCAAGCTAATTTGATAACTTATAAAAAAACTATATTGTATGTATAATTAGTTCTTATCATAAATTGTAGATGTTATATGAAATGAACATAAGATATGCTAAAGTGATTATGAATGAATAATAGTTAGCAATTGAACATTAGCTACATAGTTATTAAAAAGCTATCTTTAGTGATGGTCAAATGTTAATGTAGAATTGTTTACAAATAATTGTTGAATGTAGACAGGTTAGAAAATAAGTGAAATACAAGTTATTTGCTGTACAAATGGTCACATTGTAGAAGGGGAGAATGGGTTTGTTATGATAGGCGACCGACAATAGTAATTAGAGTTCCGTATGGGGCATGTAGATACTCTATTTTTTCCCCCTTCTAATTTTTTTAGAATTTCTAAGATAGGATAAAGGGTCTTAATTTAGGAAAAAAAAAAAGAAATTTAGAAAAAAGTTCAAAAAAATAGAAAATTTAGAAAAAATACAAAAAGAAAAAGAAAAAATGAAAAGTCACAAAAAATTGAAAAAAATAGAGAATTTATAAAATATAGATAAATAATAATTTTAGATAGTGTAGATTTTTTAATTTAAATCAAATTTAGAAGAAGAAAGTTGGGCTTAGGCTTGAGTTTAGATTTAAATTTAGTTTAAGCAGACTTTATTTATATGTGCAATTTACTTGCACATATAAATAAAGCACAAGCTGATAGCCTAACAGATAAGTACTTGAGCATTGTATTAGGTTTGACTGGAGGTCTTAAGTTCAAACCTCATTAAAGGCATAAAAATGCCTTTTGCTTTTGTTTTTTCCACACACAACACATTGCTACATGTCCAAAGATCATTGGGTCACATGTCTGGTTATAACATGTGGTACTTTGTGATTAGCCTTGATAACATGTCTTTCCTTTCTTCTTCTCCTCTTTCCTTTTCTTTCCCTCCCTTTCTCGCTAAAAAACAAGACATAAACCACAAATATCCCCCCTTTCTCTATTGATTAAACCCACTGTATTGTAGCTAATCATACCACCTGCACAGCACCGATCACATCGATGCTAGCCATACCAACTTAACACCTATACATGAATGGAAAAATTGCCTTCACCATCAAGCAACCACATAGCCACCACGTAACCAACCTACCTTTACAATTAGTTCAAATATGAAATTAAACCCTATACACATGACCTTATTGCGATTTGCAATAGCCCACGAACCATAACGCGACACACAGTAACCTTCCACACTTTAATTTCATCGCCACCTTAGCTCAACTCGATCGCCACTACCATACATAACCTTTTCCTACCGTCCACTAAACATACAACATAAACATACGCCAAACCATGCACACACCACGACCAAGTTGTCCGCTACGTTTGATCCCTAACATCACTTCACTAATGACCTACAGTAGTAGCAACAAGTCACCATTGTTGCAACTTTACCTTGGCTATTGTACCCTTATGCCTTCACTCTTTCATATCCGACCTAATCATCCGAGCTCCTTCTCTCTCTCTCACTTGACTACTGTCGCACGTACCACCTATTACATCCATTCGTAACCACACCTAATTTGATCCCTACAGACAATTCACAACCACCACTCATTGCCCAAACACCGACCACCTCTAAAATAGCCGTTGTTAGCTACAACATTTTCCCTACACCCTCCAACCCTAATCGAAAACTCATGAAATCAACCTTCCTTGCTCATTTTGGTGGCTAAATTACCCTAGAACACACCCCGTCACCGTTGCTGTTAAAGAAAGTTTGAGACCTAACCTGGATTCGCCATCTGACCCACGTGTTGACTTACTCCAACTCGATGCCTACCTGAACTACTACCTAAGTCAAACCTGCGTATTTTGGTTTAGCTTGCTTGTTTTGTTTTATGTTTTGATTTTTTTATATTTAATTATTGTAATTGTCTTGTAATTTGTAAAAAGAGAGAGAAAAAAAACCGAAAAAGAAGAAAAATAAAAAAAAAAGAGGAAAAAGGAAAAAGAAGAAAAGAAAAGTTAGAAAAAGAGAAGAAAAAAGAAAAAAAAAAGAATAGTCTATTTTTATTTGTATTTTTTATTAAAGCATAATAAAAATAGATAAAATAAAGTAAATAAATAATAAATATAAATAATAATAATAATAATAATAAATAGGTTAGTGAATGAACAAATCATCTTATCACTTAGAAAAACCAATTTTTCAATAAAATAAAAAAATAAATCAACAATTTTCCAAATTAGGGCACTTTAGAATTTTCAAAAGTAAAACCCTAATTAGGACCCTTAGAAAATTTCTTTAAATAAATTGAAATAGGTAAAAACATAAACCCGATCTTTTCAAAAATTGAAATCAACCCACTCGCTAAATTTTTCGTAAACGAACTACCGAGGTCTGATCCCGAATAGCGGGTACGTAGACACCCATATGTACGGAGCGACTTAAGATAAGGGAATTTTTCTTTTTTCATCTTTTGTGAATAATTGATCGCTTTATCTTTCTTAGAATTAAATTAAGTTGCATGTCGAAATGCAAAGTTAAATTCGAAAAGTTAAGAAGTGGTACCCATTTAGGGTTTAATAGGATAGTCCCTGGATCCAAATCTTTAGATTTAAAAATTTGTTTTATCGATAGATCGGTAGCTAAGTCATAATTAATCCACTCAATTGGTTATAACTTAACTCTTTTTCTCAACTTTGATCGAGAGGTGACTTCAAAACGTTTTCAAAGTTAAAAGGAATCAGTTTTTTTTCTAGACCCTAGTTAAGGGTCATTATTAAATAGGTGGGGTTTAATATTGAACTATTTAAAAAGGACTAATTTATGAAAATTGGGAAAAAAATCAAGCTTGACAAGGCAAGTTATCAACAATTGGTCGGCATCATTTGTAGTCGTTTCCAGCTTAATTTAACCACGCATTAGGTTAAGTTGATCCACCGATGTCTTATTGTTGGAACTAGCAGGGATTATTTTTATATTATACCAGCTAATGATGATTATGATGTTTAATAAATGTTAGCATCAAGTTAGGGGCATAGTGGGGTTAATGGGTTTGCTTAGTTGTATATTGAGATCCATGAAGTTAATTTTCTTGTCATTGCTATTGAGTACAATGTGCTACAGGAGAATAATATTAAATACCAAGTTGAAACTCAAGTATAGGTATCCCAATCTATCCTAACAACTTAAGAAGTGGGTGAAGATCAAGGCCTTCTCAAACTTGATATTGTTCTTACGAGTGAAGGTAACAAGGAGACGGACATTGAAAACAATATAGCATGTGAAGAAGTATCTGAGGACGAAGATGAAATGGATGTGGATGATGGTAATGGAAGAAGCAAGGATTAGCTTCAAACCTTAGATGAGCTATGTAGGTTTGGGATGAAGAATGATTGGCGAAGTGCATTCTTGACTAATGTCGATGCAGTTGGGAGTTCGAAACTGTGCTATTCTATGCTTTAGTGTAGATAATAGGTATGATTCAAGTGATGACAGCATGAATGATTAGAGCTTTAGAGATGAATTCAAGGTCGGTATGTGATTTCCCAAAAAAGGGCACCTATAATATGTTATAAAAATGCACAATGTAAGGAACTATCATGACTACATGGCGGTTGAGTCAGAGAAGAAATTGTAGTCCACTAAATGTGTTGATAACGATAAAGGTTGTAGGTGGAGGCTCCGAGCATGCCATAAAAAGCAGGCTGATGCTTTGTGATTACTCGGTTTATGGGTCCACACATATGTGTTAACCTTACTATGAGCTAGGATGATCTACAATTAGATTAGACTACCTTATCTTGATGTATTATTATAGAGATACAGGAATCCCTAAGTGTTAAGATAAAACATTTTCAAGCAACAATTTGTCAGCTATTTGGATACACTATACACCTTAAGAGAGTTTAGGAGGCTAAATGTAAGGCCATTGAACAAGTCTATAGGAAATGGAAGGAGTCCTATGAGGTGCTCCCTAAGCTGTTGCACACCATGCAATAGGCTAATTCAAGTACAATGGTTGAGTGGAAATGGATAAAAAGTTACATTCTGAGCCACTTGTTTTTTCAGAAGAGTGTTTTGGGCTTTTAGACCATGTGTAAAAGCGTTCCTCCATTGTGTTTTCATATACAATACTAGACCCCTCTTCGATACCTATGTAGATGCCTTACCGTTCGAGCTCATTAGGTTAGGATTGCTCTCAAATTACATAGTTAGATTGTGATCAGTTGGTGTTGCCTCAACCTAATTCTCAAACAAATAAGTAGAATGAGATGTGTGCTTACAGGCACTGCCAACAAAGACACCCTTAGATGGACATGTTGGTATGTACATATTTATTGTATTCGGACAAATATTGTATGTAAATGCACATATACTATGTTCAACTGGTGAAACTTTGAATACTTATTTATTTAGTTATTCAATCATTGTTTTGTTTTGTGTTTGTTGTTTTTTTTTTTTTTTGTAGGGCAGAAATTGGGTTAAGTAATAAAAGTTTCATAGGCATTGTGTAGTAGATTTTTAGGTAGAAAAGCTTAGATATATGGCCGAGATATATTGTTTAGTAAATGTGTTAGTGGGTGTTTTAACATATTTTTAGGTTGAATGTATTATGTGATACACTTGTATTCGGATTCATGGACAAAAAGTGAATTCATGCATGGTATTGCTACTAATATAAGTGGCTTTTGAAATGTTGAACTTAACCATTTCAGTTAAATTCGACTTTTCAAAAGCCGAGCTCTACTATACTGTCAAATTTAGCTTTTAGGAAGTCAATTTCATAGTGAAATTGGCTTCCCTAAAGCTGATTTTCATGGCGTATGTGAGTTCGAATTTTTGTAAGTTGATGATATGTTTTTGCATATAATCGGCTTTCCAAAAGTTGAATTTAAGGATATTTAAATTCAATTTTCTAAAGCCTAAATTTATCTACTGTATTTTTGTGAATATTTTTTCAAGAGTTGTATTTTTGGACTTTTTTTCACATTTTTTATTTCCTTTTCCCCTCATAGCTATTGGAAATTATCATTCAGTTGTTAAAGAAAAATTATCCATGTTTGTAACCTTTATGAAAAAAAAAAAAAACAATAGATTAGTTTATTATATGAAACATGGATCAAATAAATATGTGATGAGTGAATCCTTTTTTTTTTCTTTGTTATGACAAATTTATATCAATTTAAAATTAAAATTCACCTATGATTTGTTTTATAATTTCTTGACACCCATATGATAGGTGCGTATTATACTAGTGTTATATATCTATTTTTGTTAGTTTTATACATTTTTATTGGGCTAGAAGAATAGAAATTCATTAACTTAAAGCCCTTATAACATAATGAGAAACTATTAATCAAACCAAAAGATGGAAGTATAAAGATCTAATTAACAATTATTGAGCTTGTTATTTTCTTGGTTTTATGAATTAGTCTTATTTAAACCAATCAATATTAAACCCTACCCATTTAATACTGACCCTCGACTAAGGTTTAAAAGAAACCGATTCTTTTATTTTTGAAAATATTTTGAAGTTGTTACCTCACCGGAGTTAGGAGAGAAGTTAATTATAACCAATTAGATGGATTTGTTATAATTTAGCTACTAGTCTTTTTTTATAAAACTAATTTTATAAAACGATTTTGAGAACTGGAAAATCAAGTCTAACTTTTATAAAATCAATTTTATTATTTAATGAGTTGAATAATTTTAACTTAAAATGGAAAAATAGGTTTTTTCTTTTTTTACTAAATTGAGTAACTAAAAGAGGAAAAACTAAATTCTTCATTTTTATATCGTCTTGGAAGTGCCTACATACCTGTTATTCGAGGTCCTATGTACGTAGTTCTTTTAAAAAATATTAGTAGGCTGGTTGCTTTTAATTTGAGAAAAACACTTGGGTTTAAGTTTCTTAACTTTTTATTTTATTTCAAAGATTTTCTAAAAGGGTCCTAATTGGTTTGTTTGTTTTGAAAAATAAACCTAAGTTTTGTAAAAGAGTTAGTTTATTTTTATTTATTTGGAAAATAGTTTTTTCTAAGTAATAAAATGACTTTATTATTTGCTTGTTCTTATTTTTTGTTTATTATATATATATTTTATTACAACATAAAAGTAAAAATAAAACTAAAATTTTCTCTTTTCTTTCTTTATTTTCTTTTTCTTTTTTAATCTTTTTTTTTAATTACAATTACAATCGAATTAAATAAATAACAAAAAAATAAAAATAAAAATAAATAAACACACAACTAACATAATTAGCAAAAGAGGAGGCTAGACTTGGATGCAACTGGGCGTGTAGGTCTGGGTTGGATTCAGATTTTGAGTCGGACTCAGGTTGTCCGACCTCACTATGTGCACTGCACGTGTAAGGGCTGGGAAAGGAAGAAGGCATCCATACGGTTTCAATCTTGGTAGTTCTAGGGCCAAACTAATTAGGAAAAGCCACTTTTGTGGCTATTCTATTAGAGATTAGGGGTTTACCCAAGCGTTTCGACCTAAGGTGGTGGTCGGCGATTAGGCGATGGTGAATGACGCATGCAGATTCAGATCATAGGTGGTGATGCTACTAGGTTGATTATTAAGTAGGTTGTAGAGGATGTTTAGGGTTCGGTCGATGGTGGTGTTGCAAGTGAAGTGTGTGTTGGCTGATTGTGAGGTTAGGGCATAGATAGTGGGTTGCTCGTGGATGTGGGAGCAATGGTCATTAGGCGTGTGTTGGGCTTTGGTCTGTGACACAAGTCATGCAAGGATAGGGGTGGATTGGCTGTTGCTGCATATATGTGTTGCAGGAGGACTGCGTCAATGTTCTGGGAGGAGGACGGCGTCGCACATGTATTGAGGAAGGTGAATTAGAGCATGGGGGTTGCTGATTGGAGTGGGATGTTAGGTTCCATGTGTTGGGTTTGGTTACGGTTAAAGGATTGGTTGTAGCGCTATTGTTGTGGTGGAGAGGATGAAGATGATGCGCGTGAGAGAGAGAGAGAGGTCGGGGATCAGTAGTAAAGTGGATGATGATTGGTTTAAGCACGATTGTTGTCGGCGGTCTTGATATGAAGTATGTAAGGGATTGTCGTGGAGATAGGCGAAATGGTAAGTGCGTAGTAGTTACTGGTCACTGGTGTTGTGGATTTGCTGTCTGTGGGTTTGAGTGATGAAGTCTAGGGTTTGTTATGTTGCATGGTTTTGATCTGAGAGGAATGTTGATTATGTCGGGTTGCTGTGCTCGAAGGTGATCGGTGAGAGAGAGAGTGAGTGAGTGAGTGAACTCAGATCCTTCTTTATGAAAAAAAAAGTGAGAGTCCCCTTGTAGAGAGTCCATAATACGAATTCAACTCCAAAATTTCAGCAATTAGGTTAAATCTCATTGATGAACTTTAACCTGAAGTTAATTTTTTTCAACTTTCTAAACCTATTTCAAATGTATACGATCATGAATGTAGATAGGATTTTAAGTGAAATAAAAACTAGGCTATGTTTAGTTTACAATTTCGCCATCAAATTGGCAAAGTTATGTCATGAAGAAGTTCGTAATTAGTGTTGAAGTCGGCTGACCAGAAGGGCAAGTGCGAAAATTCTGGGGAAAAAGAAGGAAAATGGAGGAAAGCGGAGGGAAGGGATGCTAATGTGGCATTGACATAGCGCCACATTAGTTGCGTCATTTAGTGAGAAAGTGCCATGTGTCCTAAAAGACACATGGCCAATGATGTGTTGTGTAGGTGGCTTGACATGTGCCTGTGTGGTGTGCATGTATATGATACATGTCATGCCACATGGTTGATACGTGTTCGTGGTGTGGGTGATGTGGTAATGTGTTTTGTAAAGGAAAAATAGAAAAGATATTTTATGCTTTTAGTAAGATTCGAACTCCTGATCTCTAAGCCAAGTCTAAGTGCAAGTCTAAGTGCAAGTCTAAGTGCTTTATTGTTAAGCTGTTGACTTGTGCCTTGTTCAAATTGTACATATGGACAAGTTCTGCTCGAGCTACATTTGAATAAAAGTCTAAGCTCAACACTCATCTCCTAATTATTATTATTTTTCTGACTTTCTAATTTTTCTTTTTTTTTTCTAATTTTCTAATTTTTGTACTTTTTTTCCAAATTTTCTATTTTTTGTAGTTTTTCTAATTTTTTATTTAAATTTTATATTTTTTCTAAATTTCTTTTTTTTTTGTACTTTTTTCTAAATTAAGACAAAAAAAATATATATAAGGAAGCAAAAATGAGATGTTTACAGCTGCCCCTTTTTGTGGTGAAGTTTGAGTAAAACTTTCCTACAAAGATAAAAGAGACACTTTTTTTGCCTCAATGGTGAAATTTATCCTAAGAAACACTACAATTAGTTAGCTATCCTAGGTTTGATTTGTTAGAGATTTGGTGAATGAAGAAAGGAGAAAGTGAGAGGAGGTACTCTAAGAGCTAGTTGAGACGCAAAAGAAATTGAAAGAGGGTAGCGCCCTTATGGGCTCGCAAGAACTTTAAAAGAATATGAAAAACTTGGTTATTAAACCCTAAATGAAAGATTGAAACCTAGTAATGCCCTATTGAGCTAACTGACTTAGGTGAGTAAGCGAAGCGTTCCTAAAGCTATCTAAGACCCTAAATGAGAAATTGGAACTTGGTCATGCCCTTATAAGCTAACTAATAAAGATGAAACTAGCGAAACGTTCCTTGAGTTGGCTAAGACCCTAAAGAGATATTGAAAACTTGGTTGTGCCCTTGTGAGCTGACTAACCAAGGTGAAATGGGCAAAGTGCTCCTTGAGTTAGCTAAGACCTTATGTTGAAAACTTGGTCATGCTCTTGTGAGTTGACTAACCAAGGTAAAATGGGTAAAGTGCTCTTTGAGCTGGCTAAGACTCTAAAAAGATGTTGAAAACTTGGTCATACCCATATGAGCTTACTAACCAAGATGAAACGAGTGAAGCATTCCTTAAGTTGGCTAAGACCTTAAAGAGATATTGAAAACTTAGTTATGCCCAAGATGAAATAGGCAAAGTGTTCCTTGAGCTGACTAAGATCCTAAAGAGATGTTGAAAACTTAATTGTGCTCTTGTGAGTTGACTAACTAAGGTAAAACGAGTGAATCACTCTTTGAGTTAGCTAAGACCTTAAAGAGATGTTGAAAACTTAGTTGTACCCGTATGAGTTGACTAACTAAGCTGAATTGAGCGAAGCATTCCTTGAGCTGGCTAAGAACTTAAAGAGATGTTGAAAACTTAGTTGTGCCCCTCGTGAGCTGACTAACTAAGGTAAAACAAGTGAAGCGTTTCTTAAGCTAGCTAAGACCCTAAAGAGATGTTGAAAACTTGGTCATGCCTTTGTGAGCTGACTAACTAAGGTGAAATGGGCGAAGCCCTCCTTGAGTTAGCTAAGACCCTAAAGAGATGTTGAAAACTTAGTCGTATCCTTATGAGCTGAATGATCTAGGCAGGAGTGTCTCTAAGGGACTAGCAACCCTTAATTGACTTAGAAGAAGTGCTCTATGAGCTTGCTAAAAGAAATCAGTGAAGAGAAGCACCCTATGGGCTTGCTAAAATGAATTGGAGTAGAAAAGCATCCCATAGGCATGCTAAAGAAATCGATAAGCACCTTATGGGCTTGTTGAAAGAAATAGGTGAAGAGAAGCACCTTACGGATTTGCTAAAAGAAAAAATGGTGAAAGGGAAGTAATCTATGGGCTTGCTGGAAGGGAAATGGTGAAGAGAAGCGCCCTATGGGCTTGCTAAGATATTAAGAAGGAGAGCTTAGAGGGGAAGCATTGTATGGGGGAGCTTGTTAAAACCCTAAATAGAAGCAATGAATCAAGGTAACACTTTATAAGCTACTGGAAATATAAGTTAAGACAGCACCCTTAAGAGTTGGGATAGCGCCCTTAAGAGCTGGCTAGAACTCTAAAAAAGGATTGAAGATAGGATAGTGCCTTAAGGGTTAGCTAGATACTTATAAATGAATTAAAAGACGGGATAGCACTCTAAGAGTTAGCTGGATCCCTGAAAATGAATTAAAAGAAAGGATAATGCTTTAAGAGTTGGTTAGAACCCTAAAAAGAAAAGACGGGACAGCGCCCTAAAGGCTGGCTAGAACCTTAAAAAGAATAGAAGAGAGGACAACACTCTAAGAGCTAGCTAAATCCCTAAAAATGAATTAAAAGAGTGGACAGTGCTTTAAGAGTTGGCTAAAACCTTAAAGATGGGATAGTGCTCTAAAAGTTGAGTATGACCTTAAATAAGGATGAAAAATGGGACAATGCTATAAGGGTTAGCTAGAACCCTAAAAAGAATAGATTAAAGACGGGATAACGCTCTAAGAGCTCGCTTGAACCCTAAGAAAAGTTGATGAAGGATTGAGGAAGTAAAGTAAGGAATGTAACCAGTTTTTCAAAAGAGAACTTCTTAGCTCGAAAATATTTACAGATAAAGAATTTGGTGACTAAATAGGCATCAGGGATTAAGTCCCTTAATGACTGTGATTAGCTTAAAATGTGTGACCATATTGAAAAGGAAACAGATGACCTAAATTGAAGGTTTGGCTAATCGAGCCAACATACATTTGAAAATGGACAAAAAAAAAAAAAACTTGCGACAAGCCTTTCCTTTTTCTCTCCTGTCTTTTTTTTTTATATCCTTTTTCTTTTCTTGAAAGTTTGCCAATGGGTATAAATTCTTATTTAAGGAACAAGTGTTATAACTACCCATTTCCTTAGTAATCGTGTAGGGTTTCTCAATGTCCCTAACCTTAGGGGTTTCTCAATGTCCCTAACCTTAGGGCTTTCTCATAGGGCCTTTTAATTTTAAATATTCCTTTCCTAAGAAAAATGTAACTCATGATTAGTTTAGTTTAAAAAGGCTTCCTTGCAAACTTTCGGTCTAAATTACACTCTTGGCTACAGTTCTAAAAATTACAGTCCATTTTGTAATTGACACACTTTAATCAATTTGTTAAGTCTTTTTCTGTTCAATATTATAAATTAAGCCTTTTGGTCAAAGGGTTTCAAAAAGCACTAATGAGAAGGCTTATTTTGAAAGAAATACTTTTATTTATCCCGAGGTGTACAAGTCAAGAACCTTTAAGAAAAAAATTAGAAGTATGCTTACCCCAGTTTCAAAAACAATTTTTATTGAGAATAAATTATTTTTTAAGATCGGAAGAGCTTTTGATGAGTGTGGGAGGTATGTAAGTGGAGAGGTCTTGTGTTTGTGATTTAGGATGAGTGTGTATGGTTTGTATTTTTAGGTTGGGCTTATAGTTCAGAATGGGCATAAGGGCTTTATGTTTCCTGGGAATGTTTGGGCTTTAAATATGGGCCTTACATCTTTTAGGCTTCCTTTAGTTAGGGCTACTTTTTTGGTTAGGGCCTTTCTCTTACATATAAGGCCAATTTTCAAACCTTTCTCCCTCTTTTTTTTTCTTTTCTTTTTGATTATTTTTTCTTTCTTTTTTTTTTTTGTTGTCCTATTCTTTCCTTATTTATTACTTTACCCCATTATTTTTGCTCTTCTTTCTTTCCTTTCTCCCCAAGAGTGTTGTCTCCATTATTGAGTTTTTGCTTTTTAAGCGATTTAATGCCCTAAATCCATAGATTTTTAGTTTATGGGCTTAGGTGAGGTATGTATAAGCTTGAGGTATTTGAAAAAGAATTGACTTTTCTTCATTTCAAAGAAAAATGACTTATCAAAAACAAAAATCATTTTTAAATTAACATTATTTAAGCAAGCATAAACCAATTTTATCTTTATCTCCTAATCAATGATCCTAACTTTCGAATTGTCCCATTGTGGTGTGGTTTTTAACAAGGTTTAAATTTGAAAATTCTCCAAATAGGTCTAATGGGGTTAATAAAAGATAATCATTTTTAGGCTGTAAAAAATGAATGCCTAACCTCATTTTAATCTGCATATCAAATTCAAAGTTGACCTCCTTTAAGGAATGAGTCCAAAAGTGTCACCATTATGTCGCTCAACTCTCAAATTGTTTGAGGATTAATGTATGGGATATAGTTTACCTCTTTTCATCCTAAAACTTTTTCAAAAGTGAGTTACCAATTTCTTAGGAAAGAATCCATATTTATTTCCTAAGGTTAAAGATCGGCTTTGCCCCCTAGTTTTGCTACTTTTCACTTGGTTTGAGTTGGAAACTTGGGTTGTGTTATAACTTGGTTTATGATTGGTTTTGGTTTTCTAAATGGACTAGGGGTTTTAGCTTGGTTTGGTTACCTTGATAGGCCGAGGATTATGTTTGGGTTAGCTGCCTTGATGTGCCTAGTAGCTAAGAGTTTGTGTTTAGATTGGCTACTTAAATGGGCCATGGTTTGTATTTGTTAGATGCCTTAACAGGTTAAGTGTTTTGGCTGGCTACCTTAACGGGTCAAAGGGCATTGAGTGGGTTGGAAGCTAAGTGTTTGGGTTAGCAACCTAAGTGGGCCAAAGGCCTAGGCTTGGGTTAGCTTCTTCGTATTTAGGTTAAGCCCTAAGATTTATAACCGTCAGCAACATTTCATTTATTTCTTTTTTTTTTTATTTTCTTTTTTTTTTTAAGAGAGAGAAAAATAATGTTTTATTTTACAAAAAATTGAGAAAATACATGAGTCAATTAATTATATTTCCCAAAGGGGGAGAGGAGATTGGTTAGATGAGTCTTATTGAAGCATTTATTTACAAAGGAGGATGAAGAACATTAAACTAAAAGAGAACCTTTCATTATTTTGAAGAATTGGAGTACAGAAAACAAAGGAAGAAGGCCTAACACTTATTTTTAAAACTTGACATTTATTTTATGCTCTCTAGATATGGATTGGAAAAACCTTAAACTAAGTCTCGCAGATGAACCTTAAGGTCCTTTAGCATTTCATGGGTTTCCCCAATGACCTATCTCAAAAAGACCTTTAAGATCCAGCTGAGAGCTTCAGAGCATTTGAGTTTCTCCTTTAGATGGGCAATTTCATCCTTTAGCAGTTGCTTACGAATTTTAGGGATATCTGATAGCCTATCAGCTCTTTGATTATTTGCTTGGTTATCTGCCATTTTAAGCCTAAACATTTCACAGTTGAGAATCAATTATTAATAAAACAAAAGAATGTACATGGAAATATGTAGATGTTAAGATTATTTTTAATATATTAATTCTTAAGTTGTAACCTTACTATTATTTTCAAAAACTGATTGCATTAGAACTCTTGAACATTGGTAATGTTGCAATTCGCCAGTAGTGTATTAACTTAAGCTTAAAGGGGAGTATATACAATTAAGGTAGGTTTTAAAAGGTCTTTAAGCTTTATGACCTTTCTTGTTTTTAGAAAATACTTTCATTGGTCATATTAAGCTTAATTGGGGGTGGCCTAATCAACCCCGAGCGATAGTTACACCATAGTACCCAGAGCCAACATAATAGCACCCATACGCCCCTCCCCCCCCCTTCATCTTAGGGTCCTAATACGGTTTGAGTTTGATCATTTCTACTGCATAAATAAGATACAGAAAGTGAAAAAGTTGGTATAACTATATAAAAATGTAGAAAATAATAAAAAGTAGATAAATAAACAAACAAACAAATAAATAAATAAATTACACTTAATGAGGTGATTTTAAAGAATTAATTCTAAATTTGGAAAGTCGGATGGCTAACCCTGTTGATGTCCCCAATAGAGTTGCCATCTTGTCGAGTCTGTTATTTTCCTGGTTTTATAAATTATTCTTTTTAAATCAATAAATATTAAACCTTAACCGTTTAATACTGACCCTTATTTAAGGTTTAAAGAAAATTGTTTTTTTTTTTAATTTTTGAAAACATTTTGGAGTCACTACCCGATCGAAGTCTGGAAAATGGGTCAAATTATAATCAATTGAAATGATTGGTTATAATTTAGCTACTGGTCTTTTTTTTTTTTTTTTATAAAACAATTTTGAGAACCAAAAGATTGAGTTCGAAGATTAAGCTTTTTAAACCCTTATAGATATCATGGACTTTCCGAATTTAGACTCAATCTCTTAAAATCTCCTTTCAAAATTATCTTATAAAACGAAATTTAATTATTGGTTAATGAGTTGAATAATTTAAACTTAAAATGGAAAAATAAGTTTTTTTTTTCACTAAATTAAGTAACTAAAAGTAAAAAAACTAAATTCTTTATTTTTTACATCGCTCCGGAGGTGCTTACGAACCTAATATTTGGGATTAAACATACATAGATCTTTTCAAAAATATTAACAAGTTGGTTGCTTTTAATTCGAGAAAAACACTCAGGTTTACATTTCTTAGTTTTTTATTTTATTTTTGAACATTTTCTAAAAGGGCCTTAATCGGTTTGTTTGTTTTGGAAAATAAACCTAAGTTTTGGAAAAGAGTTGGTTTATTTTTATTTATTCGGAAAATGGTTTTTTCTAAGCGATAAAATGAATTTGTTATTTATTTATTCTTATTTTCTATTTATCATTTTTTTGTTTATTATATATATATATATATATATATTGATTACAATGTAAACGTAGAAACAAAACAAAACTTTTCTCTTTTCTTTCTTTATTTTCTTTTGTCTTCCTTCTTTTTTTCTTTTTCTTTTTTTTTTTAATTACAATTACAACCGGATTAAATAAATAACTAAATAGATAAACAAAAAACAAAAATAAAAATAAACACACAACCAACACAATTAGCAAAAGAGGAGGTCAAACTTGGATGCAATTGGGCGTGCGAGTCTACGTCGGATTCGGATTTCGGGTTAGACTCCGATCGTCCAACTCGACCATGTGCGCTGTACGTATAAGGGCTGGGAGAGGAAGAAGGCATCTATGTGGTCTCGATCTTGGCAGTTCTAAGGGGCCAAATTGATCGGAAAAGGCCACATTTATGACTATTCTAGTGGAAATTGGGGGTTTGCCCAAGCGCTGCAGCTTAAGGTGGCGGTTTGGTAGCGGTCGGTGCTTGGGCAATGGTGAATGACGCTTGTAGATTCAGATCATGGGTGGTAATGCCACTAAGTTGATATTGAGTAGGCTATGGAGGACTGCTGGGGTTTGGTCAATGATGGTGCCGTGAGTGAAGTGTGTGTTGGCTGATTGTAAGGTTGGGGTATGGACAGTAGGTTGCTTGTGGATACGGGGGTGATGATCACTGGGCGTGTACGGTTAGGCTTTGGTTTGTAACGCAAGTCATGCGAGGATGGGGGTGGATTGGCTACTGCCGCACATGTGTGTTGAAGGAGGACTGCGTCAGTGTTTTAGGAGGAGGACGGCGTCGTACGCATATCGAGGAAGGTGAATTGGAGCGTGGGGGTTGCTGATCGAAGAGGGATGTTAGCTTTTGTGTGTTGGGTTTGGTCATGGTTAAAGGATTGGGTCTGGTACTGCTGTTGTAATGGAGAGGATGGAGATGATGCACGTGTGAGAGAGAGAGAGAGGTCGGGGATCGGTAGTGAAGTAGACAGTGATTGGGTCAAGCACGGCTGTTGTCAATGGTTCTGATATGAAGTCTACAAGGGACTGTTGTGGTGATGGGGGAAATGGCAAGTGCATGATGGTCATTGGCCACTAGCGTCGTGGATTTGTTGTCCACGGGTTCAAGCGATGAAATCTAGGGTTTGTTGGGTTGTTTGGTTTTGATCCGAGACAAAGGATGGTCGTATTAAGTTGCTGTGCTAGAAGGTGATCGACGAGAGAGAGAGATAGAGAGAGCAAGTGAGTGAACTCAGATCCTGCTTTAAGAAAAAGACGAGAGTGTCCCCTTATAGAGAGTCCAAAATACAGATTGAACTCCAAAATTTCAGCAATTGGGTTATATCTCATTAATGAACTTTAACCGGTAGTTAATTTTTTTTCAACTTTCTAAACCCATTTCAAACTTGTACGATCATTAATGTGGATAGGATTTTAGGTGAAATCAAAACTAAGTTGTACCTAGTTTGCAATTTTACCATCAATTTAGTGAAGCTGCATCATAAAAAGGCTCATAATTAGTGTTGAAATTAGTTGACTGAAAGGAAAAGTGTGAAAATTTTGCAAAATAAGAAGGAAAATAAGGGGAAGGAATGCTAATGTGGTGCCACATCATCTAATAAGAAAGTGCCACGTGTCTTGAAAGACACGTAATCGATGACATGTCATGTAGGTGGCTTGACACGTGTCATACCATGTGGTGATGTATGCCATGCCATGCCTCGTAGTGTGGTGTGTGCGTATGACATGTATCATGCCATGTGCTTGATACGTGTTTGTGGCGTGCGTGATGTGGTAATGTGTTTTGTGAAGAAAAAAAAAAAACAAAAGGCATTTCATACCTTTGGTGATATTTGAACCTTCAATCTCTAAGCTAAACCAAAGCTTAAGTGTAAGCTTAAGTGCTTTACTATTAAGCTATTGACCTGTGCTATATTTATATGTGCAATCAAATTGTACATATGGATAAGATCTATTCGGATTAGATTTGAATCTAAGTTTAAGCTCGACACTTATCTCCTAATTATTATTATTTTCTAACTTTCTAAATTTTCCTCAAAATTTCTATTTTTTGTATTTTTTCTAAATTTTTATTTTTTGTACTTTTATCCAAATTTTGCTCTCTTTTTTTGTATTTATTTTATTATCTTGTAGTTTTTTTGAATTTTTATTTTTTGGTACTTTTTGTCTAAATTTTCTTTTTTCTTTTGTACTTTTTTTTTTCCAAATTAGGACTAAACAAAAAAAAAACACAAGAGGGTAAAAATGAGTTGTCTATAACGATGAACACATTTCTTTAGTGTAATTGGGGTTGAAATGCCTTCTTATAAATAAATTTCTCTAGTGTAAAAGAAAAACAATCCCTTATTAGGTTTCTTCGGAGTGGAAAAGAAGAAGAATAAGGGTTAGGTATGATGAATAGCCAATAAGAGGTGGCCGATCCTCAGGTTTTTCCTTTTATTTTTTGGTATTAAGAGAGAGCTTTTTTTTTTTTAAAAAAAAAAAGAGAGTTTTTTTTTGTGTTGGTATTTTCACTCTAGATGCTCTCAATGGAATTATATTTGTAAAACCCGAAATAAAGGAAAATATAAGGTGTAAAATAAAAGAAAAAAGAATAAATAAGCAGTATTTTATGCTAAGGTCTTAAGTGGTATTATAAGTTTTATGTGAGGGTATTTCAAGTTTGGAAAAACTTCCACAAATCCTGGTATAAAAGCCCCATATAGGGTTTAGAAAACCATTTTTCACAAAAATCTCACATGTGCCGCTTTATGTGCTAGGGTTTCCACACGTGTTTTGAACTAAGAGAGGAGATTAGCGCATTTCAACAAGATTTGTATAAAAAAACAAGTTGAGATAAGTCATAGGATATTTCTCTTATTGAGTTTTTGACCAAAATTTATTCAAAATTCGTTTTTTTGGCTAGGGCGGTGAGAAAACCGAATTTGACAAGGTTTATCAGGAGTTCTACAACGAATCTTTGGTGTTATAATAGAGATTAAAGTGGGAGATCTTAAGGTAAGGATGTTTGGATTGTTTTCTTTTTGAGTTCTTGGTCAATTTTCATAAGAAATTTGTTTTCCCTCATAAGATAGTCGATAAGAGCATAGGTTTTTCGATTTTAAAGGTAAGAATCTACTACTATGTTACGTACACATTGTTTATGAGAATGTTGAAGTTATTTGAGTTTTAGAAGTAGAAATGTGTTTAAGGGTTGTTTAGAGTAGTGTCAAGATGTGTTGTTGATGGTTTATGAATTACGAGTGGTCGTTTTTGAGATTAGCGAAAGGAGGTGGAGAGTCGGGGGATGAAACGTTGCTATAGCTTGTAAAATTCTACAAACTACAACTTAATATCCAAATGCCATCCCCTTTTGTGTCCAGATGCCAAGGAGTTGATTACTCCTTGATCATGATGTTTAGATGCCACATAATATAGCATTTGGATGCCATGGCCCCTATTGTGTATAGTGATGTTTCCTTCTGTTTTTAGTTATTTCTCGAGAATTTTTTTTCCTTTCCTAATCCTTTTTAAAGCTTTTCTAAACACGAATCTTCACCCAAAACACTTTACAAACCAATCTATCATTGCAGTAATCTTAGGTTCTTTAAGTGATATAAGTTACAAGGGTATATGGGTTGAGTAGTTAAGTTTAAGGGCAATGTTAGATAAGTCTATAGATTAAGTAAAAGTGTTTTACTTTTATGTCAATAGGTTGTGTGTGACCGTTTCAAAAGCCGAGCAATCCATTAGAAGTAAGAGATGGTGTTATGTTATGTCAATATCTAACAAGTCGATGAAACCAGGTATGGGATCCTTACTTGTTTGTTGTAGTTGCTAGGCTAAATGATAAAATCGTATTAAATAATTATTCAACCTTTATTATATTGTGTTGCTTGTGCTTTGTTGAGCTCAAGGGACTGAGAGTACCAGACCTTGGGGTACAACTTCGATGATCCTTACACGATGTTATCTCGAGTGAAGTTTTACTTGGAAATGATTTAGGTAGATTTATATTGTTCCTTAGTTCTTAGGGTATTGGGGAGAACCTAACATCGATACTATATGGTATTGGCATATTATGTGTGCCGAAATCGTAAGTTCCTCTATGTTGCTTATTAGATTAAAATAAAGATAATTAAATTGTTGGTTCTTGCATTTTACATTCCATATTCGTGTGTGATTGGGAATTGTGTGTACATGCATATGTGCTTATTGTATTTTATACTAGGCTTCTACTCATCCCGTCTTTAATCTTTAGGTATAGGTATAAGTTATGGCAATTATGAGGATTGTTATTGTAACATTGATTATTGTCATAATGCAACAGATTGCTATGAATACAATTATGATGTTGGGAATGGCTTCATATGGTTCGATTAAGATTGTAGAATTGGCTGAATTTGTTATCCGACTTTTAGTTATTTATTTCTAAATTGTATTTTAGATCAACCTAAGACTTTTCTTGTTGAAGTACGTGGTTTGTCGTTATTAGTTGGTTATAGCATGAAAAAATTCTAGATCTTTATTATTTAGTTTTCTTACAACAGATTTTTTGAATGGCAAATTTTCATTCCTTTTCTATTAAATAAGGTTATTTAAAGGTAGATCTTTTAATAAAATGTTTGATAGATTATGGATGTGGAGAACATTCGTAAAAATTTATTGGAGTTGTTTCAAGTTATTGATGGTTGATATCTATGTGAAGAAGTTAGCATATTGTTTTTAGATGCCTGACGTATCAATAAAGGTTAGGAACACGTGACAGGTTGTAGCGTTTTAGGTTCTAAAGTGTTATAATAATCTAAATTGATCATGATGGTGGATTTTGTAAATGAACATGGCATCGAAATTTCATTAGTTAAATTAGTGAACCGATGGTTAAACAATAAAAAATAAAAAGTGGGTGAAGGTTTATGCAAACACGAAGTGATGTTGCTTGCTCATTAAAACATCGAATGACATTTGCAGTAGTTGTTGACTGGTGTGGGCCAAATTAGTATATGAAATACATTGAAACTAAAGAAGCTAGTCAGTCTAGTTTGATTGGGTACTCACCAGCAAGCTTCTTCTAGTAAAAATCAAGTAAAATATGTCATCCTTAAAAAAGGAAGAAGTACATACATATATTATATGGGTAATATTAAACTTTAAAGGTGCAAGTCATTATTGTAACCTAAAAGTCCGATGACCTTTAGGGTTGTTCTCCTAATTCTAATACATACATACATACATTATGTGCGTAATCTATTTTTTATGCCCAATCGAATGGTAAATATGTGAGTGATAACCTTTTCGATCACTTAATCTAGAAATTTTAATTAGTATTAAATTAATATCTACTTTTTTGACCTTACATATTATTATTACTACTCTCCTACAATAATGTGGGATAATCACTAGCTATGTGATGTTATCCCTCTTTATAGCTATCCTTCTTGTTAGTATTTTTATATATGTTCAAGACTACCCTAGGCAAGGAGCACTTTAGATTTGCTCTCTTATAGACTCAAGGGGTGCTATATGGTGTGACATTTTTCCATACGTGACACTTAGCTTCTCATACCAATTGGTGAACTACTATAATAATGTTTGTAAGAACCCAACTTGATAACACTAAATATTTACATCAACAGATAGCTAATAAGCCTTTTTCTGCTTGCTCTTAAAATTCGAGTTAGAGTTGACTTGTTATTACCTTCCAATTAATTTTGTAAATGTACATATCCATCGCAAATTGTCATAAAAATCTCAAAACTATTATCATTTATAATCCTTCTAGCGACTATTTTGTATTCTAATAACAATTTATGCATTATTTGTATAAAAGTTGTAGGCAGTTGAATTCCTTATTTAAGTGCATGTTTGCGGTGAAAGAAAGAATGAAAAGAGGAAGAAAAATGGAAGGAAAGTAAGTTTTTTAATGCACTTTTCATTGTTTGGAAAGTGAAGCAAAATTGGAAAAAACGATTTAGGAGGAAAAGTTTTCTAAGGCTACCACCAATTTTTGTCTCTCTTCAAATTACAAAGAAAGAGGAGGTAGAATTACAAAAGTTATTTTAATTCCAATTCTACCACTTCTTTGTCCTATCTCTTATTACTTTTTAGGAGTATATTAGTAAATTTTTTTATATTTCACTTTGTCCTTAGTAATGATTAAGGAAAAGGATAATAATATTATAATCTTTTTTAAAAAATCCCGAAAATAGGGTTCTCTCAAAAATAATCTCAAGAATATTATAGTTAAAATCGTTTTATAAAAAGGCAATCTCATATTGTACTGAAATCGCATGTTAAAATAACGATTTCATTTTTTACTTGCTAATGAAATTACTTTTTGAAGAAATGATTTTATTTCTGACAATAAAATTAACTTTCTAAATGCGATTTAATTAATAACATTGCCTTTTAAAAAGGGGATTTCATTTTTGAATTGAAATGACATTTTCAAAAGCTGATTTCATTAGGCCTAAATTTAACACCGAGCTCCTTTCTCCTTCTCCTTCCTCGTTCTACACAAATGCTTTCTCTCTCTTAAAAAAAAAAATCCTTAACACAACATCTTTCTCTTTAATCTCCATTTTAAATCAACTTTCTAACAAATTGACATTAGGTTAAAGGTCTAAACATGGTTGCTAACCTTTTGCAACTAATATTCGAAGAAATAAGTTTGAGTTTAGGCTTTGCTTTCTATTTCTCTCTCTATACACGAGTTGTAAAAAAAAGTTTTTTTCTTTTTAACTTTTGTTCACTTGTGCCTATTTATAATATCGAAAAATATCTTTGTATCTACATGTAATATGCTACATTGTTATTCTTGTCAATTTTTTTTTTCAATTTTGTCTGGTTAGAGTATTTTGTACATATATATACAAAATGTGCATTTTAGCTGAAACCAGTGTACGTATACGTATTTTCAATCTTTTTCTTATGAATTTTGGCAATATCAAGTGCTAATTGAACTATTATATAAGTGCAAATTCAACTCTTTGTAATGTAAATTACAATTCAATTGTTGTATTAAGTGTGATAAAAATGAAAACATCTATATCCTCCTCATATTTAGGATTGAGTTTATTGAAGATTTGCTTTTAATGCATAGTATATACACATGATGTTTCAATGTTATCATAGTAAATTTTATCAAGTTGATGTGATAGGAAGGAGCGGAAATGGATAATTTAATAGTGAATTTGCTATACTGAAGGAAATATTGTAGAAGGAGAGGATAAGGTGTATTACAATAGACGCTTGACAATAGTAATTGGGGGTTACCAATTGATGCAACTTATGAGCAATTGTGGGTTTGATAAGTAATCGTCTTCGGGCTGACATAATGATTCACTGGGTTAAGCCGATCCATAGGTTCCTTCTTGTAGGAGATAGTAGGGATTTATTTTGTGCTATGCCTATATTAGACAACTATGATATACAACAATTGTTAGCATCCTTCCAAGGACAGAGTGGGATTAGTGGTTTGGTAGAGATATATATTGAAATTCATAAAATCAATATCTTAACTATAATTGAGTATGATTTGGGAGGACATAAGAACAATATGGAGTTTCAAGTTGAAACCCAAGTATATAAATCTCCACCGTTTCAAACCACCGAAGAGCCAAAGTAGCAATTGCAACCCACGTTAAGCAAACATTTTGGTTATAAGCTAATCCAACAGGGAGACAGATATTAAGAATAAATTAGCTTGTAAAGATATTGCCGGGGATTCTAATGAAGGTATTGGGGTTAGTGAATGTTGGCTTCACACTATAAATGAAGCACATTGGCCGAGCGTTAACAATGATTGAAGACGTGGGTTCCCCACAGATGTGGCAACTTATATTAATAGAAGCACCCTTGACTTATATAAATAGAATATAGTGCAGGAGAAAGATAAAAATAAAAGACAGATAAACACATGCAAATGAAATTTTTACGCTTTCGTAGTTTTCTTTGAATTTATTTTTTAAATTTTTATAACAAGCAAAATCCATGACACTTCTAATATATGCAAAAATCAAAAGTTTTGGACTTCTGAAATCTCCAATAAAGACTAAAGCTTCTCTTCCTCTCTTAGAATTAGTTACTGTAACTCGTGAATTCTATGCTTAATACAATCATGAATTAGATTTGAGCGCTATCAATTAGATTCTTGCAAAACTTTAAAGCACATGTGGCAATTTCGAATCAATTCAAAATCGCGAGTGAAAGTTATTTGATCTCTTACAATTGAATAAAAAAGTAATTATTAAAGCATGATTGATCAGATAGCCAAATGAAATATGGCGAAATGTAAATTATATAAAAATACAAAAGAGTAGGTTTAGAGAAAGTAAGCGGTGATATATAAAGGTTTCTCCTTGCAAATCAGTCTTTTATCTTTCACCACTACGTTGGGAAAACAATCAGTTCATGCTTAGCCATGTTCCATTATTCAAGTTATTATCATTAAAGTTTATAAGCTCCTCCTCGAGCTATCAATTCCCACATCCTACCTTATCTCACACCCCTCTTCGAAATTGTATAGACCTATAAAATCTACCTCATAATTCTTCTTAAACAACGCTCACAAACAAGTATAGAAACTCTCTATCAAAGATTTAAAAGATATATCCTCTATATATTCACTCAATTCTCTAAATAATATAATAGACATTTAGCACTAAAAACTTTAGCCTCCTAAATCTCTTTTTCACTTGTATTGTCTTGTTTGTCTCTTTTTCTACGTCCTTTCTTTATCTTCTCATTCATTCTTTATATAGCTTTGTCTT
The DNA here is from genome assembly GCA_024138015.1 of Lumnitzera littorea. Taxonomy (NCBI): domain Eukaryota; kingdom Viridiplantae; phylum Streptophyta; class Magnoliopsida; order Myrtales; family Combretaceae; genus Lumnitzera; species Lumnitzera littorea. The sequence continues at coordinate 37,453,344 of JAMXBB010000006.1, read as the reverse complement.
TAATGATTGAGTTGAATTTGTAAAGGAAATAGCCATTGGATTGAAATCTTGAGTAAATGTATAATGGAAGATTTCCCTTCAGTTCATGAGTGCCTTATCTGTCAAATGTTTGGATTCATATATATATATATCAGCTTTGACTTTCCATAAGCATTTCCTTGAATCTTGGACTCACTTCCTATTGACTATTTTCTAGTGTATTTAATGCTTAAATTCTTATAGAATTGATTCATCTGATACGAATCCATATATTATTCAAATATATCCATTTCATGGTCCTAGGATTTCAATTCTTTGATTACTATATTTAACCTGCTTCTGGGTCTTTCGTGTGCTTAAAAAATGTCTTTCAGCATCTAAATTTGTCTATAGCTTGCAATCTTCTTTTAAGCTTATGAATTTTTCTCTTGCATTTATTTAGTCCTTCACTGAGTTTCTTATCTTTTTCTGCTTATCCACTCTTGCTTCTTAATTCTTTTGATTGGTTACAACTTCTACTTCTAACTGTCTTGTGTATTTTACTTGGTTTTGTTTTTTTATTTCCTATTCATTTGCTTCTTGATGTTTTGCTTCCTTGATTTTGTGTCTTTTTTATGTCAGCCTCTTTAATTTCGTTCATAGTTTTTGCTACTCCTTATCTTTCAGAAGTTCATCTTCTACTTTTACTTAAGAGCGCATATCAACAAAACTCTTTTGGAAGGCTTAACATAATATTTCTTTTCTAGACATTTGAATTCTTTATTCTCTTGACTTTAGTTTATCAAAGATGTGCTTTTAATTTGTCGAATGTATGTAAGACTAGATTAAGATTCAAAAGAATTTAAATTGCGTAATAAACTAACATTGGATCATAGGTAAAGTATAGAAAATATATACTATAATTGCATTAGATTTTTGAACATTGATGGATTAATTAGTTTCTAATTGTATCTATTTGGATAATTTACACTTCAAAAGGAGGTGATTACTGTGCTTAAGTTGATAATCTAACAAGTTGTGAAATTGATTAATCATAATCTGGTGTAACTTAATAGCATAACTATTAGCATGAAATATCAATACTCCAACTTGTTGGTTCATTGATTTAATCCCTTTGATGTTGATGTTCTTAGATTTTACTAAGTTAGAGTAGAATTTAGATTTTATAAATTCATAAATTTCTATATGGTCAGATATATGTAGGACTAATATAGCTGAGAGCTAACTTCAGTTGCTGTGGTTTGAGCAGGTCTTACCAATATAATTGTTATGTACACTACTTAGTGCACTTGCTAATATAAGATACACTTTAGTTTTTTTAAGTAAAAGGCTTACGCTTATTAATAATGTGCTTCACTGTAGAACATAAGTGTCTTTTTCTCTTAGCAATGAGTAGTTGACAAAGAGGCAAAATGCTTGTGAAAATGCTGTAGTCGTTTTAATGTCTATAAGTCGAAAGTTTGTGATTAAGGCACTAATAATGAAAACAAGAGCATAACCTTGGTTATTTCACCATTTAAGAGGTTGAATGGTTTACAAGAAGTTGTCAATTAATAGATTGTAGCACATGAGTGCACACTGTGAAGTGTTGACAGACGAGTGGTAAACAATCTTATTGAAGTGTTTTTTTTTTTTGGACCTAAATAACACGAGATGGACAAGAGAACTTCACTTGTGTGAATATTGTGGATTATCCAGTGAAAGGTTTAATATTATGTTTAGTAGATAAGAATAATTTGGAAGGGAATGAAATAGAATAGAACCAGTGTTGTATTGGCAAATTGACTCCTATGTTTAGAAACGTCCATGAAATCGTTGATTTGAAATCTGTATTATGTTCGGTTGTAGCAAATTTGGGATTGAGATGAATGTATATATCGATATATTTGTCAAAAAATACTTTTAGTTCGTGGATACAATAAATATATGTTAATGAAACTAAACAAATTATTTGAGCATAAGATTGTAATTTTGTCTTTTTAGAGGTAGAATTGAATTCTTCTTTAAAGTTCAAATCATTGGTTGCGATTTCAGTTTTTAAAAATATTTTTAAACTTGGAAAAGGAATGGAACACGTAATCTAAATTCTATTTCAGCATACCAAATATGCCTTAAAGAGTTTTTCTTGGTAAGTGTTCTTAAATTGAGAACATTACCAAGATCGTAATGTTTTAATGAGCTCTTAGAATTGTAGATAAGTTATGCGCATGACATCCCTAATTTCTTTAGGAAAAAACCAAATTCAATCTATTCAACTTCATAGGACTTCGAGTTTTGCAATTTATTCTCTCATTCAATATTGTTTATCATGAGCCACTATATTAGATTCCAATTAAACTGTGCAAGGGACAACAATTATATACAGGGTTTATTTTGCAACCAAGATTATATTTTAATCACTAACTATATTATTTTCTTATATCAAGAGAAATTAATTGAGGATGGTAAGTTTCAAGAATATTTATCTTTCATGTGAAGTTTACTATAGGTAATATTTCTATTATCATCCAATGAGCATCTGTACAGAATCATTACGAAACAAAAAGCTCTTTTTCACAGCATACATAAGTCAATATTTGTAAGCACTCGCTCTCGTACTCCATTGGAGATATACATATGTTAAGATGCTCTAAAAGAGAAAAGAAAGAGATTTTTTTTGGTTTAAGCAAGCTTCCTTTTTATTACATTATATTTTGGCATGTTATTAGTTGGAACATGATAAATAAATCTTCAACAATCATATACGCAAAAGCACATCTTGGGAACAGGTGGTTGTGTATAGTCATCACATGCGCCTTCTCCGTTATACTTGTTTTTGCAATCTTCTCGACATTTGTCGTCTCCTTGACACTGCCAAGATATGTTACATTTCACTGCTTTTACTAATGGTGCACGTCCTTGGTCATTGAATGCAAGGAGACCAAGGAGAAACAATAGGAATATGAACTTCGACATCTCTGCAAGCAAGCATATATAACTCGATTTGATACGCTAGCATAATATAGTTGACTAATCTATGCATTAATAAAATTAAAACTGATTATATAAGCAAAAGAAAACATAGTCCTAATAACTCTTATAAACAAGACCTAAATAAAGTTAGAATTTCAAGTAAGTCAGTTGATAATCACTGCAATACTTTACAAGAAACTTGTAAAACAACTAATAATAAAAAAAATAAGAAAATTACCATTTGAAGTAGAGTCTAAGGGTTTTCACTGGATTTTCTTGTTGTTGGAAAATATGTATGGAGCCTGGTAAAGAATAATTTGAGTTGATGTAATAGGTGAGATAATCAAATTTTGAAAAATAAAGCGTAAGGTTTTTCTTTTATACTGTGATAAAGATAACTGATATTAAGAGAATGACAATTTGTGAAAATTATTTCTGTTTTAGCTTGAATGCACAATCGACAAGTTCTCTTAAGTGTATTTATTAAGATACATTTTTAAGACATGTTTTATATGCCAATTTTTTGAAAAATTTTCTATATATTATAATTATCCTTGTTTTATAGAAGGACAACTAATAATCTATTTTTATTCTTTCAAGGTGACAACTATGGCAATTTAAGGAGGGTTTTGTCCCATTTTCTTTGAGAGAATTACGTGATAAGATATCAATGTTTGGAAGTAAATTTAAAGAAAGGATTAATATTTCAAAAAATTAACATAAGGGATCAATATTTTATTAGGTGGTTAAAATAAAATATTACTGTTATAGCGATGTCAACTTTGAGTGATGTGGCAATTATCTTGATGCAAACGGTGACAAAAAATAAATAAGATCGGTCACTAAATGGGTCAAAACTTATTGAAAGCCTAAAAAGATGATGGGGGAAATGCGTGAAAGAACAAAGCGAATAAAAAGTAAGCAAAACCTACGAACAGTTCCGATAGATATGATGCACTGTCGAGGACTCATGACACAACTCGATATAATGCATAAATTGGTCCGATGAGGTTATTCACCACCTAACCTTACTTAAGAGTTAGGATAAGAGTAAAACAAATGTAAACAAAGTAGTGTTTACGAGAGGAAAATGTCAAGTGTATTAATATTCAATCTTATTACGATTAGAAATATAAGAGGTATTTACACCCAATAAGTTATGGCAATTTACCTAAAAGGGAAAGGACAAAAAAGGGTGTTATCCTAAAAAAGTAATGTACAAGAATACAAAAGAGTAAAAATAAATATTCAAGAAAAGTAAGGATTAATGTGGCATATTCTACAAGTGGTCCTATATAGGTGGTAGCAATACATTGGCGAGGCTGTTAGAGGATGTGGGTAAGAGAGTATGATTAGATTGTTGGTTTGAGTAGGGATAACTAAGGATTTGTCTGGGATCGCTCTCTTGGCACCTCCACAAGGGTGAGGCAAAGTAGTTGGTCGGCTCGAATGTGAGTGGGTACTCAAGAATGGCTTAGCTATTATCTCGGCAATTTACAATTCAGTATACTTCAGAGAGATGGGCAATTATTTGGCTTGGCATATAGAGTGATTCGGCAAAGAGATACTCTGCTTCGGTTGGAGTTGGCTGGAGCAGGAGGAATCTGCTTTGCTAGCCCTTCCAGTCTTTGGGCTCGGCTGCATAGTCTGATTCCTATCATTCCCTCCGAGTTAATTCAAATCCAAATCGTCTTCTATAAGCTCTCCATCAAGGTGATATGGATTGAGGTCGGCAATGTTAAATGCGTCAAAAACCCCATAATCCTTGGGCAGCTTTAATCTATAGGCGTTATTATTGATCTTTTGGAGGATTCCGAAAGGTCCTTTAGCCCTTGGGGATAGTTTGTTTCTCTTCTTGATCGGATACCTCTTTTTGCTTAGGTGCAACCACACTAAGTCTCTTAGCTGAAAATGTTTGGCCGTCCTACACTTGTTCTTCTCTTTCATAAGTTTAGCGGCTTGGTCGATGCGCCAAGTAACTTTATTGTGGATGTATTGAAAGGATTATGCTCTAGCTCTTGCGTCAAGGTCCTTTTGCATAAGCATGGGTATAGGGGTGTGATCAAGTGGCAATTCAAGATAAAAACCATAGACCACTTCAAAGGGGGTTTGCTTAGTAGTGTCATGCACTATTTGGTTATAAGTAAATTTGACCATTAGCAGACAGACGTCCCAGTTAGCCAAGTTCTTACCCACTGCAGCTCGGAGTAATGATCCTAAAGTGTGATTAACCAACTCTATTTGGCCATCAGTTTAGGGGTGATAGGATATTCAATATGGGTCGGAGATATTTACAGTAACTTGGCATGTCAACACTATAGATGAAGATGTTATCAAAGTACACCACGACATAATTTCCTATTAGATGTCTCAGCACATGGTTCATCAGTCTCATAAAAGTGCTCGGGGCATTCGATAAGCTAAAGAGCATGGCCATCCATTCATAAAGTCCATGTTGAGTTTTGAATGCTGTTTTCCACTCATCTCCCGATTTCATTTGGATTTGATGGTAGCTAGATTTCAGATCAATCTTGCTAAAGATCTTAGCTCTACTCGATTTGTACAGCATATCTTCTAACCTAAGGATTGGATACCTATATTTGATTGTTATCTTGTTCACGGTTCGGCTGTCGACACACATTCGTTAGGTATCAGCCTTTCTTGGTACTAGAAGCACTGGCATAGTACAGGGGTTGAGACTTTCCCTAACACACAATTTCTCTAATAACTTATTGACTTAGCATTGGAGTTCAAAAGCTTGCTTAGAACTCATTCGATATGTAGTCTTATTAAGTAGCACGACGTTGGGTATTAAGTCAATGCAGTGTTCTATGTCTCAAATTAAGGGCAATCCTTCGAGTAACTGTTCGGGGAACAGGTTAATGTACTCATCTAGCAACTTCTTTACCTCCTAGGATAGTTCACCCCGCTCCTTCAACTTCAATAATCGCCTGACCAACATGAGAGTCGGCGTATCAACTTTAAAGGCCTCTCGGAGCTCGACTCTACTCATCATCAGAGTCTTCCTTAATCCGTGAGTAAGTTTCATCTACAGTTTATTAACTTCTCTTGGTGGCATTAAGTTCGGTGTAATCTTCCGGCCATCCTTCTCGAGCATATACGTATTCTTATATCTGTCATAGATAACTCTTTAGTTAGATACCCATGGTCGGCCAAGCAATAAGTATGAAGTATACATAGGCAGCACGTCACAAAGAATCTAATTGGAATAATTCCTGATAGTGATCGGTAGTAGTACTTGCCGAGTGACACTCACTCAGACAATGCAACTTGTACGGCCTTAGGTGTGCAATAGTGATACCGGTCAAGTGCACCTATTAGTTTTAATATAGCGGATCTGAGTCCGAGTCGATCCCTTAAAGACCTCAAGTATTGATACTAACCTTAACTCTATTATCTAACCGAAAAATTGCGATGGGTTGAATGAATTAAAAATACTAAAATTAATAAACTAATCTAATTATAAAACTTGACTAATTAATTTAGGAAGCGATAAAATTAATAATGACTTTGAAAAGGCAAATAATATTTTTAGGAATTGTTCCCCCTAGTATTTAACATGTGACCGCTAAAAATATATCCAATTCCATCTCTATTGTTCTTGACCGAAGGGATTCACAATTAAAGTTAACACCTTTCTCAAGCATATTAACCCTAATTCTAAATTATTTATTGGAATCTCTTTACTTAGTAATATAATTTAGAATCACATTAATGTATAATGAATTCCTACACAAAAGAATAACTTTCCGGAAGAATCATGTATCTTATCTCTAAGTACATGTGTAATTCTCTCAAATTATGTTAAGATCTCATTACACATGTGATTTCTCAATCATCATGCATAATATCATAAATTGATATCCTAGAAATATCATAAATTGATATCCTAACAATTAAAACACTTAATTGAATCAAGAAAAGATAGAAACTTTATTGAAAATTATCAATGAATCTGATAGTCACACGAAACCCTAGGTTCTACAATCCTAAATACAAGAATCTTAAGTTATCATAATGAAATTAAAAACGAATTGCAACAAAATCAAGAAATAAAATATGAAAAACCTTTTTTGTTGATGAAAAATCTCTTCAATCTTGAAGTTGGGTATTGCTTCTTCCTTTTTCTCCTCCTTCTCTTCAAGTCTTTTCTCTTTTTGAATGTCCAAAGTTATGTGCAAAACCCTCATAAGTCCTTTTATAATGTATTGTGAAGTTTCTTTTTTCATCACCAAACACAGCCTGGGACACAGTTGTGTCCCCAGGTTATGTAACTTACTGACCTTAGCACAAAAAATCTTCTTGCATGGACACAGCCTGGGGACACAGTTGTGTCCCAAACTGCATAATTTTTTGACAAAAAATTATCACTTTCTTTTGTTGTTTATGTAACTTCAAAATTTCATAATTCTTTCATTTGAACTCCAAATTGAGTGAAACTTGATTCCTTTTCTTTGCTTTCAATTCAAGAACGCGTTTAAACCTTGAAATAAAAAATTTTACTCAATTAAGTATCAATTTCTTTAAAAAAAACCAAAAATTTAAGGGAAATACTATAAAATTACCATATGAAATGTATTTAAAATAAGAGTTATCAAATAATTGGTAATTTCAACCTTGTGATCAAATCTGTCGATGCTACATTGGTGCAACTTTCACTATCCACAATTAATGCGCTTACTTGATTATTCACTCTACAGGTGGTATGAAATAAGTTCTCCTTCTGCTTTTCCTCTCACAAAGAGTTGATGTTCATTATGTGTCGAATAACTAAGGTTAACTAGTTTAAGTCTTTGGTGAACACATCCTCTTCAATCAGTTCCTTCTCAGCAGTGCTCTCCTCCTCCTTAGGTTCCTCATCGGTACTTTCTACCTCTAGCTTTGAAATGTCTCCCTTAATGACCATTGTCCTTCGATTCGAGCACTGAGCAGCCATATGTCCGAACTCTTGGCACTTTAGCACATGATCTGGCTTGTCTTCCTATTAGATCTTTATCCTTTCTCATAAGTTCGGGTCGATACGTCACTGTCATGTTGGCCTTTCTACTCGACTTGGACATCTACTTTTCAGCTCGACTCGGTACTTAACTAGGCTTGGTGATTTCCCTATCTTAGTCAGCTAGTCGGTAGCTTGGTAAGTACTCGACTTTTTCTTTGTCTCTCTACTCGTTGGGTTATTCTAATGGCTTCATCCATTGTTGTAAATTGTTTGAGCTCCATAATATCTCGAATGTCACCTTACAACCCAATAAGGAACCTAGAGATTGTTTGTGCTGATGATTCCTCCACTTCACATCGAATCATTAGTTTGGAATTCCTACACATACCCATCAACTATTCAGCCTCCTTGTCTTAGCTCTTAAAGCCGAGTGAAAATATCTTGCAGTTAAGTTTTCGGCACAAATCTATTTCACGGTATTCTTTTCATTTCAAGCCAAGTATTAATCTTTCGGTAGCCTTCTTACCTCTTCATAGCCTGGAAATTCTTCCATTACATGGCAATATATCCAGAGAACTCAACAACAGTAGTTTTGACTTTCTTGTAGTCCTCATACTGATAATAATAAAAAACACGCTCCACTTTCTCTTCTTACTTTAGATATTCATTAGCATTCCCAAATCCATTAAAGGCTGGAATCCGAAGCTTCACATGGTCAAATGCTTTGGAAACTCGAGCTCGCTCTTCTTCAAAATACTCTTCCTCTTCCTCATTCTCTTCATCTAGTTTTCTCAAGTCTATCCTTCATCTTACTCGTCTACTTACTCCTCCACCTCGAGCTTGTTGAGCTGGGTTTTGACCTCTAACAAGTTGAATAACTTGTAGGGTATTATGCGCGACTTTGACAAGTCAACAAGCCAACGCGTAAACAGCTTAGGTTAAATTCACTAACAGGTTAGCCACCTCATCAAGTCTCTTATTAGTGCTCCTAGGGGTTCCTTGAGACTTTCAGCTAGGGTGGACAACTCCACTGTTGTCATCTCCAACATCAACATTCATACTTAGGTCAATCATTTTCTCCACAGATTTAAAGCTTAAACTCTTCATGTAGGTGATTTAGCAAATACTTTCACAAACCAGAAAAAGTGACAACTAGTAAGAACAACTATCAAACGAACACAATAACTTGCTCTGTTTCATATACGTAAAACAGAGTATAAATAGAACTCCGAAAACAAACCACAGCTCAAGCAAAATCTCCACTTTGATACCAAGATGATTTGAATTGTGATCAAGAATAGACAAGGCCAATCGTTGAATACGTCCAAACTTACTGAAAGCCTAAAAAGGTGATAAGGAAATGCACAAAAGAACAAAGCGAATGAAAAGTAAGCAAAACTTACACATAGTTTCGATGGATATAATACATCAATGGAACTTTCGAAGACCCATGACACAACTCGATATGACGCACGATTGGTCTGATGAGGTTATATGCTACCTAGCCTTGTTTGAGGGTTAGGATTAGAATGAGATGAATGTAAACAAAGTAGTGTTTACAAAAGGAAAATATCAAGTGTATTAATGTTCAATCTAATTACAGCTACAAATACAAAAGATATTTATACCTAATAAGTTAGGGCAATTTGCCTAAAAAGGTAAAGACAAAAAAGGGTATTATTCTAAAAAAGTAATATACAAGAATACAAAAGAGTAAAAATGAATATTCGAGAAAAATAATAATTAGTATAGCAGATTCTATACATGATCCTGTATACGTGGCGGCAATACATTGGAGAGGTCGTTGAAGGATGAAGGTAAGAGAGTATGATCAGATTGCTGGTCCGAACAGGGATGACTAAGGGTCAATTTGAGGTTGCTCTCTCAACACCTTGGCAATGGTAAGGCTGAGTAGTTGGTTAGCTCGGACATGAGTGAGTACTCGAGAACGGCCTGACTATTATCTCGGCAATCTTTAATTTGGTACACTTTAGAGAGATGGTAGTCATTCGGCTCGGCATATAAAGTAATTAAGTAAAGAAATACTCGACTTCAGTAGGAGTTGGTCAGAGCAGGAGGATCCACCTTACTAGCCCTTTCAGTCCTCGAGCTCGACTACCTGTCAAAGGCCTAGTAGCTTGATTCCTATCATATCTATGACAGGGCACACACGTAGATCTAACACAGCGTTTACATGGCATTTACATGTACATTTAAATACTAATAAATAAAAAAAATCCAAAAAACATATAAAAATTATAAAATAAATAAAATAAAATAACTATTAACAAAACTTTATAATNTAATATGATTTCAATTAATAAAAATCAATTTCACTTCAAAATATGTAACTAAATGGGCGTAGAATTAAAATATGTATCATAGAAAAACTTATGATATTTGATCATAACTTTTAGACAGCATTTAGTTGTGCACTTGTTATAGGAGTAGACTAGACAAGATAAGACAAAAAATTTTATCTCATATTTAATTTATAATTTTACTCGATAACTAAACAAAAAATTGGGTTGCTATGGGATAAAAAGCCCAAATTTTATTTCATTTACACTATAATATAAAATCGAAATTCACTAGACAAAAATAACAATATTTTGTATTTTAAAAAATACCCCTTCATATTATAATATTAAGTTAATTAATATTATTTTTATTAAATATTAAAAAAATTATTTATTTTATAATATATATAATTAATATTTTAATATAAATCTTGTGTTCAATATTGTGTAAACTAAACATGATTGTAAAACTAAAAAAAAAATAAAAAGGAAAAATGAATAAAAAATATATAAAAGAAAAGAAAATAATTGTTATGGGTGAAGGACATAGTCGATATTATGGGCATTAAGTAAGGACAATCTAGATTTAGGAAATGTTCATAAACCTTAAGTGTGAGGAGCTTTTTTTCTACAAAAATGCTCACGTGCCTCCTTGTTGTGCTAAGGTCCTGTGCATGTTACTAATCAAGAAGGTATCCTCGCACTTTAGAGGATAATCTATTGCACTGGAGTGTTGGCAAGTCGCCTAGCCTTATTTGTTTATTGTCTTTCTTTTTTTTTTTTTCCTTAGCAAAAGGTAATGGAAATTCATTTTTTGGCAAGGGGAGCGAAGGAAAAAAAATTTAAGAGGCTCGATGGGAGTTTTGTGGCGGATTCTTGATATTACTTTCAAGGTAAGATTGTTTGCAACGATTTTCTGTAGGGTTTTTCTTTGAATCTCTTAAGATTTGCATTTTTCCATGTAAGGCAACTTGCAAAGCAACCACAGGGCAATCTTGCGTGTTTCTTACAGCGGGTTATATGTGGTAGAAGTGTAGTCCATGAATCTCTAAGGTAAGAATTCGATACCGTACCTTGTATGTATAGTTTCTGTTATTTTGTGTTGTGAATGAAAGTTTAGGATGAGTTTTAGGTTTCGAAGATGCTGTGATGCTGTCTTGAGAGTGTTGGAGTTACCTTTTTGTCGAGTAGTCGTTTTGGGAGTGGTGTTTAGTGAAAATAGCAAAAGAGATGTGTGTAGGGGATGAAATACCGTTGCAATTTGCAAAATTCTGTAGATTGAAGTTAGTATCTGGACACCATCCCCTTTAATATCCAGACACTAGGTGTAAATTTGCACCTTTCAACTATGGCATCTGGATGCCGGTTAAACTAACATCCAGACATCATGATCCATGGTACGTATAGTGACATTTCATCAAGTCCCAACTTGCATTTTAGGTGTGTTCTTTTGTCCCTAAACCTTTCCCAATCAATCTTAAATGTGTTTTGATATCCTAAAATTATCTTAAACTTGCCTTATCTCCTTAGAAATCCTAGGACCCTAAAGTGTTGAGTTATAGAGAAGTGTGTGTTGTGTTTCTAAAATAAAAGTTGAGGTTAGGTAGGCTTAGAAATTGAGTAAGAGTGTTGTTTCTCTTGTGAACAAGTTATGAGGCACCTAATGTAGATTTGGAACAAATGTTACAGTTAGGTGCATGGTTTTGTATGTTGTTTGTGCGTGCATAGGATTAGAAATGTTAAACAGACTTAAGTGGAAACTTAGCTTAGAAATGTTAAATGGACTTAAGTGGAAACTCGACTTAAATAAGCGTGCTGCTTATGCTTAATTGGGCCAAGGAATTGAGAGGACCAGACCTAGGGGTGGCAGCCTGATGGTCCTTACATGATGGTATCCTGATTGGAGTCACGCTTGGAAATAATTTGAGAAGATTTAGGTTGATCCTTAGTTCTTAGGGTATTGGGGAAGACCCATCATTGATACCTATATGTGTGATATATATTATGTGTTGAATTTATGAGTTGCTCTAAGTTTCGAGATGTTAGAATTGTGCTACTTATTGGACCTAAATAAAGATAATACATTGTGGTTGTTGCATTTAGTTTAAATGTTTTAGATAATATGTATGTATGTATGCTTGTACATTACTGTGTGATCATGCGCCTGTGTTTGATACTTTATACTAAGCTTTTGCTCACCTCCTAAGGTTTTATTGTTTTTAGATGCAAGTATAGGTCTTGGTGATTATGAGGACTACTACAATGATTTTGGGTACTATGGCGAGGATACAGATTTCTATGACTATTACTTTGATTATGGAGATGGATCTTTGTAGTTAGAATAGGGATATGAGTTTTATTGAAAGGGTTATTAGACTATATTTATGTCTTTTTTTGTTGTTACTTGGGTCATGAGAAGTCACTTGAATCTTCTCAAGTTGTGTCATTGGCAATAGTATATTGTCATGTTTTTGAGGTTATGTTATGAGATGTTGAGATTTGTTTTTTGGTATTTTGAGACCATTGTTAATGAACTAAGTTAAATCTTCTTCCTTTGAATACAATATAGAGAAGATTGGATCTCTTGTATTTATTGGTGGATTAAGGATGTTATAAGACATCCTTGAAAAAAATTGTGTGGGAGTTATTACAGGTGACGAGTGATTAATGAATCATGAGATAATGTTAGCAACGTGTCAGTAGATCATAGAGACACATGGCGGGCAGTAATCTCCTAGGTTTTGGTGCATTACAACTTTGGTGGTATCAGAGCCTTAGGTTTTAAATATAAATCATAGACAGCTTAGGCTTGAACCTTAGTAAAAGTAAAGTTGTGAATCAAAATGTTATAACTTGTTTTTATTGATGGGATGAGTAACAACTAAGGTTGTGTTAAGTTTTGTGCTTGAAGTAGTTCAATCTGTTTATGTTCTTAGTAATCCTTTCCTTTCTCATGATTGTAGTACATTTAAGTTATCTAACACCCACCTTTGAAATTAGCTTACATGACTTTGTTCATATGCTTCCTCTTGTAACATGCCAAGACGTAGTGCTACTTCCAACTCATCTTCGCATCCTCAAGGTGGTAGGGACACCAACCCAAATCGCATCCCCTCACAAAACCAAAATTAGGTTGATAGAGGTTTATTACCTCAAGGGCAAAGACCTCTACCACTAGCCTAAGGCCAAGAGTATACTTACCCTCTGGAGGGCATGCTTACTCTAAACACCTAACCTTAGTATATAACCTAGGATAAGGATTAGACATAGTGACTATTGCTTAAGTTTTAAACTACATGAATGCAATGATTGGGGTGCCAGTACATCAGCAGTAGTAGATATAGAGGGATATGCAGGTCATTCAAGTAAATGTTGAGATTTGGATGTAAGAGAGACAAGCTGCCATGGACACTAGTATAGGTGGTTGTACTAATGGAAATACTTTTGATTGGTTTGTGAAGATCACTTTGACTTCTAGCCTAAACTAAATGATCCGGTTGGAGTTGAGGAATGAATCATCGAGGTAAAGAAGTCCTTTGTTATGGCAAAAGTACCAAATAACAAGAAGGTAACCTATGCTACCTTCTTTCTGAAAGGTCTTACAGCCCAATGGAGGGAGAATGCTCCTAGGACTGACAGAAATGTAGCTAGTCCTATCACTTGGGAAGGATTCAAGTACTTGTTCTTTGATAAGTTCTTCCCCAATAACACTAGAGAATAGATGGAGCTGGCTTACCAAACACTATAGCAAGGTAATCACCCAGTATCAGAATGTGAGGCAAAGCTGAACCACTTAGCTTGTTTCTTGCCAAAGCCAATTAGAAAAGATGAAAGGTCATATACCAGACGGTTCATGTTTAGGTTAGAGCCTAAGCTGTAGGAGAGGATGGTAGGGTTTAGGGGCACTTATGTTGAGACAGTTGAACAGGTTAGAAGCGTAGAGCAAGGTATGAGAAGAAAGGAGGAACTACTAGCTTATAGGGAGAAGAAGGCCCTAAGTAAGAGGCATATGCTAAGTTATGGACCACCGAAGCGATTTAAGAGACTTGTACCTGGCATCATGATTAGAGAGGGTGTTAAACCACCTTTTCCATTACTTAGGCTGATGATGTGGCAAGCCCCAACACTAACTAGGTTACCTTTGTCAATGCTAGTTAGGTATACCTACTGTTACAGACTATATGATATTTCTGAATGCAAGTGGACTTTGGGTGCTTGTTTCCTTTGTGGTAAGATGGAACATGTCAGTAAGGATTACAAAGAGCCAACTTTAATGCATCAGGGTCTGACAACACTATATTTGGTAGCTAATTATACATAAATTATATAGGTAAGCAAGTATAGACTAAGTAAGCTATAAGGCCTTACCCATACGTTGCTTGTAGGTACAGGTTTCCAAATATTTTAAATAGAACTTATCCTATAGCAACATGGAACCACATTAGAACAATACTCGGTAGAATTTTACATTGTACAATATGCCTTGTAGAACTTGTAATTTTTTTTCTATCTTTCTTATAATTTTCAACTTTGCACCCTTAGTCAGTAGAGCAATTAAATAGCAAAGACATGAGGGTTCAATTGCACCAAAAAAAAAAAATGCAAGTTCTTTGAAATTAACAACAAATATTATCTCTTAAATTTTATTAGTTTTAGATTTAGGGTTTGTATTTTAACATTAATAATTGTTTTTATTTTTTAATTTTCTTGATAAAAGAAAATACAAGGTTCTTTTCATTCATTAATATATATCACATTGTTTAATAAATTTTTAAGGTAAGTATAAAGTAACCTAGAACCTATGCCCTATTTACTTAGATTACCGATTCTTAAGTGGGTACATGATATCAAGACCTTATACTTAAAACCTATCATATGAGAGTAGGTTCAAGAAAATTGTTACCTAATAACTACCTTATAATCCTTGGTACCTATTCGAAGCCTACCTAGTCAAGTAAGATATAGGTAAATACTCTGTATGGCAAGATTACTCACTCATTTTAAATTAAGTCAATATTTTGAAAATGTTAAATAATAATAGCTAAAATGAATTCCTAAAGGGTAAGAATGTGCTTATGAAGCTTTGTGAAAGTGGAAAAGTAAATCAAATTAATGTGATAGAAGCATTCTCCCCCAAGCTCTCTCTTCCTCTATACCTTTTTTCTCTTATGCCTAAAGCAAGAGAATTAAACCTCTTGATGACCAGGTTATTGCGGATTTTTGTTCTTCTCTTCCCTCAGTTCCTCTTCTTTTGAATGACTCTTCATCTTCTCTGCCCCCTACAATACCTAATCTTCTTCTCTTTTACAACAATCCTAACAGGATAGAGTTCTAATTAATATTCATAAGGCTTATGAACAACACTTTTTCTATAATACAACTTCCATAGATGCTGAGGAGCTAGTTGATGATGATATTGTTTCTGCTTCCCCTAATCATGGTGATTCTTCAACTGAACCTGGAGTTAAAGAAATTCACTTTACTGCTGAAGAGAAGCGACGTATGCAGCAAAATTGGAGGTTAATGTTAATTATTACAATATATGGTCTCTCGAGCTACAAGTATTTACTTTTAAAGCTTCAATATCTATGGTCTTTTGCTTTGTTTGCTATGCTTAGCATTCGCAATGGATTTGATGTTGTCTTATTTTAGACTGATGAGGATATATCTCAAATAATTTATGATGGCTTCTGGGTTGTTAACAATCATTTTCTTACTATTAGACAGTGGGAACCTAATTTTAAGGCGTCTAAGGCTACTTTTGATTCTGTTGCGAGATGGGTACTGATCAATAAATTATGTTATGCTCCGAACAGTTAGAGTTATAACAATCTCGCTATGTAAACTAATCTAAGATAGAAACTAACCCTATAATTGCTATTGTAAATATAGCCTACATAAGACATACCCGACTTAATTAGCTTGAAGCATTCAATTGAGTACCTATTGTATATAAAACCTATGGTATAACTTCTCCAAAACGTTTTTCCTCATAAGACATGTAGTACATTTCTTGATATTAAAATAGTATTTACATGAGAGTACTTACACATGTGTAGGTCCTAAAGTAACCAAGAAGGGGGAGTGGGTTGGGTGACAGGTTATTTATAAACATTTCAACTTTTTGCAAAACAATGTTAGAAACATCCACTTTGATTACCTAGCTAAGATATGGCGTAAAATAATATATGAACAGTAAATTAAAATATGAAATAAAGAAGAATAGAGATGAGAAGATTAGGCTCAAGAATTATGGTGCTTCAGCTTTATTCTTACTGCATTCTTCCAACTACAATACTTGGGACCTGTATTCCATATCGGTGTCGTTCCAGTATCCGCTTTTCAATACTTCAACCAAGAGAGAAACAAGTACAATTCTTTTGCTTCGTCTCACTAGGCTAGCCTTGCCTAATGATCAATAGAATAATGTAACTCTCTTCTAACACAAGCTTAACACTCAAAAATGGGATTTATAGAAGTATGAAGACTAAATACAATGATCATCGAAATATAAACTCATAAATAAAGTAGAATGTGAAAGTATAACAAATATTATTGTCTCTAATTCAACTTTTGATTGTGTCTTTGGATTTTCTAGAGAGTGAAGTTTGCAGATAAAAGTTGCACATTAGTGTTTTTTGAAAATTTGAATTGCCTTGTTTATATGTTCTTCTAGTGCAACTTCTCTTTGCTGATTTCTTGGAGAGTTTCTTGACAAGTTTTGAAAGATCTTAATCTAACTGTTGGAAGATATGTTCCTTGATTTATGGAAGTTAATTCTCTTTTCTTGTTTGATTTAAATTCGAATGTTGGACTATAGCAACAATGTATGGCCAAGTCTTTCACGTTTCTTTGTATAATTGCTTGGCTTCACAATTGTAAACACTGATGCTTCCTTAGAAGAAATTGAATTTCCTTTACTGATATGAGTTCCTAAAAATTAGGAACTAATCTTTGGTGTGAATAAATCTTGAATTTGAATTTTAGCCTTTTGATATTTTCTTGTGAATGCTGAGCATGTCTATACCTTTAACTAAATTGATTTAATTGACTATGTAAGCCTCGAAAAGTCTTTTGTATCATATTGCTTTGAATTTGAATAAAAATCTACGGCAACCACCAAGATTCATCCTTATCTTGTATTTGTTGTACATGTCCAATTTGATCTTGAGCTTTGGATAAATCCGATTCTTTATTTCCATAAAATCCTTCAATTATCTTTATAAATTTGCATAAAATATGTTAAAAAATCCTAATTGATATCTTATCAAAATATTTCCAACAAATCTGTCTTGATGTGCTTGTCCAATCTAAGCTTTGTCTAAAAAATAATCAAATTATTCCTCCTTAATCCCCATGGATGTATGTCCAATTTAGTGGAACATATTGGATATATTACCCAAATATATTTGACAAGTAAAGCTAGGCCTTCAAACTATTAAAAGTCTAATATACCACTTAAATTGTACTATTTTGTAAATATCTGATTCTGTCCAGTGTCTCTAAATTAGTTTATGATTTAGTCTCTAATTCTTGAAATTAGTTCTAAAGTAAAACTTAACATTACTTAATTACCTACATACTTAATACACTTGTTAAACACCTTTTAACTCCTTTTTGTTATCATCAAAACAACGATGAGAGAAATCAACAACATAAGATACAGTTTTCAAATGAAGTTTACAAAAGCCATAGGCTCTTAATATTCATATATAGAGAAAAGTTAAAAACTAATAGGCCGCGTAGGGAGACTTAGTTAGTTTTCACAAAAGTATAAAAGACAAAAGAGTTAACAGGTTCCAAGTATCTTCAGATCTTTTCTCATTTCCTAGCTTACCAAAAGCTAACTTGAGGATGGTTATATCACTGCATCCTTAGTCTTTACTAGGTAACCTGTAAAAGAGTTTATAGGGACGTTAGCATAACTAGCTCAGTAAGTAGGATAGAGACAAAATAGTATAGAGACAAAATAGTATAAAACAAGCACAAATAAGTTTACCAATTATTGATGGAATGTAATGCAATCAACCAAATGCAACATCGCACAATGTTAATAGCTCCATTGTAAGGTTAGAGAAATTATATCTACTTTAACCCGGACTGACGAGTTTCAATGTAACTTAAATAAACTGTGCAATAGAGAATAACCTCCTCTTAAGACTTCCTTTGAATTACTATCCCCATCTTTGTCACATCCTCCTCTCTTGTCACTTAGTTTAACGAAGGGCGAGGAAAAGGCTATTTCATCTATCCTTATCAAAGGGGTCGATATTTGGTCTAATATCCCTAATTGTTTCTATTGGTGGGTTGTGATGCGTGTTAAGTTAAGTTAAAAGTAGGATTTTGGTTAGTTTCAATTAGTGACGATTAACCAATTTCCAAGGCTAACCAAACAACACAAATTCATGCAATATAGCATACCATAGAGTTTAATGCCTAATCCACAATTCAATATTACAATCATACACATAACATGCGTACAGACAACTAATTATAACAACAGACAAATGTACTCTCAAGCCTTTAAGTACTCTGATATCGTACCCCAACATGCTACGAAGCATTGATCCTAACTTACCTCAACGCTTGTCATATGTTAGCCTTCCGTGTCGATCTTGTTTACTTTAATTTATCGCTAAACATTCAACATAAAAAATTAGTTTCCATCAAGATCATGAAATGAGGGTTCATTTTAAGAAATGGTGTAATTTTCATTTAAGTCCAATGTATTTTCTTAAGCCATTTACTAAACAAGTTTTATGTAGTATAGGTTCTAACTTAAGTTTTAACCACGGTTCTAACCTTATATTTATCATAGGTTTTTGTCTAGGAAGTCTCTGACCTAAGTTTTGACCTGAGAAATCCCTAGATTCTTAAATAGCTAACCTTCCAACCTACTCTCTGGCTTCTATTGTGATCAACTGTTCTATGCCCAACTATCCTCTAACTAAGCTTCTAATTACTACTACATTTAAATATTAAGCTTCTTTCATCATATTACCTACTAACCAAGTCTCTAACCCTACTCCTACTTTTATATTCTCTTAATTTACTCATAAATCTAGCTTACCTTTAGTTAGAAAATCACACCAAACTCACTTTTTCAACATCATAACATCCCAACTCCATAGTCTCTTATTCAATTTCAGCTCCAATCTTCATATATTTAAAGTGTTTAAGTTAAGCATGATATCAGGCAAGTGTACCTATTAATTTTAATATAGCGGATGTGAGTCCGAGTCGATCTCTCAGAGACTTCGAGTACTAATATTAACCTTAGCTCTATTATTTAACCGGAAAATTGTGATGAGTTGAATGAATTAAAAGTACTGAAATTAATAAACTAAACTAATTATGGAACTTGATTAAGCAATTTAGAAAGTAATAAAACTAAAAACGACTTCAAGAATGCAATAACGTATTTAGGAATTATTTCCCCTAGTGTTTAACATGTGACCGCTTAAAATATATTCAATTCAATTTCTATTATTCTTGACCGGAGGGATTCACCATTAAAGTTAATACCTTTCTCAAGCATATTAACCCTAATCCTAAATTATTTACCAGAATCTCTTTACTTAGTAATATAACTTAGAATTGTATTAATGTATAATAAATTCCCATACAATTAATTAACTTTCCGGAAGAAACACGTATCTTATCTCTAAGTATACATGTAATTTTCTCTAATTATGCCAAGATCTAATTACACAAGCAATTTCTCAATCATCATGCATAATATCATAGATTGATATTCTAGAATTATCAATTACCAATTAAACAACATAATTGAATCAAGAAAAGATAGAAACTTTATTGAAAATTATAAATCAACCCAAGAGTCACATGAAACCTTAGGTTCCATAATCCTAAATACATGAATTTTAAGCTATCATAATGAAACTAAAAACGAGTTCCATCAAAAACATAAAATAAAACATGAAAAACCCCTTTGATTGATGAAAAATCTCTCCAATCTTGAAGTTGGTGTTGCTTTCGCCTTTTTCTTCTCCTTCTCCTTCTCCTTCTCCTCAAGTCTCTTCTCTTCTCTAGTGTCTCTATCCTTTGTGAAACCCTAGTATGTTCTGTTATATTGTATTGTAAGGTTTCTTTTTTTGTCACCAGACACGGCCTGGGACATAGCCGTGTCCTCAAGTCGTGTAACTTTCTGACCTTGGCAAATTTCCTGCATGGACACAGCCTAGGGACATGGTCATGTCTTAAACCGTATAATTTTAAAACTTCATAACTCCTTCATTTGAACTCCAAATTGAGTGAAACTTGATTCCTTTTCTTCGTTTTCAATCCTAAAACGCGTTCAAACTTTGAAATCAAAATTTTACTCAATTAAGTATCATTTTTTTTAAAGAAAGCCAAAAATGTAAGGGAAATACTATAAAATCACCATGTGAAATATATTTAAAATAAGAGTTATCAAAGCCTTAAGAATAAATTTAAGAATCATAGAGTTTCAACCTTGAACTCCAATTTCAATACAAAATCATCATCTTAGGACTTGAAATTTTCTTGTTTTAGTTGTTGTACATTGGAGAAACTAAAATATAGCAGTTGCATAAAATCAAATCGAGCCTTCATAATAAAAATTTACACCAACACAATGTTTAAGTAAAAATCAAAATTTACCCAAAATCCAACTTCAAAAATTTTAAAAATTGATTACATGGAGTGAAAGTATGTTCTTATAGGAGTTTATGCAAAAAGGTCTAAATCAAAACTACAACATTTGAATTTTTGAAAACGTAATAAAAAATCAACTCATGAGGCATTTTTCTTAAGGACCATATAGATGTACTTAAAATTTTGAAGATTTGATTTGACATTTCAATTCGTCATGCAAAAATACATAAGAAAACTAAGTTTCATAATTTTTTTAAGTCTTTTATTATTTTTAGTCAAATTTTGATAAAAATGGGAAAAATCGATCACTCATTGAAAACTATTTCTCCGACTACTATTAGTCATCTCAAGTTTGTTTACCTACCAAAGTGTGGTGCTTCCCTTCAGGTGGTGGTGGTAATACACTTCTAGCAACTCTCCACATATGCAAACTCCAAAATACCCAAAATTGCGCTATTTTTCCTTAAGAACTTTTCCATACCCTTTCTCCATTCCTACAAAGCTTTCTATATTTTTTTAAAATTTCCTAATGGGTTAAAATGAGCCTAAGTGAAAATTTCTAGTTGAAATATTGAGTGTAAGGTGGCTTAAAGAATTTTTAACCCTCATAAGTGTCAAAATCAACTTTATTAGGTGTCAATTTTCCTTCTATTACTTGATTATCTCATTATAGAAATATTTCCCAATGTTGACACACATATTCCACATTTCTCTTTACTGTTCCCTAATTTTTTTTACAATTATTTAATATTTTTCCTATTAATTTTAGTACATTTAGCTAATATGTGATACCCCATGGTTAAATGTCTTACATAAATTATAGCAGGTTGTGGCACTACTTTATAGGGCCATAGTGATGAATACCTTATCAATACATGGTTGTAACTTTTGAGCTAAGTGATTAAAATGGGCCTATTAGTGTTTACTTGCTTGGCTTATTCACTACTTTTGACCTAGAATAATACAAATGATATCAAAGTCGAACCCTATTAGTAGGTGTATAATTCGAGTCTAGCTTCACTTAAGAGAAGAGGTGTGAGAAGGGTGATGAGGGTCACTAAGGTGTGATTCTTGGTGTGCTTCTAAGGTGACTTGTAAGTAGAGAGTGGCCCGAATCATACATCATGTAAGGGAGGGAGATTTGGGCCTAATTGTAAGATCTCATAACGAAGATGTCGCGTGTTTAAAGGGAGAAGATTATGATACCCTATAGTTAAGCGTCTCACATGAACTGTGAAAGGTTGTGGTATTAGTTTATAAGGCCATAGTGATTAATACCTTATCAAAACATGGTTGTAACTTTTGGGTCAAGTGATTGAAATGAGCTCATTAATGTTTGTTGGCTTGGTTTATTTACTACTTATGCCTTGGGGCATTACATAATATTTCAGTATTTTAAGTAATTACGGGTTTATGTTTATATATAACAATTACACGTGATGTACATACATGACTTTTACATATTATTTCATGTCATTCTATCATTTATTTTTCATATAATTTATCTTTAGGAGTTTATTAATTGTCGAAACTTATTTCATTCCGACACATATAAAATAATATATTAAAACTAACAATTTTAGTTATATTTTATTATTTTGTTATATTTTGAAAATCCAAGCCTACAAGGTCTCATTGACTAATATTCCTAACTCACCTGTAAGTTTCTAGCTAAATTAGGCTATATTCACAAATGCCCTAAATTGATCACTCATAATCAATTTGTGAAAGCAAAGGGCTTACAAATTGCCTCTTGAATATTACAACTCTAAGAAAGATTGGGGAAACCATTGGCCCTTTGCTTCGTTATGATGCTTTCACTTTCAATACTGAATGAGGTAGATATGCTCGATTATGTTTTCAGCTTGGTTTTAATGCCCCTCTACTTCATACAATTAAGGTTGGTAACAAGGCATATCGACTTCAATATGAGGGAATTAAATCGCTATGTTATCATTGTGGCTATCTTGGTCATGTAACTGCTAATTGCTCAAAGCTTATAGCTAATTAGGGGTCTGAATTTGATCATAATCAGCATTTGAAATCTACCGTATCTGCTATGAATAATGTAGATCGTCATTCTGGGGTTTCTTCTCTTTCAACTTTTGAATATGGTGATTGGATTTTAGTACAAAGGCAATGCATTGGACGATCTCTGAAAATTTCTTCTTATGTAGCCCGCAATAATGTATCTACTCAACCTTTAGTAAGGCCCAATGATACTCCTTTACCATCACTAAAGGAAATGCCTGCCAATACTTCTCTAATTACATCATAACCAGGCCGGATGGTAACTTCATCCCAAGCATTGTCATAAGAAAATGGATTAGGCATGCCACAAATAATGTTGCACCTGCTAATTCAGACAATTTGTCTAATACTCACCATTAAACTAATCATGAAGCTAATGGACCTAATGAGGCCCCTAATGAAGTAAGGGATCAGTAATCTTGTATGAAGGCTCCCATGCAGGATTTTGTTTTTTGCACATCTCCTATAAATGTTGCTTTATAGCAATGTCGAGACACTCTAATTAAAAAACTTGCCAAGCAACTGAAGAAAAATGGAAGCAAAAGTGATTATGACTTTCCATGTCCAAATACTTTACCCAGAAATGGACCTTCCATGGGTGGATTCTCGGTATTGCTTATTCTACATGAGTGTCAACATCACTAGGACAAAGTATCGGTGGAACTAGACGACTTGAGATACATAGAAGATGCCCTATTACCAAAAACTCAAGTGTCGTCGATTTGAATTCTCACATCGGTAGAGAAGGGTTCAACCCTCCTGACTAGGTCTTACTTAGTGATTTGGATGTAGAAGGAATATCTTGTCATGATCTCTATCGCAGTGTTACAAACCATGTATCACCCCATTCAGTTAATGAACATTTGGGAGTGTACTCTAGAAGCTACGATCGAATAAATTTATAGAATTGAGGGCCTCCATCCTCCTCAAACCATAGTTCCCATTTCCTATCAACCAAAAGAGTAAGTTCCAACATCTCCTCTTTCAGATCTGGAGGAATCATTGGTTATGCGGGACATCAAGCGAACTCTAACCAAATTTGCTCTGGAAGTTAAATGCACTTTATACATGGAAGAGGAGTCTATATGGTATAAAGTACATGCTTTGTAGATGGCAGACCAATGACCAGCACTGGACATAACACATGCATTTTGGCATGGAATGTAATTGGGTTGAACTCTCCTGGAAAACAGACAGAGGTCTTGAAGGTCATGCAAGAGTACATGCCAGACATGATTGTCCTTATGGATATAAAATGGATACACATGCTACTCATTTGTTTGCTCACAACAATTCATGGTAGCAGCTAGATGGTTTTTTATGCTCTATTGCACTAGGCCAAATTGGGGAGCTGATTATGTTATGGAACATTGATGTTCTAGATGTTGAACTTCTTTAGCAAATAAGGCAGGAGATGCATGTAATTGTCCATGTTTGTTTCCTTAACCATTCCTAGTATTTTTCTGCAATTTATGCATTCCTTGACTTACGATTCTGGCCTATCTTATGGAGTAGTATGGAAGATTTTGCTAGTATTATAAATAATTGCCCTTGGTGTATAATGGGGGATTTTGATGATATTTTATATCCACATGAAAGCTACGGTAGTGGTCCTTTTCCTAAGGCTAGGGCATTTCATACAATCAATGCATGAATGTAAGCGAACTTCAGGACTTAGGCTTTGTTAGTCCCAAAATTTACATGGAATAATAGGTATTATTTAGTTAAGTATTATATAGATCAAGCATGAGCTAATTTACAGTAAAGGGAGCTTTACATGGAAGTTAATCATTACCATCTTCCTAAATGGCCATTTGATCTGTAAAACTCAAGTACAGGAAAAAAATAAAAAGTTAATAATAAAAAGAAAATATTAAAATAAGGTTTTTATACTTTAAGGGTATATTCGGTATTGGTATCTTTTGACAAAGGCAATTTGAACATATGGTTTTTGAACAAACCCTAGATATATAGAGAGTCGTCTAACACTTACAAAAACCCTTTTTGCTCCTTTTCCTGTAGGTGCAGCTCCATAGCTTAGGGTTTTGTGCAAATCTTCGAGTAAGGAAGTGAAAATGACAAGTGTTAGTGAGATCAAATCGAGAGAAGTTAAGGTAAGGCTAAGGAATGCCTTTTTTATTGTGAAAATTTTGTAGATTCTCATTAGAATTTCGTTTTTCCATATAAGGCAGCAACCAAAATGAGATTGGGGTGATTATTTAGGAGTTCGTTGGCATATATTGGGTGGTACTATTAAGTTTAAGGCAAAGCACTCAAGGTAAGGTTGTAAACAACCTCTTTATTCAAAGGCTTTAAACAAAATCACTCCAAATTTGTTTTTCTCCTTAGGGTAGTGGATTAAACAAATTTCAAATCGTGTTTTAGAAGTCTCCGCAACATGTTCTCGGTGGTGGACCCGATATTAACGGATCCTTACAGGTAAGAATCTGATCTTACATCTGGTATGTGTCATTTCTTCAAGTAGTGAATTGAATGGCTAAGTTGGGTTGAGATTTTGGTTAGAGACATGCTTGATTGTATGTTTAAGTGGCAAGGAGATATATTTTTGATGGAATGATGATTTGGGATTGGTGGTTTTGAAAATAGAGAACAACGGATTGTGTGCGGGGGTTGAACGCATCGCTGTAATCTATAGAATTTTGCAAATTGCAACATGCATTCAAACGCCACCCCCTATAGTTTTAAGATGCTAAGGGCTTGACATGCTCTTTTGGAGCATGGAGTTTGGATGCTAGACGAACTAGCATTCGGATGCCCTGACCCTTGTTTCTTGCAGCGGTATTCGTTTGAGTTTTCCAAGTTTTTTTCACAGTTGTTTTCCTATCCTAAACCCCTTCCTAAACTTTTCTAATCAGGAATCATCACCTAAAACATAGTACAAGTCAAACTAACTTCTTAGCGATCCTAGGTTTCATTTAAATTTCTTAAGAAAACATGAATTGGTTGAGTTGTTGTGTTAGAGAATATTGTTAGTTTGGTTTTGAATCTAAGTAATTGTGGTGTTTCTCTTATGAACAGGTTGTGAGGCATTTGATTCAGTTTCTAAGCAGACGTTACAATCAAGTATGGGGTTGTATGTTGTTTATGTATGTAGGACTAGTATCGCAAAATGGACTCAATAAAAACTTGGCTTAAATAAGTGTATTGCTTGTGCTTGGTTAGGCCCAATGGATTAGGAGGACTAAACTTTAGGGTGGCATCTCAATGATCCTTATGTGACAGTATTCTAATTAGAGTTTCGCATGGAAATGATTCAAGTAGATCTAAGGTGTTTTGTGCTT
The DNA here is from genome assembly GCA_024138015.1 of Lumnitzera littorea. Lineage (NCBI taxonomy): Eukaryota > Viridiplantae > Streptophyta > Magnoliopsida > Myrtales > Combretaceae > Lumnitzera > Lumnitzera littorea. The sequence goes on along the minus strand of JAMXBB010000006.1, from coordinate 37,427,182 downwards.
ACAAGGGTGTTGGGGAGGACCTAACACCGGTGCTTATATGTATTATATATTTGTGTGTAGGAGTCATGAGTTACTCTTAAGTTCCGGGACACTGGAACTATGTTGCTTGATGGACTTAAATAAGATAATAAATGGTGGTTACTACATATAGATATCGAATTAGCTAATGTATGTGCTTGTGCATATAATGTGTGTTAATGCGGTTGCACCTTGTACTGAGCTTTGCTCACCTTTAGGTTTTCATATTTTTAGATGCAGGCACAAGTTTGGGTGATTACGAGGATTATTATAGTGATTATGGGTGATGAAGTTGATTTTTATAACTATTATTACTATTTTGGAGAAGGTTCGGCAAAGTTAGTTAAGGTTATGAAACTTGTTGGATAAGTTATCAAACTTGTTTTATTTTCATTATTTGTTGTTACTTAGGTACAAAGAAGTCACTTGAGGTTTCTCAAGTCGTGTTTATTGGCTGCATTTAGTTTTCAAGAATTGAAGTTATGAGATATTGAGTTTTGTTATTTAGTATTTTAAGACAAATGTAATTGAATTATGATGAATTTCTTTCCTTTGAATAAAAGAATGTTAGAATCTAATTTTGTTGTATTTATTAGTGAATTGTAGATGAAATTAAGACATCCCTAAAATATTGCATATGAGTTAATATAGGTGATAGGTGATTATTAAAGTATGTAGGGATATGAATTGGTGGATTTTAGATGCTTGACGTGTCGATGGATTATATGGATACGTAGCATGCTATAATTTCCCAAGTTCTAAGGTGTTACATGATCATTACTCAATTCTTTTACAAACTTAGCCTTGTTACATCAAATGAAAAATAAAACATTTCATTTTCAACCCATGTGGTTCTTGCATGCCACGTACCTTCCTCTTATTCATAAAATTTGGCAAGACAATAATCATGATGCCTTGAAAGCTAAGGCCAAAATTCCAAATGAATTTAAAGTGTGGAATAGGTGTATCTTTGGTTTGTTGAATGTGCAAAAAAGATCTATTCTTAAGCAGCTTAAGTCTCTTAAATGGCACATAGCTTGCCATCCTACTACTGCTGACCTTCATAAGGAAATTGTTTGAAAACAAGAGTTATGGGAGTTTTTATGTAAGGAGGAATTATTGTAGAAAATGAAAGTTAGGACCAAGTGGTTACAAGAGGGGGAGTGTAGTACTAGATATTACTATTCATTAGTTCTTACTAGGCATTCTAAAAATAGAAACTTGGCTCTTTAAGATAACATAGGCAATTGGGTATATAGAGATGAGGATATTTACTTGCTTGTTTTGAAATTTTACCAAAATCTATTTCTTACTCAAAAGTCCCACCATCTTAAAGAGAGATTTTTGCCCTAAGAATTTAGGTTTGGTTTAACAAAGAGCCCTGTTCTATCTTGTATAATGATTTGACACATGTTGAAATTTTTTAGAGCCTTCATTCCTTAGGGTCTTAGAAAGCCCCAGGGATAATGGCTTACATGCCTATTTTTACAAGAAATGCTAGCATATTATTGGCCCATTTGTAATTCAGCTTATTCACAGTTCTTTAGTCATTGTGATATTCTAAAACCCCTCAATTGCACCCAGCTTTGTTTAATCCCTAAGCAAAAAAATGGCAATCACATTAAACAATTTAGACTGATTAGTCTTTGCAAAACGCTTTATAAGTTGATCACAAAATTTTTGGTGTAAAGATTGAGGGGGCGAAAAGCTTCTTATAATATTCTACTACTCAATAAAATCTTGTATTCTTGTAATCAAAAGAAGGGTTTCTAGGGGTAGATGATTATTAAGCTAGACATTGAAAAAGCTTTTATAGCCTCTAATGGGATTTCATATATTAAACATTGATGATGCGAATCCACGAATACGCAGCGGACATGAACCATGAATGGGTATACGGTGTTTGAGTGAGGATAAGGAATAGGAAGTAGAATGGGGTTTGACTGCAAATGTGTATGGATATCACATATCGAGACATGAACACAATCAGGGATTAAGCTCGAAATAGGGTCTGATACAACTCACAAACATTAAATGTCACTCAAGTTTCAAATGAGAGTTTAGATGTGACTCATAAACTCGCTCAAATGAAGAGTTCACCATAATCTTAAGGTCAAGATTAATAAGAACACAAGAAAGATTAGAGAGTTAATCGGCACTCAACAATCCAAAATACAAGCTCGAAGAGCTTCAAGAATATCCTTCTTAAAGAGGAATGTTCAAGTATGATCTCTGTCTGTATATTCTATTCCATAATGTCTTTGGCTAATTACAAAAGTTTTTATTTATAGCAAATTCTAGAACCCTAGTGGAAAAAATTGTAAATAATATACAAGGCCTTTAAACGCTAACGAATGGCTTATAATTGAAATAACGAAAATATTTACAAGGTATACAAAACTATGCATTTAATAGAGTGGTTAACATGCAATCATTCGAGTTGTTTATGGGATCAGACCCAAGTAGGGGCCGGTTGGCAGTTGAATGTCCGAGTCGGGGTGAGATGTTTGGAAGTCTTAGTATGCTTAGCCGAACTCCCAATGAGGTCAGCCTACAGTTGCTGCACTTGTGGATTGCTTGGTACTAGCTTTCCCATGCTATGCCAAGCTGTTCTTTAGCCTTGAAGCCTCGACCGTTTAGTCTCTCGTCTTCTCGACAATCGATAAACTTGATGCCGAATGGTTTCTCTTCCTCCCTTCGGCCTTTGAGTATTAATACAGCCTTGGCAAAAGTAGGTTGGCTTTGGTTTTGTATAGGTCGATTTCAAGTTAGGACAAGTTGGCTTTAGCTTCTGATAGGTCAGCCTTAGCTACTGACAAGTCGGTCTCGACCTAAGGATTGTTATGGACTAATTCCTATCAGTTAAAGTTTTCAAATTAATCATTTCTTGTATTACGACTTCATATGTTGAGGTTTTGGTTAATGGTCATCTTACGCTTCTTTTTAAGCTTAGTCGAAGGATTCACTTAGGTGATGTTTTTCCCCGTATATCTTTATTTTGGATATGAAGATGTTAAGTCGGTTGATTGAGAAAGAAGTTCATTTAAAAAAATGGATACCTTTTAGAATTAAGGGTACAAATCTTTGAATCTTCCATTAAATGTTTGCCGATGATATTACTTTAGTTACTCAAGCATCTGTGGAGAATGTTATTGTAATATGGGATTTATTAGAATTTTTTTGGGTAATGTCGGGTCTAAAAGTCGACCAAGAGAAATCTTCAATACTTTTTTCTTGAAATATCTCATTTGAGATTGAACAAAAAGTTGCAGCTATTTTAAATTATCAAATTGCTTACACTTTTGGAAAAGATTTAAGCTCTTCACTTGATAATGGAACAAGCTAATGTGCTCTCAAATTAATTTCCTTGTCGAAAAAGCCTAGGCCAAACTAAGGGGTGGAAATCCAAGCACTTGAGTATGGCTAGAAGGATTATCTTGGTACAATCTATCTTATAAGCTTTGCCTACTTACTATATGCAAGTAGTCAAGCCTTGTCAAAAGATTATTGGTAAATTGTCTTTGATGACTCGAAATTATATTTGGAACAAAGATAGTGACGATTAGAGAATGCATTAGATTTCCTGAGGATTAGATTGTTCATCTAAAAAGCTAGGGAGGCTTGGGGCTCTTTGTCACGCCCTAAAGCGGCAGAGTCGTAACAGCCCCACCGTGTAAACTATTTTAAGATAAAAGTTGGCCTTACAACTGCTATCCTAGACTTGATCTACACAAAGCGTCCATGACTAACCCGCTTTGAAGTAAACAGTTTGTAATTTAAATAAATCATCTACCTAAAAAAGTGAGAAAATATATATATACACTAAAATTCAGTTATTACAACTAACGTTTATAATATTTCTCTGTAATATATTTCTTAGTTGTTACATTATTCAGAAATGAAAAATTCTAAAATAAAACCTTATACCTTAAAAATATATGTTTATTTTTCAAATGTTTTTTCTCACTCCCTAGGATTCAATAGTTGCTAGCTTCAGAGTAGTTGTAAACCGCTTCTTAACCAGCACCTACACAACGTCTATAGGGATGTGAGCAACTACAGTTCAGTAAGTTAGGATGGAGGACTTAAAACTATACCGTAAACATAACAAGGTTATCAACCAACTTATTAAGTGCAATGCATGTTCAAGCAAATACCATCATAAGACGTTGTCTAGCCCGTCGTGAGATTAGAGAAATTACGCTCGCTCTAATCCGGGTTGAGGAGTTGCCATTAATGCAATAGCTCACGACTAAACCCAGGATTGTGCAATAGAGACACTACTCCTCCCACGACTACCTTGGAACCATTGACTTCACCCTCACCACAATCTCCTCTTCTGTCACTTAGTTCGACTAAGGATGAATAAGGGAACCTTTGCAATCCTGCGTTATCTCTTTCGAAGGGGTCGGTATTTGGCCGGAGAATCCTAGGTTTCCCCTAATGAGTTGCCATACAGGTTCAATTATGATTACAGGTCATATATTTGATTAGGTCCAGTTTAAGGTGATCAATCATTTCATACAAATCATATAATACAAGCCAGAACAACAAACAGAATCATAACATCACTCATAATCAAGTACATGCACATAATGAACTATCTAACAAGCATAACCAAGTATAATCTCAAGCCTCCAAAATACAGCAACGTATTAATCTCGACTTACCTGGACTCCTCGCTCACTCACTCGAGATCCCAACTATTATAGGTTGGTTTTATCCTATAACGCTTATTGCTATGTTTTGTTTAGGGTTTAATATATCTAGTTATCTAGGTTTTCAAATCTTTTACAATTATTCTAGGTTTAGGGTTAGGTTCAGGTTCAGTTTCTGCATTGATTTCTAAATTAGGTTTTAGTTTGATTTCTAAGTACTGTTTTATACCCGAACCTTAGAAACTTATTTTAACTCATAATGTGAAATTAATCACATTACTTCCAGATATCCTAAATACCATAATTAACCCTAGTCAGTATTTTATTATACTCGGTACACTTAAATCTTTAATAGTATACCGAATTTACTCTTGATATGAGAAATTTTTACATTTTTCATATAATTACATAAATTTAAGATTTCTATCAGATTTATTATATATCCTTATTATTTATATAATATCAATTTTTATTCTAATATCTTCTATTTATTATATTTCTAATAATTACATATTATGTATTATCACCTATTATGTATATAATACACATCTAATATTTCTAACACTCTAATTACCATCTCCCAAAATCAATTATTATTTCAAAATGTCTAAATTCATCCTAAATCAGATTTTACACCTAATTACCCTAATTTACAAAATTAACTTAAAATTTACTATTTTTCCCTATTACTTATCTACTACATAATTAACCTAATAATTACATCTAACACCCTAAATGCTACAAGTATCATAATTCATCAGATTTCAACATCCTAAAATATATAATTATTCACTAAATCAATAATTAACTATTTAATTACTTGATTAACCCTAAATTACCCATTTTATGCCTCATTTTAAGGCCTAAAAATTATTTAAAAATTTCAAAAATTAATTTTTTTGAAAACGGGCTTCATAGCACTATTCTATATCATCTAAGTAGTCTACACAAAAATTTTGAGTTCAAAACTACACTCCAAGGTCATTTATTTCTAAACCGAAATATTCTCGGTTTTGCATGATTTCTTAAAGATCATATATCATAGGATATATTTTCATCAAAATAATATTTTTTCTAAAAACTACATACAAAAATATTCCAGAATAACAAAATTCATAATTTTCTAAGAATATTTACTATTTTTACAAAATTACACAAAATCAGGCTGAAAATCGAACTCACCGATTTGGATAGCTCTGGCCATCATCGGTGGCCATGGGTGTGTTGGCCCACCTGGGCGCTGCCACCATCGTGTGGTGATGGTGGCGGTCCACTCCCAGCTGCTCGTTGGATCTAGGTTCTCCTCTAAGGCCCTAATTGCACAATTTTCTTATTTCTTTTTTCTAATCTTAATTTTTCTCTCAATTTCACCTCTCTCTATTTTTCTCACTCTCCAAACTGACTGAATGAGCTTCTAAAAAATTTGGAGTATTTATAGAGCTTTAAGGAAATTATTGTGCATTAATTTGATTAGACAATTGCCTTATCTTCTTCCAATTTAACTTTTGTGTTGTTCTAATTTAATTGGCCAATTTTTTTCTTATTTTCCCCAGCTGCCATGACCCAAATCTGGATCATTTATTATTTTTTCTGATATTTATTTATTTTTTCTTAATTAATTATGAATTTTCTTTAATTATTTAGTATTATTTTAGCACATTTCGAGTATTTTAAGTAATTATGTGTATTTCTACCTATATGTAAATTCATATATAGTACAAATAAATATTAATAAATATTATTTAAATTATTCTATGATTTTTAGTATACATATAATTTATCTCTAGCGATTCGTTAATTATCAGAATACATTTTACGTATTTTCGATAAATAACGAGTTATATACTTAAAATTTGAAATTTTTATATTCTTTTATCTTATTGCTTATTTTCTTAAATTTAAACTTACAGGATCATTTTTACCAATATTTCTGGCTTTACTTATAATTTAGCCGATCAAAATCCTGAGTGACTAGTTGTGAGGCTTACACTCTTGCATCTAGGTCGTCAGAATGATGCTTGTTCACTAAAGCGATACTGGGAGTTCAATAATCAATAAGTGTTATAGGCTTCTTTGTTAAAGGCTAAATATTATAAACACTTTTGTGTAACTAGATCTAACTACCTAACTAATGTGTCTTCTATTGGTAAAGAGTTGTTTTATACCTACATGTTTATGCCTCAGCATTCTATAGTTAATTTAGGGGATGGCAAGGATACAAATTTTTGGTTTCATAAATGGGCAGGAAATTTTACTATTAGGTAGTTAATTTCTATCCCTTTGCTTTTGAATGTTGAATTATTATCTATTTGGCATTATTGGTGGTTTTCCTCTCTTAGGAGGATGGTTTGTTGGGTTTTGATTTGTCTTATTTGCTTTACATGCATAGTAAGCCACTTGTGCTTTAGGATACTTTAGTTACATTAAGGCTTTTCTTCCTTCTGCTAGATATGAACCAAGTTTAGCAAATATTTACAATTTTCTTCTATTTGAAAAGTTAAGGAACAACTTTAACTTATGATGGATTTAGCATTCCTATTTTTCACCAAAAATTAAATTATTTTTGTCAAGATTATCTTTTAATGGTCTTCCTACAGTAGTTAATATGTAGATGCATAGCATTGTTACTAATGCCTCATGTCCTTATAATAGATCCCTAGATGAAGGTATCCAACATGTATTCTTGACATGTCGTGCCATTTGTGGTTTGTTAGAGTCTTGGATGAAAGTATCTTACACAAATCCTATTGTATAAGGAAGTATTCATCTTTGGCTCAAAATGAATTTGGTGTTTACAAAAAAGGATTTCTTTAATGGTTTTCCTCTTTTTGCTTTTTCTTTTACTGTAGCACTCTAGAAAATTTGGGAATTTTGCAATCGAAAGCTTTTTCATCACAAGCCTTTTTCCTTTCTATTGATCTCTATTATACATCTTACAGTATGTGCAATAGAAGAGGAAACTCTAAATTTTAGACACTGTTAATTTATATTATCCAAAGCTTCTGAAAGGTTAGGTTGTTTTGCATATGGATGGATTCGTGTTGCTTGATGGTTGTACTTCTATTAGTGGAGTCTTATAATGGATTTGTGCATAAATTGATATAGTAGCAGTTGAATTGTAGGGAGTATATTGGTGGACTTCTTTTATCTAGCATAAGAATATTGACAAGCTTTTCATTTGTATTGATTCAAATTTTACTGCTTTGTTGCTTTTGCATACTTGTAATACATAGTTGAGGTACTTTAATATTATTGCTACATGCAGGAAAAAAATTTACCGCATCAAGGAGATGGAAATTAAACTAGTTCCTTGTGAATTAAACTCAGTTGCTGACCGATTAGCTACAAAAGTATAGGAGATAGATGAAGATGAGCTCTTTTTGGATGCTCTAACTATTGTGTCCAGTCTTTTCTCTAAAGATGCTGTAAATGTAGGGATTGCTCATGAGATATAAGCTCAAATTTTCTGTTAGCATAGTGACCTCACTTATAAGAACTAAGATCTTACTTATTGTTTAGCTTTGGCACTTTTGGCAAATTTTATTTTTGTAATAAAAATATATGTACACCTACCATTTGAATTTTTCTTTTACATTCATATATTTATATAATTAATGGACCATTTGCAATGTATGGATTGATAAAAAAGTGCAAGCTGCTTACATTCATATATAAATACTACAGAAACCTAAGTTGTGGGTTTTATAATATGGCATGTTCTTTATCTTCTTTTTTTTCCCATTCCATGTAGGTTTTATTATAGACAATTTTTTAGATTAAAGGGAGGATTCCTATGGGTCTCCCCACTCCTAGCCCATTCCTGCATCCATCTCCATTAAAACCAAAAAGTAAAAGAGTATATATTTTGTATATGTGTTTTCTTTTTCTAATTACAATACAGTAAACAAACATAATCATCGTTTTATGTTAACAATAGACTTTAGAAACAAATGAAAAAAAATGACAAAATTAAGCAAGATTAAGTTACAAATAAACAACATTAATAGTTAGAGAATTTCAATCAAACCCATATTACTTCTCCTTCATTTACTACCCAATAGAGGAGATTCTCCTTGATTGATCAATGCTTTCACTATTTCTCGATTTAAGCTATAAATTCAACTTATTTTAAAAGTAGTGTCGAACTTGTGGTTCTCCATCTTATATCAATACATAAGTATTTTTAGAAAATTTCCAAAAAACATTATAAAATGCAAAAAATAATAATTAAACCAAATCTAATGATTCTTTGTTGAACTATAAATCACTAGCCTTAGTTTTTCTATATAAACAAAAAAACAAAAAAATTAGACAAAATTTGATATATCATAACAACATACAAATCTCAAACTTAAGTTAAAGGGAGAAGTTTCAGTTAGGTTTTTCTATGGTTTCTCACTATCTATGAGAACAAATGTTGCTAAATGTGATTGATAAACTTACCATTTTCTCCTATGAAAAGCTAAGAAATAAGAATTGAAAAAAGACGGTAATTTTATTGTATAAAGAAAAATGAAAAAAGATAACAAGAGATGACTTGAGAAAGAAAGAAGACTAGGCTGAGTTTGGTAAGGGAACATGTATAGTATGCTGATGTTGCACTTGTTTATTTGATAGTAAGCTTTCTTTTTCAAGTTTATTTTATTTTGGTTGTTAAGAAAAAGGCAAAGACAAAAGAATTTTGAATTTTTGGAGTTTTAAGTTTTTAGTAGTTGGAAAAAAAAAAAGAAAAAAATGGTAATAGATAAATTATGAGAATTAAGGAGTATAAGTAGTGATATGATATGATAATTTGAAAATTGGAGTTTATTAATACCAAATGTGATGCGGTTAAATTTGGTGGCTAATCCTTCAATTGGAGATGTGTAAGTAAAAAGCTTATTAATACCATGTGTAGTGTTAATGGTGCCATATGTCTTGTCACAATTTAGCATGATAATTATGTCAATATTGCTCCTAAGGCTATGACGAATAAAATGAAGTTAATAACTATAGTGCATCCACAACCTTATTATATTTGATGGATGAAAAGTGGGGAATTGACTTATTACTGAGCACATTAAGATACCAATTTCATTTCTGAGTAAATATTCAAGCGAGATTCTATTCGACGTAATACCTACTGTTATATCTCATACAATGCTGGAAATCCCTAGGCATGTGAATGATAAGTAACATATGATGAGTCTTGTCTTGTTTATTCTCTTGTGAAGGATCATAAAAGGGTTAGGCTATTACTTACAAGTTTGAAAGATGTTAGGCTTGCAAGGTTACAGATGAATCCTCCTAAAAAGGAGTTTGTTAAGGTAATAGAAGATGAAAAGGATGAGTAGCAATCTCTTATATATAGTTGTTCAAGGATAGACTTCTATTGATGCTAGTAAGAACAATCAACTTTTAGATGTTTTAGATGTCATGAGCAAGAACAAAGAGGAAAAAGTAAAGCTTGAATTGGAGAATGATGAAGAGACTAAGGTCGTGGAAAATGCAATTGAAAATAAATATGACGAGTTGATTGAGAAAGAGGAAGTTAAAGTAATTCACAAACGTAAGAATCTACATATGAAGTTGTGATTAGAGTTGCTACTCGTTCTAGAGCTATAATACACCGGAACTCGGGATGTCATAGCATGTTACGTGTTCTTATGGTCTATTGACACATTAGACATCTTAAATTTCAACTTATATATGATATCCTAAAATCTCAATTACAACTGCCAATAACAATCATACCATCTATATAAAATTTTCAAGGATATTTCTTGAAAATCATATCCATTAAAAATAAAAAGATTCAATCACTAACTTACTTATTAAGAAATCAACAAGGTTTTATTAAAATTGACAATCCACATAAAACAAAGAGTCATTCACACTCTCTTGGCACGAATCTAACAATAACAAAATCTTTTAGACTAAGCTTACTAGGCGAAGTCTGAAGTGATTTCCCAATAATAACCTTATAATAAATTTATGTTCTCAATCCTCAAAAATTCAACATGATCCGCTTCCTTCATCAAAATAATAATCATGAAATCCTACCACATTCTTATAATAATCTTGATCCTCATTATAATAGTCCTCGTACTCTTTACATTTTGTGCGTGTAAATGAATAAAAACACAAAGATATTCCTAAAGGATGAGCAAAGCCAAGTATAGGATATACGTACACACGAACAAGTAGGTAACATATTTATACACACGTTTCCATCAACTGAATGCAACAATAACAGGTTTTTATCTTTTATTTAGTTTGGTATCCAACATAGTTCTCACATCCTTGAACTTAGAGTAACTCATGTCTTCAATAAGCAATATATAATACCATATAAATATTGGTGTTAGGTCCTCCCTAAAACCTAAAAAACCAAGAATCTACCTAAATCTACCCATATCATTTTTATGTGGAACTCCAACTTAGGACATCATCTCGCATAAATCATTAGGATGCCATCTTAAGGTCACCAATTCTCTTGGTACCACAAGTATAGCCAAGCATACGCAACACTCGATTTATTATAGTCGAACATTAGTTGAATTCGTTTAAAATCTTCTAGCCTTCAAACACAAGCATCACATAATATCTCGTACTTGAATCTCTTGCTCTTACATAATTTGTATACACCAAACTCCTAATACTCGATCACAAATGCGAATATCAACTTAGAAATTCCCTTTAATATATCATGATTTGACACTTAAAATTTACTTTTGATTATTTAGTTATTCACTTCCATTAACATCCACTCTCTTAGGCCCTTCACACACTCGTATCATGCTTCAACACTTTTGCACTAGGTCTACTCATACAACATACGGTATGTAACTATGCAACACATACATTACACACCGTGTGTGTCAACACATGGCTACAACACACATACATATACACACCTCACCACATGCCGTGTAATCCTTCTCACGTATCCATGGCTTACTAATCCTACTTTCCCCATAGCCAAACATCTTCAACATTCATCATCGATCTCACCCCCGGCCTACCTCACCCCCCTAAAACCTTAACCAACCATACAATTACACATATTGATAAATCTTGACTCCAAATCCATTCATTTCGACTTCCAATAATCCAATACCATCCATTTTGACTTCCAATAATCCAATAAGAATTTTCTATCCTTACTCATAATTAAAAACATCAATGTAACTATAGAGACACATCGGATACACAACTTACTTGATTGTTGTAACAACCCTTAGACGCCCGAAAACAACACTTCACTTATAACAAAAAATCATCTAGTGAAACTCTTATCAATCATATGTAATTAAACCTCGGTGTTCAATAATACTTACAGTAACGGCTTGGGATTTTACACTACTTTCGAATTTCCGACATCATTGTTTAGAGAATAGAATCTTAACTTGTTTCTTACCAAGCTGTGGAGGGGAACAAGGAATCTTAGCTCAATAATTGATTAGACTTGTTGTGAAATCTCAAAACCAAGACTTACCTTTGATCTTTCTCCTTTAATCCTACAAATTGGTTTTTCGTTCTTGATCAAACTTGCGCAAGAAAATTGTTCAAAAGAGAGGTCATGTGTGCGAAAGGAAGGGAAAAAGTAGAAGCCACCCTTGACTTTTGGCTTATAATAGAATCCTTAGGATGCCAAAAACGTCCTTGACCCTTGTCTATTATTATTATTATTTTACTCTCTTATTTAATAGTTAATATCAACGTTTTACAAGTACACTTGATGTCATTGAGTTTGTGAAGTTACGACAGGTTTATATTTCTCTTATAGTGAATCCAGATAGTAAGAGAGAGCTATTATAGGAGCATTGCATTCAACAGGTTCTCATGGATTTAGTTCACATAGTACATGATGAATAAAAGGATATCCAGGTATTGATTGCTTTATGGCTTAACTATTGTAAGTTTATAATGTTTTTTTTTTCCCTACAGATTTGTTTTCAATTCAGGAGGATACTTATTCAAGATTTGAAGGCGAATCATCTCTAAGCTGAAGGAGATGATAGGAATCAGTGTCCTTAGTTCAAACAAATTATTTATAACATTTATTATTTTTCAGCATTTTAGAATATTAGGGTTTTTATATTATTTTATTAGGCTTTACATTATTTTATTTATATTTTTTTTTTGCAATTTAGTCCTTATCATTAATAGTGATTACCTAATTGTCTTAGGGTTGTTAGAGTATATTATAAATACTTGTTAACGGACATTATTCATTAGTTAGTGAATGAGAGATTTTACAAAATCCTAAAGAAGCCATTGCTTTCTTTTCTCGTGTACTTATCAATTTTTTAAGAATTGTGGCATTCAAATATTTCTTGTTTGATTTAATTCATGATGTCTTTGACTTATCGAATTGAACCAAACAAAACCCTTTTTTAGTTATGGTATCAATTTAGCTTATCAAATAGGACCAACAAAAGAAATCCTGGTTCAATTAGTTTAATTGAACTGATGCTACAATTAAACTAATTGTTCATATCTTGTTTATATCTTGTTTATATTTTAGTGTTCATTAAGCCAAATGACCTAAAAATTTTCAATTTCAAAACCATAAACATTGATCCGTTTCAAAATTCATATAAATAGATTTATTATGAGATTTAATTGTATCACTTTCAATATAACTTATCAGCTTGCCTGGTCTCTTCGTGAGCATAGATCGACTTGTTAATAATATAATTAAACCTACTCGTGAGCTCGTTCATAAACCTAGAGAAGATTTTGAATTTATTTTATTTAAATAAACTACGTTTATTTTTAGGTTAAGTTGAACTCATTTACAAATTGAGTTTGAGGAGAAAGAGCTTGTGAGTGGTTCAATTTATTGATGGCGCTAATTTTCTTGTTTCCATTATAGGAAGTTTCTTTTTGAATAAAAAACAAACCCATCTTTCTAAAATGCTAAGTTATTTTCCAAATTAATCACCGTATGCCTTTTAACTCTGACAAGATGGTTTCCACTTCACTTTAATTTTTATCAACCTATAAATTTCAAACATCGAAAGTTTTTAATAGATAGTAGAAGTAAAAGGACTTCTCAAGAAATCTTATTGCACGTACTTGACACATATTAAGCACCTTTCCGTGGAGGATAACATGCAGTTCTTAAGCATTCGATATTAGTAAAGAACTTGTACTTGGTATATGTACTTATGTATTTAAACTTGTATTGGCCAGATCCATAAAAGTTAATCTAAAAAATTAAGGATAACACAAAGCAACTTTTAAAGAAAAGAGTTCAATATAGTATATACGGATAAGATGATTAAAATAACAATAACTTTAAGATGATAAAAAATAAGATAAAAATGGTGCCATTATGATCTATAACTAATATTTTTACTTTTGGAGGTGCAACTCATTTGTTATATCCACTGTAATATGCTGGAAGTAATTTATTTATAGAGGGCTAAAATTTTCAACAAATTTCTAAAATGTGTAACCAAAATATATGATTTTCTTTTTCCTAAAACATTTTCCTAACATGTTTTCATTTGCATGCCACTTTCAAAGCTAAGCGGGAAAAACACTCTCTCTCTCTAACCTGGATCGCTCTCCCACTGTACCGCCTTGGTGTCTTCTTCTTCAAATTTGAGCCTCACATGTTGCAAAGTTAATCCTTAATTCACTTAAGTTCTTCAACTTTCTGTTATGCAATCCAAATGTACGGCAGCTGTTTGAAGTTCGAAACTCCTATATCTGACGCCGTTTCCAAAATCCGCTTCGCTTCACACTCCAACAATCTCCTTATCGCTTCTTGGGACTCGGTGAGTTTCAATTCCACAAACCCTAAGTGACTAATCAACTAACTTTCTAGGGCTATCTTGTTTTCTTTTTTCAATTCAATTTTTAATTTTAGTTATTTCTTGCTTTTTTTCTTTAAGTATCTGAGATTGTACGATGTGGATAGTTCGGCGCTCAGATTAGAAGCTCCGTCCGAAGCTGCACTCCTCAGCTGCTGTTTTCAGGAGGATTCGATTGCATTTAGCGCGGGCCATGATGGTGTAATTAGAAGGTAATTAGTGATATATAAAGTTGAATTGATGATGCATTTGTTTCATAGGAGACGTTTTTGAAACTCACTTAACATTTATTATAGCCATTTTGGTAATAGGTGTCCCAGGCACTCATAGAGAATTATATAAGGAGAAGTTTTATTTGCCCGTTTTATATAAATTTCAAAAGCTTCCTTTAGATGGTTCTAAGTGCCTGAGCACTCGTTAATGGAACCGCAACATTTAGAGAATTTTCAGTCGGTAGTTCTGGGTAACAACGTAATAGTAGTTTTAGGGATAGTGGGTGGAAGGCGAAGATGGTAGATTTGCCCCGATAGTGATGCTAATTTTAGTGGAAATTTTAATAGAAAATGTTTCTTTTTTTAAAAAAAAAAAATTTTTTTATAGCCATCTACGACCAGAATATACTAGGTATGCCACTCCTTTGATTAAGGGAGCTATACTTGAATATATAAAATTCTGGATTATAACTATCCTTAAAAAGTGATGGAAAACAATCTCTGCGGAGTAAAACACATCCTCATTGTTCTTTGCTTCATTGAATGTGAAAGTAGGTTGTTGAGGATTGTGAACAATTTGACTCAAAGCCTAGATGCCATAGCATTTTTAAGTAATAAATATAATGCCTGTTGCCTGCAACAAATGTATAAGCTTAGACGTTTGGTGCTGACCTTGACAAGCATTCAGGAAGTGCCATAATTAGGACATGATGCAAGAATAGTTGCATCAAGTGCAATGGAGTAATGATTGCTCTTATTGCCCTCAAAAGTCACATTAGCATATCTTTTTGGGTGAAGAAATGAAACATGGGATTATTGGGGTTGAATGGTTGCATTGGTAAATAGTAGGCCTTTCACTGAATAATTTTAATAAGAAAGTGAATGAGGGCTAAAACGGTTGCATCAGTCTACTGTAATCTCAACTAATCACTAAACTCTACTAGCAAATACATAATCATCCTTGTGTACGCATGAGACGTTATGGTTAAGTGTTTTACATGGATTGTGAGAGGTTGTAATACTAATTTATAAGGTCGTAGTTGTAAATATTTTATCGAAACAAGCTTAAAATTTTTGGGTCAAGTGGTTGAAATAGTCTTATAAATGTTTATTGGTTTGACTATTCATAACTTCCGGTTTGAGATGTTACAAATAATATCAGAACGAACGCTAGTAAGTGGACTATTTGGGTTTGGCTTCAATTTAGAATAAAGGTTTGAGAAAGGTAGGAAGTATTATCACGGTGTCTCTTTGTATGATTTCAAAATGATCTATAACTAGCTAGTGATCCGAATCATACACCAAAAAAAGGAAAAGATTTGGATCCAAAATTATAAGATTTTGTAACAAGAACGTCACGTGTTTAAGTAAAGGAGATTGCGAGACTCTATAGTTAAGTGTTTTACATGAATTGTGACGGGCTGTAGTATTAATTTATAAAATTATAGATGTGAACATCTTATTAATACAAGTTTGAAACTTTTGAGCTAAGTAGTAGAAATGGACCTATTAGTATTTATTGGCTTGGTTATTTATTACTTTTAGCTTGGAGTATTATAGTACAGTAAGCGTTGCTCCTCATATGTAGCTTGTTCTCATCATCGGTATGCTTAGAATGCTTTGTAAGATATAAATGCTCATTTATCTGTAGCTACTGAGAATATTGTGGTTAGGCTTTCTTATGAGTTATGACTAATATTAACATCATTCGGATGTTATGGAAGGGCATGTAGATTGTATACGTGAATATTTGGAAGAAAATCTTTTGTAGGTATGATTTGCATTCTGGTACTCCAGACACTATTGGGACTCATAATGATATAGTAAGCTGCGTTGATTACTCCAACCAAACAGGTATGGCATGGTATTTATTGAGCTGCTTCTATTTTGGAATTGATTCAGGTATGATAATTCTGAATTTTGGACCATTAAGTAGGAGATTATAAAATCAATTTGTCTAGGCAACATTTCTCTGCCGAAAACTGCAACTGCATGTTGCAGCAGCAGTCTACAAGCATATTACTAGAGATTTGTTCATGAGATTCAGTACTTTGTGGAGTTTTCTCTACCCTTTTACATAGTATCATGCTCCACAGTGCGGGACATCTTCACTGAATTTTTTGGGGGAGGACATAGAGAAAAGCTTGCCCTGGTTCCTTAATCGCCAATTTAAGCTCTGGAGATGCTGTCTGTCCTTGCTCTCCATTATCTATGTGCAGAGTAGAAGAAGGAATTGGTAGGGAGTTTCTACATTATATTAGACGTGTTACAGGGACATGTTACAAATTGTGGCATGACATGGTCAACCTTTTCTACACCTTCTCTTTGGGTGCCTTTGTTCTTTGAACCATATGCAATACATAACCTAATTACATTTTCTTCTGGATCCTATGAATTACCTTGCTCTTGTTGATATATCCAGGGAAATCATCTGAAGTATGACTCTAGCAGATACTCTTTCTCTCTCTCTCTCTCTCTCTCTCTCTCTTTTTGCTTTTCTATATTCAACTTCTGCCATCTCTATATAAACCAGGTTGGACATTTTTCTGATGTAAGATGATCTATAGAAGTTATCCTGTAGTGAGCATAACTGTAGTTTTGTACGGATGATCAAGCACCTTACTGATGTATATATAGACAAAATAATGTGCCATAGATTAAATGCAAAACATGGACTGGCTCAGCATGTAGCATCACAGAAGCCAGAAGGAATATGTATGAGAACTGTGATTATAAAAAAAAAGATTAGAGCCATAGGTTTTTCTCACCTCTTTGAAACGATTTAGTAATATTAGAGTGTGGATACTTTTCAGAGTATGTATACATTGAAATTTGAAATGATACATGTCCAAGATGGTAACCTGTAAGATGTGTATCTGTCAAATTGTCATCTTGCTGGATTATCACTATAGATTGTGCATCCCAAATGCAGATCTCGTGTGTTCTTTGCCCATAATTATTTGATGTTTTTTGTACAATGGATATCTCACAGGCTGTGGTTTTCTTAACATGTATTGTATCCTTTGGGCTGCAAAAGGTGGAAGCTTTGCCACTTTTATACACATTCTCCACCAGTCCACCTTGTTACTTCAGGTTATTCAGCTCACTTCGTGATATGCAGGTTTATTGATCAGTGCTGGTTTTGACAAAAGGTTCATATCCTGGGACACACGTATAGAAATGGGTATCACTGGCTCCAAAACTTTAAATGAAGAAGTTGAATCAATATCTCTCCGTGGTTTTAGTCTAATGGTAGCAGCCGGAAGATCAGTTTATGAGTACGACCTACGTAACCAAGATAGAGCTGTTCAATCACAAGAATCACTTGTAAATGCTCGCATAAGATGCATATGCTCATCGATTTGTTTCAAAGGTATGATTGACAATGTTATAAAGCTTATTAGAGCTTATTGCTATATATCTTCTGCATGTTCTTCTAGATATAGTGTTATTCCTTCATATTTTAAAAGCTCAGTATGTTTGCTTTACATCTTTGCATGCAGGATTTGCAGTTGGATTGGTGGATGGTCGGGTGTCTGTTGAAATTTCATCCCCTCATTTAGATAGTAAAAGGTCAGATCCTATTGAAGTTGCAGCATCACCTGAATTGAAAGGCTCAGGAGGTTAATAGTTTAGTTTCATCATTTAGTCGACTTTTTCATGCATGTCAACCACTAGAGCAGAGACCAATGTTCAGGCAGCTTTGAACTCATGGATATCTGTACAAAAATGTATTGCATGGTGCAGATTTTTTTGCTCTTTCATATTTTGATCATACTTGTTAGCACCATGATTAAAATTGGCATTCTGAGTCATGTATTTCACTTTAGGAATTTTTGAAACTTTTTGTGATGTGATTATTGACATTTGGCATGCCTAACAGTGATTGTGCTATAGACCAGTGCATATTACCGTAATACTTAAATCTGCTGAGTTTTGTTTTCTTTATGTAAGAATCTGCTAAAATTTCTTTATCGTTTTCTTATTCTGCAGTATTAATCATGTAATTCAGACAACAGAAGCAAGTTTCTTTTCTTCTCTCCTTCTCCTCCTCCTCCTTACTCTTCTTTTTCTTTTTTTCCTGTTTTGTGAGGATAGATAACCAAGTATGCTACTTATGTCTGGAATAGAATGTTTCACCTTAAATATAAATGGTACTGTTTCTTAAATGGAATGTTCTCTACAAAATGTTTCACCCTAAATGGTACTGTTTCTCAAGTGGAATGTTATCTTTTGCAGATATACCTTTCGATGTCATCCAAAGGCAAAGGATGGAGGAAGTCACCTGGTATCAGTAAATGACCTTGTATTTAGTCCACTGTATGTTTTGTTTTTCTGTAGGTAAACATAAAAATCTGTGTTGAACCACAGTTAACTGTTACTCTATTTTTCTAAAATCAGCTCCTTCAGTTCTTTTGTCACTGGTGATGACGAAGGATATATATCCGTCTGGGATGCTCAAAAGAGGAGAAGGCTGTATGAGGTACAATTGATTTGAATAATTCAGATGCTGCAGTTAAAATGTCTTCTTGTGTGCATAGTACTACGAAGTAGGACACATGCTTTCAGGTGAAATTGTAGTTGTATCTGTCTGAGCATTTGCGAAAGATAAATGCACTAAAAGTTCCTCTTTTTAGCTGAATTGCTGGCTATCCCAGGGAGCCAGAGCACAGGAGGCTGCCTCCTTAGATTCAAAAGATTTTTAAAAGTTACTTTTAATGGTTCTGGAAGCCTTCAAAATGATATACCTATTAATTTACTTTTGCTTTTCCCTTTTTTCTTATATATAAAGTTTGCAAGTATCTGCACCTCAGATGGAATCATGGGTGACCAGTTCATATCCTAATTTACAGCTCTCCCGTCAGTAATATCCTTCATCAACTAGTATGAAACAATCTCTTAGTTTAATGTCACTTGATTTCAGTTGCCTCGATTTCCTAATGCTGTGGCTTCTTTGTCATATAACCATGACGGACATCTTTTGGCAATTGCCTCCAGCTACACATATCAGGAAGCTAATGAACTGTAAGTCATCAGCATTCTCTTGAGCTTTAATTGTAAATTAAATCAAATGACAAGTGCTTGATAAGGAAGAAACATGTTTTATTGAAATTTTGCTGCAATGCTGTCAGAAACATTTCCTTTTGTTTAGAAAGAAATCTCATTTTATCTGATGCAACATCATCAAATACGACTAGGAGAAAATGGTTCGATATCAAAACGAGACCAGTGAGAAAAACATTTCTTCCATGTAAATTAATATTCTTGCTGCATGTTTCATAATAGCTCAGAATATTCTTTTCATAGACACAAACTTAATAAAACAGGGGAAATATTTGTTGTAGTCTGGCTTCTGCTCTTCCCCTTCTAATGGAAGTTTGTTGCTGTGCAAACTGGTTGAAATATCAGAAAGCCACTTGCATTTATCGCCCTAACATGGAACTGCTTCTAAAAATCTGAACTCCAGCAGTTTTCCTCAAATGGGGAGGTAATAAGTTTTTCACTGAGAAACTTTAACTTAGCAAACCATTTTATATATAAATACAAGTTATATTAGGTTTCTTGTGTTCTTGATTCCAGAGCTACATCAGTCTTCCTAGTTTTCAATCTCTTAGCCTAAATGAGAGTTGGCAGAGTCTTTAGTTATTTCACTTCAATTTCATGAGGAAATGGAAAAGAAAAGTAGCTATAAGGAGTTATGATATAAAAAATGTCTTGGCTTATTTGCTGCACCATTTGCTCTAACAGGGAGGAACCCCCTCAAATATTTATCCACAAGATAAACGAAGATTTGCCTGATTCATCCTCTTCTGCTGGTTCTTCCAAAACATAACCAGCTATGCCATGAAGGTAATTGCTGCCTGTATGCTTTGACTTTTGATGGTTCAAAATTTTTAACCACTTTAAAATTGCTGGAAGGCTGGTAAGGCTCTGATTATAAAGTCGGAGCTTCTGTGCTGTTTTCAATTTACCAGGACAGAGCCTCTGACATACATTTCTTATATGTAATTAAATTAACAAATGTTTGCCATGATTCTGAAACATCTGTCCTAGTTACTTGCCAATAATTCAAGTGGAATTGCAGTGCGGTAGATTCTCAGTTGGAGTTGAAAGCCCGTTACTCATGGATGTCCCAAACTGCTTCATGTCTTGGACCGAGAAGGGATGGTGTCAGATCTAACGTAGGGTGCCGTTTTCTAATTTATTCAACTGGCTTTCCTACGCAAGTAGGAAAATTTAAACTGTTACACTAACCCCCCGTGTCTCTATTCAACTGTATGGATATAAAACTTAAATATTAGAGATATTGATTTAAGCAGAGGTCAGTGCTCAATATAGAACTCATATGATATAAAGTAAACCATATAATCCTCTACAATTTTTCACTAAATTTGGTGTTGGTTTTCATCATTAAGTTTCTAGAAAAAGATCAATTTTTCTGTAAAAAAATAATCGATAGCACAAACTAGTCTTCACTAAAGTAGTATAAAATATAAAATTCTGTATTGAATCTACAAGATTAAACTTTCAGACAATTTAGGTGTAAATATGTATTAAAGCTAAAGTTCCTAAGGCGAAAACAATTATTACTTGTTTGGAAGTGTTTAATCTCAATTAAGGCGAACAAAAGCCTCATGACTCACGTCTGGACTAGAAGTTAAAGTGCATGATAGGCTACTTGACATCCTTGTGGAAGCTGGGCTTCATGGGCTAGTTTAGAACTCCATGTCATGGACTCATGGGTCAGTGTGATCGTTTGATAGAATATATATTCAGGTATATTTGCATTTGTCTGTATCTATATTATCCATACTCATTATAGTATATTTAGAATTCTGTCCAATGGGTAGTTCTTTAACCAACTTTCTCATCAACAGACACCTTAATGGTTCCAAGATTTTTCGATTGTTGGTACACTAACAGCAGGTGTATATCTCTATGTTAATTAATACGATGTAACACGTTATTTGACTTCATAGTCTGTATAGTAGAGGTAGTATTTGGTCAGTAGAACTATACAGGATAATATTATAAATCACATTCAAGGGGAGAGATTAACTCAAAAAACTATTAAGAGAATTTCTTAAATTTAAATATTATATTTAGCCGATATTATTTTTTCATGTGTTAGTCTATTTTGAACTGTATATTCTGAATAGTTTCTACTCCGAATAACTTACATTCTATTTTACTAAGTAGTCTTTTTCTAAGTAGCTCCTTTTTCAAGTTGTACCTTTTGTGGGTTTGACTTCTCAAGGAAACATCAAATGTTACAACCTAAGTTTAAGGAGAGAGCTTAATCTAAAAGATTAGTTTTATAAGTAGGAAAATCCTTTAGATTTGAGTGCTACTCTAGTTAATATTATTTTTTCATTTGGAACTATGACATATGAGGTGAATAAACAACACATTAGAAGAAGTACATGACAATGCGATCCTATTATATGTAGCATTAGATACAGATTTTTATGGTTGAAAAATTATAAAAAACGTAACAAATTAATTATTTTATAATATAAATTATAATAAAGTTTAATAATTATGATTTAGAAATTTAATGTGAGCTTATTTTTGTAATTTTTAAAGATATATTTATTTTGTAATTTTAAAGTAAATTTTTGTGTAACCAAATATATAATACAAATTTTTGAGCTTTTATCCAATATCATAGCCAATTATGGCAACCAAATAGAAGGCAAAATGCTTTATTTAGCTTAAATATTATAAAATTATAGCAATCAAACGATATCGTAGTTTAAGTTACAAATTTATGGATAGTAAATTTTTTTATATATCATCAATAGATTAACTCTAAATTCTTCTATTTTTTATCATGTACACGATAGATAAAAGTCTAGATTTCCATATAAATTAGATTCAAGTTAACTACTTGGTGCATCTCGGATATATATATATATTTGGGTTAGTAATATAGTTGTATTAACTTAAAACAAAAGAGGGGACTTAACCCCTAATGCAATAGCTAGAAGAACTTGAAGTAATTGGTCCTTGCACAATATTAGAAAACTAATCACAAACATCATAAAAGGATATTACAAATGGAGTTTTCTTCTCCTTGTCATAACCAAACTAAAAACACCTTGTTTTAATAGAGATAGACAAAAGACAAGAGGCATAAAAAAAATTTCCATTATCAACTTCTTGTCTTTGCATCTAGTAAGCTAAAGAGTCAACCACTTGGATAAACTCTCGAGGGACAGCTTTAATTGTCCATTGCTCCATTTGTGAGAGCTTTTCCTTGCAAGCATGTAAAACATTGCAATAGGTAAGTTTATAATTGGAGCTTTGTTGGGGTAAGGATACAATAGTGGTTGAATCCATGCATATTTTGACTCTTAACAGACTTACATTAATACGATAAGATGATGCCCCTATAGATTGCTTATGGTTAAGCTAAAAGAATATCTAATTGATCAAGTTTTCTTGCTAAACCATAAATCCATTTGCCATTTTGATCACAAACTATAGTTGCTATAGTAGCTTGCTTAGTAGAAGAAAAATAAGATCTATCGGTATTTAATTAAATCCATCCTTGTGGAGGTGGAGTCTAAATAAGGTTGATGGTTTCACTAGAAACTTTAGATTTTCTTTTCTTTAAGAAAGCCCAATGTTCATGTGCATAAGATCTGATGTTGTAAATGAGATTGGTGATAGAGAGTGCATGGTTGTGCAAAATAAAATTCCTATCTATCCAAATTTTCCAAAGCACAATCCCAAAAATAAATTGAATTGGTGGATTTGATTGCAAGATCTTTTTTTTCTTTATCGGATAGCTTCTTCTAATCTAGATGATGAAACCATGCCATATGCTATTTAGTGGTAAGGAATTAGATTGCCATTTTGTTACAGTATCATGAATGGTAGAACATTCAATGAGAGTATACTGTTGGTTGAGTGCATGACCCACCGCAAGAATAGTTTGACTTGTAGGGGCAAGGAAGAGTCTCAAATCCACTTCCAAATTGTAGGAGCTTTTTGCTTGAGTGTCTTTTCTAATAAGAGCATGATAAATATTTTTGAAAGATGGGTGGATGGGATACTGAACATCGAAAACAATGCTCAACAACATTAATTAGCCTCTTACAAGCATTTCAACTTGCAATAAGAAAGATTAAAAAAGAAAGCAAATTTAAGAATCAACTTAGAACAACATGCAATCAAAAATAAACCACGCAGGACATGTTGCCCTTTTCCTATGTTTCCATGTGGTCTAAAGACCTCTAAATTAATTAATTATATATATATATATATATATATATTATATAAAAGAACTTGTGGTCCTTTCCTACGTGCTATGAACGAAGTACTTGTCTCAATTTGTAATCACAATTGAGTTATCTCAGAATATCCGACATTGCCAGCCAGCTTGTCACGAAGCAGTACGAAGCCCCGACAACTTCAGCTGGTTAATAAATTCACATCACTCTTATTTGAAAAACCACCCACTTCTTCAGGTCTCAATAATTGATGAGCTTTACTAGATATAAAGTACATGTGATAATCTATTAATAATCATGATAAAAAGAAAAAAATCTATGTAATGTATATGATAAAGTATATACTTTCTCTCTACATATATAAATTATCCCACATGTTCTTATATTACATTACATATTACCCTTTTCCTTAATTACCCAAGATCGGCAACCATGTAACGAAACGTGCAGACCCAAATATCACCTAATTGTGTTAGGGTTGGACTTACAACTTATAAGAAAAAAATACATGCAATCCTCATATGCATTAACTAAAAATGTTTCCTTTTTCCCTTTTTTTTTTTATTTATAAAAGAGCTATGTATGTGTGGCGTTATTAAAATAACATTTCTTGTGCTACAAGCATAGCCGAAAAGGCAAATGTTACAACCAAGGATGAAGAGCCACGAAAGTACCAGGAAAGATTATATACATAAATAACGTATTCACAACTTAAAAATAAATCTTACTGAAAATCCAATGTACTTTTACACTTTTTTGGTAGTATTGTATATAGTCTTACGTAGTGCATTTATATCTACCAACTTTTTGTACCTTTTGGTTGCGTTTTGTACTTTTTGGTAGCATTGTACACTTTTTAGGAAGTGTATACTTTTTGTTACATTTTATCATAGTGTTACTAAAAAAATGAACGTGGTTTTGTTAAGACTTATTGGCCACTTAACTATGCATAGAGATCATCAGATTATGGAAGAACTTTAACAGCGCTCTTGTAATAAAATATGGACCCTTTGAATATGAGGATGTACAGGATACACGTTCAAAATCAACGTCAATTAGGTCTATTGATGCATAGCGATCACAATTCAAAATTATTTCCAATAGAGTTGTAGGGTTACCTGAAGGACATCGATTGGGTTGCTTATGTCTGATCTAAAAGGTATGACACGATGTAAGGTACAAATGGTTATTTATACTAGTTCTCCAATGCAAGCCGTTTGACTCCCTGAAATGGACGAGGGAAAATTTTTTGAATAATACACTTTTTTTTGTCTATCTTATTCCACTTTTTTTCCTACTAACTCATCCCCACTTGAATTTCTATGCTACAAAGTCATGCTCCTTAAAAAGGCATTTAACCACCGTTGAGGGATCATAACAATCTACCGAGTCCAACAATAAGAATAGATTCTCTTCTTTCATGTGAACGACTCTGTCTTGTATTGAAAGCGCCAATACTCAGAAATCACCAACAACAAATACCTTGACCGATGGAAGAAGGTCAAGAGTTTCTTTAATCTTTTTAATCTTTTTACTCAACAAGAATTGACTCCTCGTTTGGTATTCATTGGAAAATATCATAACACTTGTTTATTGGCACCCGAAAACATAGGAGTTGTGAAGAGTAAAAGGACTTATCGCTACTACTATTAAGAGCAGGGCTAATTGTGTGGATTATTCCTTAAACATTTATAGGGCTAGGTCCGGAAGTTTTTGCTCTCAATCTCTTTATGCTAAAGCTAACAACTGGGGATGGCATAGCAATAGTAGCTCCAAATCTTTTTTTCTATCCATTTCGACTACTTGAAGTAATTAACTAAAGAAACATAGTTATAGGCTTATGAGTATTATTTTAAGGTAAATGTTAATTTAGCAGTCATAGATATTGAATAACTTAGTCTCAATCAATAGTATGCTATTTAGAAAGCATTTCTTTTTTGGCAAAGTAGTAATTTGGGAAACTATTTTTGGATTGCTCTTATTGTTATGAAAGTTTATACGTTTTATAATGCAAGATCCCACGTTATTTAGAAAATAGGCTCTTGTATACATGGGTTGGATCAAATTAGGTGTAAATAGGCTCTTTGCTGTGCATGACATGGTTTCTAGTGATAATTTAATTATAGTATTTAAGTCACTATATAACTTTCAATTTAGCTAATAGTAATTAAAGGCACTTTTCTTTCTTCTTATTTGAAATATATCCTATAGCCTATCAAATAAAGTCTAACTGTAGTTATTTCATGTTATGAGGTACGTAGGCATACAATCATCGGCATGTCATATCTAATAGATTGTTTGATGTCCAAGTTGCATATGAAGAAGCAAGGACATATAATACATTGCCGAAGCA
This sequence comes from Lumnitzera littorea, assembly GCA_024138015.1. Taxonomy (NCBI): domain Eukaryota; kingdom Viridiplantae; phylum Streptophyta; class Magnoliopsida; order Myrtales; family Combretaceae; genus Lumnitzera; species Lumnitzera littorea. The sequence continues at coordinate 37,400,896 of JAMXBB010000006.1, read as the reverse complement.
AATGACAATATAATTCATTCTGGTCATTTCTCAAAGCAGATATCCTGGCCAATATAAAAGATTGGATGGTAGACTCTAGTCCTATCGTGGCATATCTGCGCAGACAAAAATGCTTTTTAACTCCTGCTCACCAATAATGGAGGGAGAAGTAAAGGGCTATCTCGGAAACTCCATAACTGTTCGTGCTTTTTTGGAAAGGTAAGGTTCTCCTCAATCTCGTAATACGGCAAAATTTTATCGCATATGCTGCATGTTGCTAATTGAACGATTGTATAAAGGTGTGTAATTGTATTTCATTGAAAAGCAGCGTATAATACATGAGTCTATATATAACATCAACATAATCCTATAACCCTAATTCATGATGAAAAGACTATTTTACTCTTATATGCAGTCAAATATACATATGTCAATGTTACAATTTACAACTTAATTTTACTACTTTTTCCAATTATATACCTCAAGTTTTAATTTATCTAATTATATACTAAAAGTTTAGTTGTCATAGTCTACACTTAGTTAACTACAATTTATATTGTTAGTTCATTCAGCATGACTAACCAGTAGGATAGTGGCCCACAACCTTAATAAGTTTACCCAACGTCTTATAAGTGGTTGTCGGTTATCCCTTATGAAATTTTGAATTATGACCCATTTAAAAAATGTATGTTGCACAACCTAATATAAACCATTTATGACCGTCTATAATCTTATGGGGATTGCATGAATTACTTAAGGTCATGAGCAACCATCCTTTTAGTAAATCGGATTGACTGAATTAACGGAATGACTTAAAATTAATTGAAGTGTAGACCATGATAATTAGATTTTCAATTAGATGTATAATTAAACAAGTTGAAACTTCGTGTGTATAATTGTAAAAAAAAAAAAAAAAAATGTAAACTATAAGGTTATCCCAATATACATTAATACGCTATATCATTATCGGGGAAAGAAGGGGTCAATGAGTAATTCAAATTCGATAAAGTGGTGACCATAAAGAATTATGTGCTTATGGGTAAGAGTTATTATAGCCAAGGTCTCTCTATACTCAATCTTCTTGAAGTTACGACTGGAAAAGCTAGTGCTTCTCTTGCTTAATTGATTGACTCCATGTACTTAGGGTGTGTTAGATTAGGGTACGTAAGCATATGATATACCAAAAAAGAGATATCATCTTAGGAGTATTCTATAGTGTTAATTACAATTGTACTAATAAATGTCAAGCATGCACAAAAGTTGAACTAATTAAAAGAACCCTGGAAAAATCGAACTTTTGAATATGATACACACATTCTCGTGAGACTTGGTAAAATCATGACTAAAAAGTGGTGAAAAAAGTATTGTGCGACATTTGTAGATCACTATTCAAGATACACAAAAATATTATGAAGAAACAGCAAAGATGCTTTTAATGCTTCATCACATTTTTAGTTAATATGAAAAAGGAGTAAAAAGTGTATTAATATATGCAATTTTCTCTACTTTTTCTAAAGGTGCTTAAGTGAAACTATTTAGGTTAAACATCAAATTCTTATCTATAACTTTGCGCTTTTTTTTTTTTTTTTAGTTCTACACTTTAGAAGCTTGATTTTGCTAAATAATTATATCATTTGAACTTCAGCTTATCAAACTTCATATCTAAAATTTTAATTTGCTAAATGGTATTTTCAATTGAACTTTTTCTTATCAAATTTGATGCCTTAATAAGACAGTAAGACAAACACTCATTAAGTACAGAGTACTGGTTAGAAATAAGATAGTAAAATTAAGAAGTAAAAGTTTGATTGAGTATAAGATTTAATTACTTGAAATTTCAAACGTAAAACTTGAAAAGGGCATGGTTATTAGCAAGAACTTATTGAGTTCATCATTTGAGTTCATAATAAATTAAAAATTGCACCTACTACTCGACCTAGAGCTTTAAGCATTGTAAAAAGACATGCTAGAGGATCAACTCATCAAATTTCCATTGAAATAGGAATATTTGAAGTTCGGGTGATAATTTTAACATTATCCCTACTATTAGTAAGATTATTGAGTTGCTATTTTGGAAATAGTTTATTCATCAATAAAATTTGAAGAATCTAATAAAATTAAAACGAACATAAAGAAATTAGCATGAACCCTGCCAAAGCAAGGATGGCACTCAAAGAAAGGGGAATAATTACATTAATATCGATGTTTATTGTCGCGGATTTTTTTATTTCAAACTTGTCTCTACCTATAACATGCACACACCTAACATAGTGGAATAGAATTTTATAATTATCTATTAATTTCTTATCCAAATGCTTGCATATTATTGATACGGAAATGTTCGAGAGAGGAAGTCTAGGCTAGCAAATGTTTATCCATTTACATTAACTATGAGGTACATCTAAGCCCACATGCAAAAGGTAGGTCGCCTACATATTTATTGGTACAAATAGATAATGGATATTATACCATTTGTTGCATATAAGTGACACACATTTTTTAGTGAAGCAAATAGGAGACAAATGTTACATTAAAGAGTGGTTTAATCCTTATTTATATGCAAAAAGGTTAGTTCAAGACTTAATTGATTATTTTACCTTACTTTCCTTATTTATATGCATCACCAAATTAAATATACGCGGTCATTCGTTTACCTTTTCTTTGTATTTATCATTGAATGATGGATATGATACATCATTCATAGTCAATTTGTTTTCATAATTTAAAGGCTATTTGTTGTCCTGCTAATACATTTTTAGGAGATCAATCATCATGATAGCATTAAGTTTTAAAGCAGCCTAAGAGAGTTATTTAGTAGCACCATTAGGACTATTGTTTATGGGTAAATTACAATAACATTTCCTAGAATCTAACAAAAACTATCAAGCATCCTAAATTTCTAATTCCATACCTACATTCTTGAAAATAGTTGATATTATAAAATTTCTCTTCTATGGTATCAAGTTAGTTCTTGCTATCAATACATAATGATGATTGTTTTTTGAGTTTGATTAATTCCTAACGAAGTGATTTGATATCTCAGATATTTTTATGAGCCAAATTAAATAACGAATCATTCTCAACAAATAATTATAATCATCTATTGATATAAAATATTGGCTTGATAATTTAAAGAATGAGAAATTTTATGATATTAAAACTTTTTCAACGTACTATTTGAAACATTTAAGATAACATTATAATTTATATAGACTTCAAGGTGTATCATCGTGATTTTCTTGATATTTTAAAGAGTTCTGCTAACAAATGTACCCACCAAAATAGGTGAACAATATCTTAAAAATGAAAAAGAGAATATATAAAGATATATAATATAGGGGTTACGTCTCCCATATTTGAAAGCAAAAAATTAAATGTTGGCTTAGCCCAAGGAGTGCTATCGTAGAGTTACGTGTTACATCCGATGTCATGTACGGGCATTTCGGCACCGCTTGACGTATGACAGGATGACACCGACAATTTTTTAAAATTTATAGGAGAGAGAAAGCCTTGCAATAAATTAGAGATGGCCTCATATCGTGATACTTGCAATAAATTAACAGTATTTTGTGGTATATTATTTATCGTGAAGAGCCACGGTTTTGTTTTCTACATAGGGTTTCGATTCTGGTCACCAGTCACCGATTCACCATTCTCCATGTGGATTGCTTCCATTGGAACACATTTTCCATATCTACGTTCGCCTAAACCTGATGATAGGGTGAGCACCCATCGACCCCACAACCAAACCAAATCCAATTGAATTTTGGGATTTTCTATTTGGTATTTGACTTAAAAATTTTGAAATAAAAATATCTGGTTATGTTTTAATTCGGTACAGTTGAATGTGTACAAAATAGGTAAAATGGTTCTATTTAGATCTTGCTCTATAAATATAGATATTCAAATTTTAAAATCAAAACCTAACTTATAATATGTCACGATTATCTTAAAACCTATTTCCTATAAAATCTATAAAATATACGATACTTTATCGAACCAGTAAATATTTTCACTATATTTTTATAATACTAAAATTATGAGACAAATTTTTGATAATCTCTATTTGTCAATGTTTCTATTATTAAATTATTTTATTACTAAGATTAGTTTTAATCACTCATTTTAAATATGTTCTTTGAATTATTAATATATCATTTACAGAATGATTATTTGATCATAGCACTTAATCAATATGACTGTAATTGAGATTTTAATATGTATGGTTCATGATGAGGGGGCTAGTCACTTTGATGCCTGGTGGGGTTCTTACTCTCATTTAACAAGGAATAATTTGTTGTACAATTTTTAATATAATAAAAACTTAATATTAAATGGAGGGTACATTTTCTTTTAGGCTCCTCACAACCTTATTCATAAAATTGGTATTGTTAAACTTAACTTAAATGATTGATTCGGATATATAAAGATATTAAGAGTCAAAGGAGATGAATTAAATTTGACCACAAGTTGAACCAGTGTTAGATTGGATTGGTTTTATGGCTAGGTAAAGTTGAATCAGGTTAGATTATATAAGTCAATTCGAATTTGATAACATCGCATAAAACTTTCAAGATGGATTGCCCAAGTACACAAATCTTACTCTAACTTTATAGATATAATATGATGCACATGTTATAATCTTATATTTATATACAATTTGAAAATGAATTTATAATATGTATTTATAAATATATAGATAGAAAATTTCTAGTAATTAGTATTAAAACATTGTAGGTACAGATTATGGCCGTTACTGTTTCTTCTTCTTTTTTTTTTCATAATTTTGGTTAAAATTTATTAACCCCAATTTTGTTGGCTCCAATTTTGACAATATCAACAAATTAACTTATGATTTTTAATTTATACATGTTATGTGTACCAAACATCTCTTTTCAATATCCTTAAATTTATATGACCTTTTTTTTTTTTACCACAAAATTCATATGACTTCTAATTAATGGCTTTATGTTGTCGCTAATTCATATTCTTATTTATGTCTGAATTATGAGTGAATTTTGGAATATACATTGATAGGAATTGGATTTTTTGTAATCCAGTGAGGTACGGTCCGATTTCTACTTTGTGCACTTGGTTCTCAATAGGGTATGGATTATTGGGAGTGATATTTCTCTATATCGATGTAGTATTTTATCAAGCAACACATAACATTTTTTATATGTTGCACTAGTTCCGAGAGACTATGCACTTATATACACGTCAATGGGCACCATCTTTTATATAAATCCCCATCATATATTACAATAGACATGTTTCCATTGCACCGGTGTGTATAACTTCATAATTTGATTTGGTACACAAACATATTTGAAATGAAATCATTTGTGGGTGTAGTGTTTATGATGCTCAACGTTGAAAATCAAAAGTTTTTCATGTTAAAAAGTCACAAAAGATACATTTTTAATTTCAATAAACTTATGCAGAATTTCTCGAATGGATCTAACAAATTAATGCTCATATTTTGATATAACGATATATGTATATTTCTCATTGCAAATAAATAACACTAAGAAAATACTCAAATGAATAACATGATAATCTTTTACGAGTACATGATTATTTCATTTGGTTATTGATTTCATGTTAATAAATTCCAACATTGATATTTATATTTATGACCTTGTCGATTTGTGATTATTTCAAGCACGTATTTCTTTTCATATCATGATGGTGCAAAAAATGTAAAAAAGATTAACAATTAATCTTTTTGAGTAAATCTGGATAATTAGCTTAATTAACAGGTCAATCTTGTTTGTAATTATAGACTAATTTTTTTATATTACATAAAATATATCTTTTAATTAAGAAATTGAAGATTTTGGATCTCAAGTTTTGATAATTAGTTTATTGATAAAGATGTGATTAAAAGATTGAATCTTATTTAGTAAATATAAGTTAACTAGTCTCTATATTCGAGAAAATTCATACTAGATATGCTTTTGTTTCATGAACTGATAATAGATTATTATTATTATTATTTTTTTTTGCAGTTTCTATGATAATACTAGTAAAAATACATTATCGTAATGTTAGTTAATTTAAATTATTAATTTAGTAAAATATAATTTACATCGTCCATCCTATTAAAATAGACTAACTTGTTATTTGAATAACATGCTAGGTTATTTTGCTATAGTAGACTACCTATTATATAATAGAAGGTAACCTGCTAAGTTCTTACAGTAGGTTATCTTGGTTAGTATTAGCATTATCGTAGAAAAATCCATTTTTTTTTCCCTCATTGGCCATGTGATTATGTTTATGTCTAAATGATTTGTTCAACAACTTCACTATGGTCATGTTTACTATTTTATTTTCTTGAAATCTTATTTTTTTTATTTTTGTTGAGTCAAAATTTTGGATATCTATTAATATGGGTTAATCTATTGTGTTTAGAAACAGGTATATGTTAATGTAGGAGAAAAGTTTCAATAGTACTAATATACCATATAGATTGATAGGCAGTATGTATGTACAAATAAAAATTGGACTTGTGAAAACATAAATGATACTTTTATAAAAAGTACATTACTTCATTATCACATGTAAAATTTTTATTAGTACTTACATATTATTTATCGATTCCTGTAGCTTGTTAATATCATTAAATTTTTTTTTCATAGCTCATTTCCTTGAAAATATTGATTTATAATGTTCAATAAATGTGCCGTCTTTTTATTAAAGACTAATCATTTATATATCATTGTTGCTAGGAGAGTTATTTATGTTTAACGTTCTAGATAACTTAAATAGCGATTTTAATTTTAGAAACATAAATTTCTATGTTAAAATCTTCTAAAATATAAGTATTTTTGATAGTTTTAAGGATTAGTGGCTATTTAACCAATACGTAATCCTTTTGTATCTTTGATTATGAGGTGATTCATGCAATATCCTAATGACTAGTAACAGCAATATAATATTTACATACTAATGTTGATCTTTGTTGCCTAGGCGTTTATGATCATATCAGCTTATATATATATATGTATGTATGTAGTAGTAGCAATAGAATGATTCTACTTGTTGATGTGTTTTTTTTTTTATTTCTTTTGGCTTTTATGAGTATACCACTTTCCATTTTAGAATTATTTTGTGTTCTGATATGAATTAAATAATAGCATTAGTTTTGATTTGTTTTGTGATTTTGTAAATGCTATATTTTATGTATTAATCTTAAATTATGATAAGAATGTAATTGAATTTGAGTGTATATGTGTATAAAAACATGATGCATGATATATTTCAAGTACATGTATATGATTAAATGCATTATACTGATTTGGGAAAATTATATTATATTATATAAAATTTATAAGTTGGTGTAGGTAATTGCCACGAAAATAGTTTATTCATATATTTTAATTTTTGGAACTAAGTGAAGCATTAAGTAAAGATATATGGGCTTCGAATATTTATCTCTCAAAAGGAGAAATTTAAAAAAATTTGTGCATCTCATTAGTTTGCCTCACATAGCTAAAGAAATCCTAATGCATGTTACATTCATGCTTGAAGGGGATTTGTAAGTGATGGCATTGTACTCTTGAAATTATTAAAACCATTTTAGTATTTCTTTTAAAGGAAATTAATTACATTTTCTTACTTTGTTAATTTTCTATATTCTTATTGTGATTTATAGTTAATTTTGGTGAAAATAGTAAATATTGTTACCATTAAAATTTTGAATATTGCTAATTATAAGAAGTGAAAATAAGATACTAAGTTTGTTTTAGGTAATAACATCCTTTCAAGGATAGAAAAATATTTTTTGATTATATTCATTCACTTTGCTTAATTAACTAAAACTTTTTAGTATAAAATATAAGAAAAAGGCCTAATTGGCTTTTACTTTTTGTAAAGCTTTTGGAAGACTACTATTCAATATAATTTACTAAACAAAAATCTTATTTGATACTACAAACCAATCGCTAAGGGATAAGCATATGGAGGTGCTTAAACTTTTAAATTTAGGCAATTTGGTGCTTAATCTTTAAAAACCCACTATTTAGGGCTTGAAGATTTAAAAGGTGCTCAAATTAGTATTTGTTTATAACAGACATTAGGATAGCTAACAACTTGATTTTCTTTTTTGCCACATAGATATAGTCAAAGTGAGAAAAGGTAAGAAAAAGTTTTTGTAGTCAATCTTTGATTCTAAACTGCATTAAAATTTTGAAAGTGTAACTTTTATTGTTCTTTTAACCACCCCCTAACCCCCCTGTTCCCTTTAAAAAAAAATTGCCTGCGTGAGTGTTGAAACCCTAACTCCCAAAAGCCTAACCCCTCAACGTTAGTCTATATTTTTTTAATTTGTTCTTAGCTCTGCAGGTGTAAGTGAAGCATGATACCGAAAAGTATAATGGCGACTTGATCAAGTTATACTGGGTGTTGGAGTGTGTGCAATTCATCATCCACTACATCATCTAGCATCAATAGTAGGGACGATAATGTAGCTAACCCTTGGTGTAGATGTCAGATGCCTATTGTGTTGCTAACATCTTAGACATGTAATAATTTGGGTTGGCAATTTTTTAGATGTCCATTATATAGAGAAGGTAGATGCGGCTATTTTAGATGGTATGACCATGTGTTCCCTGATATGGTGAAGTTGGTGATAAATCACTTGTTGGAAAATAGGCTAAAACAAATGCACGATTTTTATGTTGTACTAGTCTAATTACAGAAGGAAGTTTACTTCACTTAATCTGGAAAATGGATGCTACTATTTGGCATTGTTGTTTTGGTGACTCTAGTCATGTACATGTTGAAGTGGCAATGAGTCAGTAAATTATATTTGGTTCAATTTCTATTAGTTTTTTTCCTTTTACGTACTCGAGGCCTTAGGGGATGATGTTGTCATAACTAAAGGATGCCCTAGTTTGTGTTGGAATGCTCGTAACAAGCTTATATAATGGTAATGAATTTAAGTTTCTTGGTAATGGAGTTCCAAAGTTGAATGCATTTGTGGTTGTTCTTTTTCATTTGATTTGCTGTTTAAACCATATGTAATCTCATGTGTAATCCAAAGTTGAATGCATTTGTTACATTGAACTAAATTGGGGGAAAGCTGTTGTTTGATTGAGAACATCAAAACAGTGGACTAAAATTCTTTCTTCTATTGTTAGTTCAACAAGAAATGAAATCCAAAAACTACTATTTATCCTTATATTCCATTGTTTAAAAAAAAAAAAAAGAAAGAAAGTGAATTTCTTCACTTCTACCTAACATGTTTAGGTTGATTAATCCAAAATCAGTTGTGCTTTGCTTTTTTTTTTTTTTTTTCTTATAAAGATTCATCACCATTTGTTGTACTATTTCAAACTAGCAAATTAACCAAACCATTTCGACACCACCCACATAACTCCATAACTATCATTTACATTGATTTGCAACTACAAGCTGATACAAAATTAGTTGCTAAACACATCAAGATGAACTTATTAACCATAAAACAACCTAATTCATGTTAAGTTGTAAGAAGAAGAAAAAAAATAATGCAACTTTCAAGCACATAACCTAGGTTAGTTCATTGAAAACAAGATATTCATATCAAGCAAAAGAGCTACAATCATTAATGATATCTAACATAACAACATTACATAAAGTTATCAAAAAAAAAGAAAAACTAACAGTAGCCTCCTATTAATCAAAAGAGTCATACCAGGACATTAAAAACATCAAGAGTGGATAGTGATAATCCAACATGCAAAAAAAAAAAAAAAAAAGTAAATCCCCCCTTAGCGAACCTCATTACAAGTCATTTTACCTAATGTATCATCATAAGAACCAACAAAAAACCGTCATCGAAGTTGAGGCATTTGAACGTTTCTAATCAATGATCACGACATAGCCCAACTTGTTTCCCTTTCTTCGTATAATTCTTGTGTGTTGTCATCATAAGCCAGGAACTCTTCCTTCTTATAAACGAAACCACCTTAGACTTAAGCGACTCCTTCTTCGCCTTAGCGGGCATCTTATCATTATTTTTCTTACACAATTCAGCCTTCTCATCACTATCACTTCTCCTAGCATCGGTCATAATGTGGTCTTTATTGTAACCATCATCCTCAATGGCATCATTCATGACACTATTTGTAATGTTCTCCCTTTGAGCATGTCCATCGAATTCAGTCAAGGAGTGCTCCTGGTGGTTGTGTTGTTGCTTACCACCCAATGGGAATGGAGTGCTTTTGAAATATGCTCAGATTGTAGCATATATGTCCGAGATTTCCTCTCCGTCTACTTTGGCTTGAGAGAACCTATAATCCATTCCTTTGATTTGGAAAATAAACAAGATAATTTAGGCTACGTCAAAGTAATATATTAGAATGCACAAGATGTTGTCGAATATTACGTACCTTTGTCTATTGCTCCAAGTTATCAGTTGCTCCATTGAAGAATCCTATTTCTTCTTCATACTTAGCTCTTCTATAATCCTTTCCGCACTTAGAATGCTACATAATTACACGAAAAAAATCCCATTATACGTAAACAAAGTGATACACACATACAAATATTCTTTTATAACAACCATACCTCCTCGTACTGCAGTTGCAAGGAATTCTCAATCAAGTGACAACTCCTACCATTGTGAGCAATTTTTTTGCACAACTTGAGGTCATAATATGTCCTTTCCTTGATAATTTTTCCATGGCTATCTCTTTCCCTTTTAACTTTCATTCCTTCAATGGATGATCTCTCTAATTCCTCTTTTCTCCTTTGCTTTTGCAACCTTCCTTTCTTCAAGCACTTCAGCAATGGATGCAGACCTTCAACATTAGTACATCACCAAAACTTCTCACCCCTTATACCCGCAATGCTGTGGCTATAAATCTTCTTAAATGTTTCCTTCCTATAATATTTGGTGACATAATCTTCAAGATCGAGTCTTAAGTTCACAATTGCAGTTACGACGTGGCAACAAAGGATGCTAGTTAAGTCCCATTTCGACATACACACGTTTGCTTCCCAACATCAACAACATACATTTGTCCTTCATGTTGAATCTCGTACTCTAATTCACCTCCAAAATATATCTAGTACCATCTTGCCTTTCACTTACTCTGCTCTAGCTTAGTTCCAATTTTAGGACATAGTTTACCATTCCACTTTGCCAATTCCTCTTGTTGCTTTTAGATTTGGCCTTTAACATAAAGTTATATTTCCTCTAGCATAGTGATAATGGACTTGTACCTAGCTTCCAAGATCTTCCCATTAAAAGCTTCACAAAGATTGTTATCCACAATATCGTAGTAGACAGCTATCCTAAAGAAAGCCCTATACTAGTGTTTTGGATCTGTCTTCATCAAATCTCCCCATGCCTCCTTATCAACCCTAACTAGCCAGTTGGAAATGGCCTCGAAGTCTACAATAGTTGTAGCCTTAGCCATGCTCCAAAAAAGCTTCTTGAAAAAAAGACCCCCATGCCTCTTCCCCCAATTAGCATAAATGTGTTTACCACATATTTTGTGCTTAGCATTTGAGAGAAGTTCCTGTATAGCTGGTAACAACCCTTGCAAACAAATGAAAATAAAAATATATACATGCCTAAATCAGTAGATGTAAACAAAAAAGGATCGAATTGTTACCTTCTATTGGTCGGTGATGAAAGTCTACTCTCATCCATCCCCTCCATCTATGTCAAGGTCATCCATTAGAGCACACAAAAATCACAACCATGTGTCCTTACTCTCAAATTTCATTACCACCTAGGTGATTGGGTACATCTAGTTATTTGCATCCCTCCTAATTGCAGCTAACAACTCTTGCATACTCCTTTCAGAAAACATCCATCAAGCCCAATCAGCCTCCTACATCCACTTAGAAATCCTTCCCTTAACCCCTTGAAGCCTACATAGAGTTGATCTCGAAACTTGGTTTTCCATCATCCCGATCCCTTTGTACCCACATCAATATGGTGGATCTGAGGTTCTTTTCCCGTAGCCCCCCAATGTAATCCCATATCATGGCATAATCCTTCATATAAGAACCCATGAGGATTTCATGTACCTTTTCCCTTGCTCTATGACATTGATGTAGTGTCACATTAATGCCCAAGGGTTCTTAAACTAAAGTCTTTAAATCAACCAGCTTAATATATGGCATAGCCTTTATAGATGGTAGGAAAATCTTCGCCAACAAACTACTCCTCACCTGCTTGTTCACAAAGGACATACTACATGTATGTTGCCTCCTATATGTCTTCAAACGGAAAGCTTGAGTAGCTTTATCAAATGAAGCATATATGAGCCATGGGTAACCCCCCTTTGCATACTGAACTTTAACCTTCTCACGTGTGTTTCGAGCATACACACAGTCCTTCTGTTTTGCCATTATATGCCTCTTCACTGCATTTTTAAACTCAGTAGAATCCTTGAATGCCATTCTAATCGTGAAATGTACCTCTCTCACGTTGGGATCAAATACCTTGCAATGATGCTTCTTTCTTCTATACTCTACCTCACCTTCCTCCTCCCTTTCGAACACAAAATCATCAGCCATACGATCTTCTCCATAATCAGTGTTAAAATCATCCTTCTCTCCTGACTCATTAAACCTAGTTACTAATTCACCTAAGCCACTAGTAGATTGTGTTTTCTTTAGCCATGCTCCTAACTTGAACTCCCTTACACTTTTGTGAGCTTTAACCAATTCAACGTCTGATTCTCCCTCACTTGAAGTCATGACCTCATCTCAACTCTTTAAGACTTCATCGTCTGATTCTATAGCCTTATTATCACCATTGCCTCCTGAACCATTCGAAGTTCCCCTAACTCTGAATGATGCACCGGCATGAACCCCATGCTGTACATATAATTCAATGGTTCCATAACTCCTAAGCATATTCAACATTTCCGTAGTATCCTTTTCATCCCTTAGAACTCGTAAGCTGTCGGCTAGTATGGTGTTGGGGATGTGATATCTTATTACCTCAATGTTGTCACGTTCGACTTTTGTTAGTAGCTTAGCTCTTATAAACTTTAACGAGAACTTGCGGATGTCAACCCATATGACATCACGCCTGCTAACTACGTATGAAATGTTTGGGTGATCTTTCACAAATCTATTGCTGTAGTGAACAATAACGAACATGCCATTCATCTTATATGTGAGTTGTGCAATCCTATCATTATACAAAAGTACATTTTACACATATTGTTTGAGTTTAATATATAAGCAATACGACATGTCACCCAAATCACATATGCCTTTCTTACATTTGGTATTTTGACGTTTCAACATTCATTACATAATAATGTGTTACTCCTCCTAATTGGGTATTCTAATGCATTTCTTATGTGAAGCAGTTGTTTACTATAAACTTGGTTTTGTGAACACTCCAATTTTATATAATTTCTTTCGTAAACAACATCAATTATATATAGCATAACAATTGATATATATAAAGTCGTGTTTATTTATCTATTTTCATGCCTAACAATAGATCCTAATCTAGTCATGTTGTAAAGAAACACATCTTAACATTCACATTTATTTTACTTATTCTTTTCATTATCTTAAAAAACAAAAACTAAGAAACAAATAGTAATTGTAATCAAGGATATTGTATGGATTGCTAATACTACATGGAGTAAACAAATGTATTCTAACACACGTGTGTGCCCCACCAACACAAATAAATGTACTACAACTATAAAGGAAAATGAAAGAGACAAACAGTACTTACCAATGTTGTTGTGTTGTCCTTAACAGGTAGTCTATGTAGTTTCTGCAAGCTTGAATGGGACGAGATTCAAATGGGGCCACTGCAATCTATTTGGATGGAGATAGGGATGTAGGAAGCTTTATTTGTTTAGATGGGAAGGAGAATGTCATTTGGTGGGGGTAGCAATACAATTAAATTGGGAAGTAAATGAAAGTAATGAAGGAGAGTGAGGTAGTTAAAGGGGGATTAATTACATTGAATGTGGAGGGAAAATTCTTAGGTTGACATCTATAGTACATGCATGTTATTTTTTCATCAACCTCAGAGGACAAAAGCAACTTCCGTTTGCCAACTCAGACTGACATTAACATCTGTTATCTGAAGACATCTTTGTGGGTACGATTTCAATATTTAGACATCATATTGTACTTTTTTCTTGTTTGTACTAAACTGCCCAAAATTAAAAGTTTAGGCACCCCCATATCCTTTCTTCCCAATCAGTAATGTCAACTAGGCCAATACATATTGCAAGGTCAATGAATTGATACGATCCTCACATTCTACCTAATTACTGTTTTAATTATTCATGTTGTGTTTATGGAATTCATTTTTTAAAGTCCTCATATGAATTAAATTATGTATTATATATTGATTCAATGCTTTATCATGCATGATATAAATTTACCATATTCTGTTAGGTATGATTGTTATCATTTTGCATAGTTATGACTTGTGAGCTTTACCTATTGTCGGTACATATGTGAAAATTTATGTTAATTAAATAATTCAATTTCTTTTAATTGCAATTTATATTGCATTGATAATAATTATACTTTATTGATGCATTATTATTGATGTAGTTTGTTGTTGATACAATGTACCATCAGTTCTATACTTATGTCAATTTTGCTTTAAATACTTATCGAGAACTTTGGTGATATGGTATATGTATATTGTATCACTATATTTCTTATTTATTGTAATTGTGATCCTTAAGTGGGATCATAATAAATAAGAAATTTATATTGATGGCATATTTGATTGTGTGTATAAAATGATTTGATCCTTTAATTGCACAATCACATCAAGTATATTAAATGTATTCTTTGTTAACTTAACACCAACATCTTTACCTATGCAATTGACTATTGCAAAAACCTTGAATAGAACCAACTTTGAAAATTGAAAGAATCTTTATAACCTTTTTGGGCCATTACTAACGTAGACTTAGCTTTGATATAAAAAGAATCTACAACTCTTACTAGTAGGTCCACTATGGTTGAAAAGGTCCTTAAGAGATTTAACATTTACTCTTGCTCCCATGTGTATACCCATTCAAAAAGATTATAAGCTATCTAAATCTCAATGTTCTCAAAATGATAAAAGAGAATGTTGAAATAGAGGTCCCATATGCTTCCGCTGTTGGGAATTTAATATATGTTCAAGTTTATATTAGTTCCAACATTGCTTTTTCTTGTTAATGCTTTAAGAGATACTTGAGCAACTGAGTTTTTGGTCATTGGAAAGGCAAAAAAAAGGTCATGAGATATTTGCAGGGCACTAAGAATAATCCGATGACCTATGAGAAGTTTAATTAGCTTCAGGTCATTGACTATTATGATTTTAACTTTGCAAGCTACCTTGATAATTGAAAATCTACTTGAAGGGGGAAAGGGAAATCGGATGATTAGCACTTCCCCTCCCCCTTGCAAGCTAGTGGCAACAAAAACATGTAGGTTGATATGGGAATTTTTTTTAGTAAATAAAAAAACATGGACATGTGACAATGACTGTCACGCCCCGAAGCGGCAGAGTCGTAACAGCCCCGCCGTGTAAACCATCCTAAGATAGAAATTGGCCTTACAACCGCTATCTTAGACCTGATCTACACAAGGCGTCCGCGACTAACCCACTTTGAAGTAAACAGTTTATAATTTAAATAATTCATTTACCTAAGAAAGTGAGAAAAGTTATATATAATCACTATAATTCAGTTATTACATTAATCAGAAATGAAAAGTAGAATAGGTGTTGATTCTTCAATGTTTTTCCTCACTCCCCAGGATCCAGCAGTTGCTAGCTTCAGAGTAGTTGTTGCCGCTTCTTAGCCAGCACTTGCACGACGTCTATAGGGATGTGAGCAACCACAGCTCAGTAAGTTAGGACGGAGGACTTAAAACTATACCATACACACAACAAGGTTTTCAATCACTTATTAGGTGTAATGCATGTGCAAGAAAATGCCATCGCACGACATTGTCCGGCCCGTCGTGAGATTAGAGAAATTGCGCCCGCTCTAATCCAGCTTGAGGAGTTGCCGTTAATGCAACAGCTCACGACCAAACCCAGGCTTGTGTAATGGAGACCTTGCTCCTCCCGCGACTACCTTCGAACCACTATCTTCACCCCCGCCGCGACCTCCTCTCCTGTCACTTAGTTCGACTGAGGATGAAGAAGGGACCATTTTGCAATCCTGCGCTATCCCTTCCGAAGGGGTCGGTATTTGGCCGGAGAGTCCTAAATTCCCCTAACGGGTTGCCATGCATGTCCGATTATGATTACTGGTCGGATATTTGATTAAGTCCAGTTTAGGGTGATCAATCCTTTCATACAAATCATACAGTATATGCCAGAACAACAAACAGAATCATAGCATCACCCATAATCAAGCACATGCACACATTCAACTATCTAACAAGCACAACTAAGCATAATCTTAAGCCTCCAAAATACAGCATCGTATTAATCCCAACTTACCTCGACTCCTCGCTCACTCACTCGAGTCCGATTTGCTCAGGCCATCGCCGATCATCCCTATAACACAAACGTGGTTTCAGCTTTTCATATAACTATTATAGGTTCGTTTTATCCTATAATGCTTATTGTTAGGTTTTGTTTAAGATTTAATATGCTTAATTATCTAGGTATTAAGTCTTTTACAATTATTCTAAATTTGGGGTTAGGTTCAGGTTCGGTTTTCGCATCGATTTCTAGGTAATGCTTTAGATTCCAACCCTACAAATCCATTTCAATCCATAATGTGAAATTAATCACATTACTTCCCGATCTCCTAAAGACCATCATTACCCTTAGTCAGTGTTTATTTTACTCGGTACACTTAAATCTATATTAGTGTACCAAATTCACTCCTAATGTGATACATTTTTACATTTTTCATATAATTCCATAAATTCAAGTTTCCTATCAAATTTATTGTGCATTTTTATTATTCTCAAAATATCAATTTTTATTATAATATTTTATTTTTATTATATTTCTAAAAATCACATATTATATATTGTTACCTTTTATGTACTTAATGCACTTCTAATATTTCTATCACCCTAATTACTATCTCTAACATCAATTATATGTCCAAATTAATCCTAAATCAGATTTTACTCCTCATTACCCTAATTTACAAAATTATCTTAAAATGTAATATTTTTCCATATTACTTATTTACTACATAATTAACCTAATAATTACATCTAACACTCTAATTGCTACAAGTATCATACTCCATCAGATTTTAACATCCTAAAATATCTACTTATTCACTAAATCAGTAATTAATCTCCTAATCACCTAATTTACTCCAAAATTACCCATTTTATGCCTCATTTTAGGGCCTAAAAATTATCTAAAAATTTCGAAAATTAATTTTTGAAAACGGGCTTCATAGTACTATTCTATATCATCTAAGTAATCTACAGAAAAATTTTGGGCTTGAAACTACACTCCTAAGTTCATTTATTTCTAAACCGAAATGTGTTCGGTTTTGCACGATTTCTTAGGGGCCATATATTACAGGACATAATTTCATCAAAATAATATTTTTTCTACAAACTACATATAAAAATATCCTAGAATAACAAAATTCATAATTTTATAATTATATTTACTATTTTTACAAAATTACACAAGATTCGGGCTGGAAATTGGACTCACCATTTTGGGTGGCTTCGGCCAACGCGGGCCGTTGTGGCCTTGTCGGCCGGCCTGGGCGCTGCCACCACCATGTGGTGGTGGTGGCCGTCCACTCCCAGCTCCTCGTCTAGTGTGGGTTCCCTTTAAAATCCTTAACTACACAGTTTTTCTTATTTTTTTTTATTTTCTGGATTTTCTCTCGAATTTTCAACTCTCTCTAATTTTCTCTGATTTGTATCTATCCAAATGAGCTTTGTGATTTTTCCTGCTATTTATAGAGCTTTGTGGAATTTATTATGCATTAAATGGGATAAGACAATTGCTTTATCTCTTGATTTTTGGCTTTTATGTTGGCTTATTCTAATTGGCCAAATTTTTTCTTATTTTTCCCAACTGCCACGACCCAATTCTGGATGATTCATGATTTTTCCTGATTTTTCTTGATTTTTTCTTAATTAATTATGAATTTTCTTTAAGCATTTAGTATTATTTTAGCACATTTCGCGTATTTTAAGTAATTACGCGTATTTATACTTACATGTAAATTCATATATAGTATAAATAAATATTCTTAAATATTATTTAGGTCATTCTATTATTTTTAGTATACATATAATCTATCTCTAGTAATTTGTTAGTTAGTAGATTACACTTTTTGCCTTTTCGGTAATTAACAATTATTATGCTTAAAATTTGAAAATTTTATAGTTTCTTATTTTATTACTTATTTTCTTAAATTTAAGTTTACGGGGTCATTTTTACTAATATTCTTCTCAATAGTTTATAATTTGGGTTTGATCGGATCTTTTAACCGATCGCTCTAAACCTTGGGTTCTAAGTTCAATCCTACGGTTACTTGGTTGAAATTTGGGGCTTCCAATGACTATTGCATGCTACATTAGATAGAGCACCTTTCCCCACTTAGCATTAAAATTCCCTTACACATTCTTAGTAACAAAAAGCCCTAAGACATCTCACACCATGAAGGAAAACATGGAAAAAGGTGACACCCCTTAGTTCCTTTTGTCATAGTTGGTCAGCCCCTCACAAACATCTCATCTATGTTTAAACTTTGACATCCTAACTTGGTCTCTATCTCTTTATTTTCCTATTGCCAAGACTTGCATACATACTCCTTTTTTTTATCATTTTCCCCTTCATATCGAGGAACACACACATACGTACATATTCACCACCCCCATCACTATATCTTCATCTTCACTTAGAGAACTTATTGGACTACCTTTTCACGCCATTTCCATCCTCTATTGAATAATAAGACGTCCGCACATCTAAGCCCAAAATCACCATTGACTAGCAACACCCTTTCCTCCTCCATGCTAGTTTGATCCTCAACACTAAGATAGAGATGTTGGAAACTTTGGTGAAGAACTAAGAACAACCCAGAGTGACGACCGTAGAAAAAAATGAGAAGCCCGAATCCTTTGATTATCTTGTAGCACCAGCCTTATTGTGGTAGTATCCTAACCCTCTTTAGTGTTGCTTCTTGAGATTCAATAATACGATAGTTGGAAAACATCTAGAAGTACATATATGTACGCCTTGTGACCAACATGTCATTTAGTACTACCTTATACATTGAGAGTATAAGTTGATATCAATGTACGATTTCCACCACAAAAAACTTGATAGTATTTTACTTACCTAGACATATGTTGTACAAAGACTCATGAGTTAAGCTTATAAATCTTCTTAGGCTTAATATATATATAGGCATATATATATATATATGTTGGGTCCATGCAGACTTCTGTCAAAGGTCCTTCACATGAGGATGGTGCTTTAAATATAGCTCACATAAAACTTCATGGTGCTTTAAATATAGCTTATGCAAACTTCATACATGTAACTTTCAACCACTATATATATACATACACACATACACACCTATATATCTCACAACTTCACAATGCTCGTGTTATATGCAAATCAACAACCTATATTTCATGTAGTAGGTAAAAAGCTTTTACACCTATTACTATGTGAAGCCTCAATGTGAGAAAGAAAGAAGGAAGCTAGATGCACAAAACATTAAGTGGCATGGCATGTGACATGGAAAACCCTAAGGCTAAAACTTGTGTACATGTATAGGATGCAAAAATTCTCAAGAAAAGTCCCCAAAATAATAGTATGTTTAAGGACTACAAATTTGAAACCTAAAAGATTATTTAGCATATAAGTTGCCATTATAAGAATAATAAGGCATTTAGAGTAAAGTAGTAAAGGTTGGTAGTAAAACAAACCCCTAAGGGCTAATCACAAAGCTAAGTTCACAACAAAAGCAAAATAGGACTTAGAGGATCCTTTACACCATGGCACTATAAGAGACCTAATCATAATTATAAAAGCCCATTGGGCCTATAGGTTGACTAAATTTAGAAAAGAATAGGATACAATCTCAAAACAGGCCCAAAATTAACAATAATTAGAGTAACTTTAAAATTTAGCAATCAACTCGACTCAATTTTGAGAGTTCTAGGTCTTAACTCCCAAAATAGACCCTGCTACATGAAAGATCGTTCGAAACCATATGAAAATGACTATAAGATCGCAAAAAAGGGGCTTAAAACAAAAAACTTATGACTAAAACAAGATTTAAGCGTAACCCGAAAAAATATAGAAAAACGAGACCTAGTAGGATAACTTATTTTGTTAGTACTTATTAGCTGTATTATATTATAACTACTGGGAGACTTTGATCCAGATGAGGACTTACTGGTTGATTATTACGAGACTAGCAACCATGGCCGAGTGAGTACCTTATGAGTATTGTATTTGTTTGTGCTTATAGATTAGCGAACTATATATTATGTATTGATTGAAACTGAATTTGCATGGGGAGTAATTGGGATCATGTATGCGCTTAGTTTTACTTAGTTGTGTGACCAAGACACTTTAACATATTAAAAAATTATCCAAAATGGTTGTTATATTTATATTTTTATGCTTATTGTGAACTTAGAGTGTTTGTGAATTCTATATAGTCACCATGATAAAAAGGACTTAATCATATCGAGCTAACTAAAAACTGATCGTGCAAATCGTGAAAGTACATTTGAGATAAGAAGGTAGTCAACATCTAAGTGACAATAGGAAGGAGACCATGGAATCAAGGGCATTAGATAAATGATTTAATTGTACAACATGACCTGTCTCATTCTTTAGGAACTAAGTGGTATTGGGAAATGCCACCTACTATTTGAGACTAAATCCTAGAGATTATCACCTTAACGTGAGAGAGACTGTGGGGGATCCTCACTTCCATACCCTTGGCATAATTTGAAACCAAGTTAAAAAGGAATAAAATAAAGGCTTGATTTTAAAAAGAACTAAAATAAGAATTAAATGGCTAGGCTAGGGTGATTGGAACTTGCAGTTGACATGTAATGGATTTATTTCCCAACCCAAGCAATAGTGAGCATTAAAACCATGCCAAGTGTAGCGTTTGGATGGCTACATGTGTTGTTGCATTATATATGATTGTTTGCATTCATATGATTGCTAATCACTTATTTGAATTTGTTTGTATTGTATGGTATGGGGGTTTCTCACTAAACTCGATGTAGCTTATACCCTTTGTCATTGCAGGATATCTAGCTAATACTTAGGCGAGCTATGCTCGAGGTTAGTTAAGGGTTTTGGGAACTTAAGAGCTATAGTCGAAGGAACATGCGATGAAGTTATTTTTGATAATTTCAATATGTTTTGTAACCATGATTATTAAGTTAAGTTTATCGGAATCTGTAATATGGCTTGTAGACCATGATTTAACTCCTTACTAGTGTTTGTCTATTGATTATATAATTAGATTAAAATTTTGTTTTTCCTTAAAGTTAAACTGCCCTTTTTCGTGACTTGTTGTAGAAGAATGCCTAGTACATAGTATAAAAGGTTTAAGAACTACAAATCCAGTCCAGTTGCCACGTTAAGGCTTCTTATTGGGGTATGATAACTTTAAGTGCTATTAGAGTGTAAATTAAGAATTTAAATAAGTAAAATGTGGCCCTAGGATAATAGGATGACCAACTTGTGAGGATAGGACTGGGTTAAACAAGGATAGGCTTATTAGATGAACTAATCTTAAATGGTTTAACTTGACTAAAACTAACCAAGCTAATCCTTTGACTATTGGATGCACTTCTTTGGACTCGACTCAGACTCATAGTCATTGGGTCGAAGATGTAGACTAAGGAGACTCTATAGCATTATCGGGATAGATTGAGAGTTATATGTGAAGAAATGGCTCTATTGGGTGAGCCTCTAGAGTTGCTTACTATGCTGATATGGTAGAGTCATAGGTTGACTCTTGAGTGGTGGGTTAAGATGATTGAGGCTACAATTGTTGTTGGAGGTAGGCATTGTGATGTTGAGATTTTACGTACACTCAAAGAGTAGGCCATAGAGTTAAGAGAGTCAGGACAGGTTACTGACATAGTCTTTCTAGCAGCTAATATTAGTGGAACACCATTTCTTGATTTTTCATATTAAAGAGTGTTGAGATTGGGTTTAGTCCTTACTAGGAATAAGGTTAGACATCACTATTGGGCATTGTCCACTAAGATTGCCTGAGCTACTAATGAGGTGTAGGATGTGTTTGAGTAGTGGCTGTCTTTTCTAGTGTTGCTAGATTTTAAAGATGAAGAGGGATTATAGCTCTCTGAGTGGTAGATTGGATAGTCTACGTTATTGATCGATAATGTGGTATTGACGGTGGAGCCGATTATCGGCCCCCCCCACAGGATGTGGGTGTGGGAGAGATAGAAATGTTGGAGATGCCCCCCGATTTTTGGGACTTACCCATTTATCCTCTCAGAGATGAGTAAGTGCATGTGCTTCCACCTTCTAAGGGATCAAACCTATCTCTTCAGAGTTCGATCATCATTACAGGTCGATATGACATGAAAGACCTTGATTCCTTGACTCTGTTTCCTAATACTCATACTATAGTAGCTCCAGCTAGATTGGAGCCTAGTGAGAGGATTATGGTATTTCGGGATACTTTGCATTCTCGACACTCTAACATGGGATCTACAGGTTCTTTTGATATTATCATTATTGATGACATGATGGCTAACTTAGGCCATGAGACTAGCCCTTCTACTTCTCATGATTAGGTTACAATTGACTTTTGTTTATGATCATAGATGCTCCATCTTTTGTACCCTAGGATCATAGGTAATCATGAGAAAGAGTGTGATTTGTATAGTAAGAAATTCTATATGTATTCTCTTATGATTTTGTATGTAGACAATGTTATGGTGGAGTCTCACTCACTTAAAGTGACCACCTTAGGTATAATTGCATACTACCAAAATTTAATGAAAAGGTCGAATTTTATATATTGTTACTTATGAAATGCTAGTTATTTTTAATGAATAAAAAAATTCTTGGGATGAAAAAGTTGACATTGAAGTAAATTTTTGCAATAGAAATAAGAAACAAGGTAGGCCCATTATGCTTAAAGCATTGAAGGGTAATCTACGAAGGCAAAATATAATGCCTGATAGTACAAATAAATCTTGGCTACAATGTAGATGCGAAATGACCTCCTAAGAGCCTATTTGGAAAGAGACAGAACTTTGCCTGCACCAACCCTACCTCCAATTGTAGTGGAAGAGATACCACCACCATCACCTCCACCTCCACCCCCACCCCCAACTATACTAGTATAGTTGCCTCCTATTGAACCATTGGAACCTCAACACTAAAGGAGTGTCTTGCCTAAATTTATTTGGTGCAATCGGTACTTTGAAGGGACAACTAACAAACTAGATGAAGTTGAAAATTAGCTCTTACAAATAGAAAGATCTTTTGAGGCGTTTGAAGTGCCACTCCATATGAAGGTCAGTTATGGTACTTATATGCTACGACTTTGCGATTATGGTGGCAATCTAAGAGAAGTTCGTTATGAACCTCGTGACATGGGAGATGTTCCATTTAGCATTTCTACATCGTTACTTTCTAGAGAGCTTCAGGGTATAATGTGGTAAAGATCTATTTTCAATCAAATGAGATAGTCGTACTATCAACTAGTATGAAACAAAGATCAATAGGTTAATCCATTTGCACCAGAGGAGTATCGGTAGAGTGAGTGGCCTAAGAAACAGTTCTTCTTTTAGGGATTAGACAAAGAGACTTGATGTGGGGTTAAGGAATTTGAACCCCGATCTTATGCTGAGGCTATTGAGAAAGATAAGGTAACTGAGAATGCTAAAGAGGATGACAAGAAGCCAATTCAGACCAAGTTAAACATTTCTGGAAAAAGGATTTTAGAAGGTTAGGGCAGCAGAAGTGGACGCTTAGAAAAGATGCCTATTGAGAAACATCAATTCACACAAAAGTCAGTAGGCACTAAAGTAGTAAAATGTTGGAAATGTAAGGAAATCATTACCTTAGGGATTACCTATAGTTGCAGCACAAATGCTTTTTCTGTAAAGATAGTAATCATTGGGTTGGTGACTACTATAAGAAAGCTACCACAACCTGCTTTATTTGTAAGCAAGTGGGACATTTCGCTTTGAGTTGCCCCTAAAGGTAAGTGACTAATCAAACAGCAAGACCTATGCTAACAACAGGATGCTTAGCCATGCAAAAGAATAATGGTGGTTCAAGAACCACTACAGTACGAGTATACAACCTGGAAGGTAATTGGTATTTTCCTAAGTATGAAGAAGAGGAAGATGCAGCCACATATGAAGGGAATGATACTATCAACACTGAACTGGTTGCAGGTATGTACTCTTAAACCCCTGATAATTTCATTATAATAACAGTAATAAGTGAAGATAAAGTAATCACATAGAACTAAAACTTAAATAAGAAAAACGATAGCAAGTTTTGAATGATACAAACTGTGGTATAGTAAATATCAAGATTTGCAACTACATTGTATATACCTTATTTGATACTGGAGCTATACATTCCTTTATCACCTTAGAAGTTGCCAAATGAATCTATTTGCCAATACTCACGACTGATTCTATCTTCGAAGTAAGAACCCTAATGGAAAGCGTATTGATTACTAGAGAGATGGTTCAACAATGCCTTTTGGACATATAAGGTCATGATAGTAAGGCCGACATGATCCTTATCGAAATGAGCAAGTATGAGCCCATACTGGGTATGAGTTGAGAAGAAAGATGTAGATTTTGAAACCATATCTTGGTTAAGAGCCACATTGACTGGGAAAAACACTCCATAGAAATCCCTAAACTTGTATTCATTTGGAGTGATTGCGAACAAAGAATTTTAGTCATGGGTCAAGGCTTGGATAAGCACAATTGAGGTGGAAGCAGGAAAGCTTGATATTGGTGCTATTAAAGTGTAAGTGATCAACTGATATGTTTTAGGAAGAACTTTTGGAATTGCTGCTGAAAAGGGAGATTGAAGTTGCCTTTGGAGTTTTTTTAGCAAAAATGAAGAACTAGGAAGTAGCTTTGACTCTAAAATCAGTCATTGGGCCATTCAAAACTTAAGTTAAAGAAATTAGATTTTTGAGCATTCAAGGCTATTCATGGCCTTCCCTTTTCAATCCAAGCCAATGTAGTAGAAATAGAAGATCTGAGCAAAGTTCTAGGGGTAGGAATCAATTGAGAAACTCCCTCTCTCTTTCTCCTGTTCTCTTGAAATCATCGAAATCTTACTCCCATTCTCTCTAGAAGCTCTCTCTCTCACTCTCTCTCTCTTTCTCTCTCTTTCTCTTCGTCCTGAACTCTTTCTCTACCACCATACTTCTCTCTCTCTTTACTACCCTCGCTCTCTGATCTCTCGTTGCACACCCCAACACCAACTGAACCACATACGTACGAATAACACAAATTACTCATCAACCACCACCGACCCTCTCTTACTCGTCCTAGTCCTTAACGTGTGAACTACTCTCTCACATGACCCACTACCATACGACCACATCCAAAGCCAAGCATTTAGTCATACTCGCCATCACCCAAACCCCCCAACCTGATGTCTCCTCAAACCCTAGCAACCACCAATGCGTATCCTAAACTCTACTGTTGCCTTCCACTTCGAAAACCATCAAGGTGACTCCCAAATGCTATGGCACTCTCTCTACCACCCCCCTCCCCCCCCAACTCTAATTCAAAACCCACAAAAATCCCCTTCCCCACTCGATTTGGTGGTTAGAGCAAGCATAGATGACTACACAAGCAACTGTTACTGAAGATTCAACCCACAACCTACTGGAGCTCTAAGTTCGAATTAAACTAACCTGACCCGAGATTCGCACTCCAACCCAAATTCAACTTGCGCTTGTAAGCTTTTGGTCCAGCCTCTTTGTTTTCTTTATATATATATATATATATATATATTATTGTAAATGTAAACGTAGATGTAAATGTAAATAGAGGTAAAAAAAAAAAAAAGAAAGAAAAAAAGGGAGTTAGTTTAGTTTATGAATAAGATAGATAAAATAAACAACAACAACAATAATAATAATAATAATAATAAATGTTTTATAACTTAGAAAATCCACTTTTCAAATAAATAACTAAATAACAAAAAATCAACCTGTTTTCTAAATTAGAACCTTTTTTTTATTTTCAAAGAAATAAAAACAAGCTAAAATTAAGATCCTTTAAAAATTTTCCTTAAATAAATTGAATCAAATAAAAAACCTAAACCCAACTGTTTTCTTAAAGTAAAATCAACTAATATACTAAAATTTTACAAAAAAAGAATTACGTATACCTGATCTTGAATAGCAAGTATATAGGCATTTATGGGGTGACAGTAAAAAATGAAAAAAAACCTATTTTTCCATTTTTAGTTTAAATTATTCAATTTATTAACCAATTATTGAGTTTCGCTTTATAGGATAGTTTTTTGAAAAGTGATTTTTATGGATTAAGACTAAATTTGAAAAGTTGTTGGTACCCATAAGGGTTTAAAAATTCAACCCTTGGACCCATTTTTCTAGTTCCCAAAACCGTTTTATAAATTTAGTTTAATTGAAAAACCAGTAGCTAAATTATAACCATTTTACCCAATTGGTTATAATATAACTTTTTTTCCCAACTATAGTAGGGTAATGACTCCAAAACATGTTTAAAGGATAAAAAACTGGTTTTCTTTAAACGTTAGTTGATGGTTAGTATTAAATGAGTAGAGTTTAATATTGATCAGTTTAAAGAAGACTAATTTATAAAATAAAAAAAAAATCAGGCTTAACAGCTTAGCGACTTCATTAGGGAAGTCAAGAGAGTTAGTTATTTAACTTTCCAAATTTATGATTAATCTCTAAAAATCATTGTATAGATTGTAATTTATTTATTCCTGCATTATTATTATTTGTTCATGCTTATACTAAAATTCTTGCAAGGTTAGCCTTATTTAAATTTTTTAGGGAATTTACTTTATGTATTATAACTGTATGGTAGAAACGGTCAAACCTGGACTATATTAATACCTAGGATGATGGGGTTATTGTGTAGGTTTTGGGTGCTATGATGTAACCACTGCTCAAGGTTGATTATGCCACCCTCGCTTAAGCTTGATGTGACCAATGAAAGTGTTTTTTAACAAGTGAGGTTGCGCAAGCTTAAGGACCTTTAGAACCCACCCTTTATGCATTCACGACATCCAGAATCGATAAATAACTAGGCAATATGGGAATGAAAAGATATAATAGCTTAGAGTTTTCTTGATTTCCCTTATAATTTTAACATGTTGTAAACATATAATTGTTATAAATAGGTCTTGTTTACTGTGAATAATAATCTTTCAATCTTACAATATGTTTTTTCTTTGTAATTCAGCTTGATAAATGGTGTATTCATCTAACTTCGTTCACTTCATAGAAAAGTATGTTGACAAGCCCATTAACCCCAAGCCCATTTTGGACCAGTGGCTTCAACACTTCAATAAAAGGGAACGGGAGATCATCATTAGCAAGATTAAGCCTATTCTATCACTTCTTAAGGTGAAGATTGAAATCAATCTAATTGGGGTCCTAAACAACTTTTGGGAACTCAAGGAAGTGGTTTTTCAAGTTGAGCCTTACCTAATTAGTCCAACACTTGAAGAGTATACTTATCGTGCCTAATTTTTTCTTAGTTTTGTATTTTTCTTAACACAATTAGTATTAAACCTTAACCTATTTAATACTAACTATCGATTAGGAATTAAGAAAAACTTGGTTTTAAAATGTATTTCAAAAAATTCTTTGGAGTTGCCGCCTGACCGAAGTCGAGAAAAAGAGGGTTAGGATAAATTGATTAGGTGGATCGATTTAACCTAGCTATCGGTACACTTGAAAAAACCAATTCCTTCAGGTGCTATCCTATTAAACCCTTAACAGGTACCACTTTTAGCTTTTTCGAATTTAATTTTATTTTTTACACACCCTTTCAACAATAATGTCTATTTACAAGCGATAATTAAAATTATATTTATTCACAAAAAATAAGAATTTAAAGAATTATTTATTAAATGGGAAAATAATTTTTTCCATATTTTAAGTTGCCTCGTACGTACAGGTATCTAGATACTTGCTATTTAGGATTAGACTTTTGTAATTCGTTTGTGTAAAACTTTACTATGTTGGGTTTATTTTAATTTTGAAAATAATCAGGTTTATGTTTTTAATTTGATTCAGTTTATTTAAGGAAACTTTCTAAAAGTGGGTCCTAAACTTGATTTTTATTTTTTGAAACTCCTTAGAAAAGTCCTAATTTGGAAAGATCAATTTTATTTTATCTTTGTTGAAAAATGATTGCCTAAGTGGTAAAATTATTTTTATTCACTAATCTATCTATTTTGTTTTTTTTTTTTCTATTTTCCTTTTTGTTTTACTACCCCTATTTTTACTACCCCTATACTATCTCCTTTTTTTCTTCTTATTTTCCTTTTTTTTATTACATTTACATTTATGGATACAAGTAAAAGAAAAATAAAAATAAATAAAACAAAATAAATAAAAAAGTAAAAAAAAAAAAAGCATAACTAGATTGAACCGAAGGAGTAAGGGCACGACTTAGCTTTGGGTTGGGTCGAGTTAGCTTGGTTCGGTTGGACAGATCAAGTCCTAAGTCTTCTTCAATGGCAGCAGCAGTGAGGTGTGCTTCTGGATGTTCTAGACACCACAATGAGTAGGAAAAAGGATTTTTGTCGCTATCTTATTAGGCTTGACGCCTTGACGATCGAAGTCTGTTTGGGTGGTGGTTGGATTTGGCTACCAGTGGTAGTGGTGGCTGACAAGCGAAGGTAATTGCTGGGGATAAGCTAATGGTTTGGCTTAGGGTTCTTGACCACTACGAGTTCAACCATGGTGGGGGTTTTCTTCAAAAGTAGTTGTGAATGTCAGATTCTTAGAGAGAAAAAGGAGGCGGGTTAGAGAGAGAGAGAGCTTTGATTTTGGCTTATCCCGAGTGTTTTGAAGCTTGGTTCTGTCCATAAGAAGCCTAGGAAGCCCTATTTATACTAATCCAAGTTCGAATAAGATTGGAAACATCCATTAATGGAGGATTTGAAAATTCAGATTTTAAGCTTAGAATGATTTCATAGCTGATTTTGACAACAAAAATGAATGAATTTGGATGTAAAATGGGTACCATTTAAAAGTATTCCAAATCCTCAATTAATCACGATGTTTTGTTTGATGAAATTTGGCCAAAAAATCAATTTAATCGAGTAAAAAATAAAGGAGATTGTACGAGTTTTATTTCCTCTTTTTTTTTTTTTTTCATTGTAGCTTGTACTTGAGGAAGGAGAAGGGGGCGTTAGTCACGTGCTGGGCACGTGCCACGCATGCATTGCAAATTTAATGGGCATACACAATGTGCCCTGTCCTGACCTTATTTCCTTTTTTTTTTGGTAGTTTCATCTTTTCTTTTCTTTTTTTTTTTGTTTTGTTTTGTTTCGTCTTTTCTTCTTCTTCTTCTTGTTTTTTTTTTTTTTAAAAGAGTAAAAGGCACTTTTGTGCCTAGATGGAATTGAACTCGAGTCTCTAAGATTTTCTTCATGTATCCGTATTAGCTTAGTTGATTTGATTTTCTTATCATGTATGTGCATTAAATATTATTTAACTACTAACTAAGCCTATATTAGTTTTAAAACTAATAATCTTGGTGAAGCCTAATTAAAACTCCTAATGACCGACTCTTAAATAAATTAAAACTAACAATCTTGTTTGTAGGTTTGCTTACTTTATCTTTATTGTTTTTGCACAATCCATTACCTTCTTTCAAGCTTTCAACAAGTTGGACTCACCTTGCGACCAGCCCTTTCTGTTCTTAGCTTTGGTATGCATCAACCATAGCATGTCGATTCGAACACTCAGTAGTTATGTGTTCAAAATCTAGGCATTTAAAACACTTCACCTCACTTGTCTCTTGTCTAAAGGTTCATCCTTTTTCATATGTCCTTAAGGTCGGCCTTCCCTTAAGTCGGCTTAATTAGCCTACTCGACCCTATTGGCTTGCTTAGCTATCATCAAGTCAATCATATCTTTCTTTGGCTTAAGAGGGTCTCCTCGACTCCGGATGAACAAATCAGTACGAGATAAGGGCTCGGGAAAATGTCGATTTAGGTCGGCTCAGAGCATTTCTCCTTTACTTTTCGATCCTTTGCGCTATTTTAATGGCCTCTTCTAATGTATAAAACCTCTGCACTTTTACAATATTATAAGCCTCATATTTGAGTCTAAAAATGAACCTCGATACTGTGTGAGCTTCGAGTTCATCTACGTTTGCTCAAATTATTAGCATCTGAAATTCTCTCACATAATCATTAACAGATTGACCTCTTTAGTGAAGTTCTTACGACTTTACAAACGTATCCTATAAGTATGTCTCAGGCACAAATCTCCCTCTAGCAATCTCTTCATCTCTTCCTATGTTTGTACACCTCGTTTTCCATCCCTTACTCTAGCTGCATTCAAATTTTTCTACCATATAGTAGCATATCCAAAAAATTCAAGTGTAGCAAGTCACACTTTGACGGCATCAATGTAACCATTACAATCAAACGCTTTCTCTGTCTTCTCTTCCCACTCAAAATATTCATATGCATCTCTATTGCTGTTGCAAGGTGGAATTTGGATCTTAACATTGTCAAGTCCTCGAGAAGCTCGATGTCCTTACCCTTGCACTTAATAGTACCCAACTTCTTCTTCTTCTTCCCTGTTAAACTCCACATCTACTTCCTTGGCTAACAACTCAATTTGCAACTCCTCCAGCTCGATGAGGTTGAACTAGGTAATTGGCTAGGCTGCCTTGGCCATAACATCTCTCTAGAACATTCTTAGGTGGGTTATGATGTAGTACGCCCTGAGATTAGTGACTAGACTCTTAACAAGATTAATGAGTCTATCGAGCTTATTATCAACTGACCTTGGAGTATTACTATCATTATGACCAAGATCAGCATGAACACCACTATCTTGCTCTCCAATAACACTTTGAACGCTTGAATCCAATGTTGTGTGATACATTTACAACAGATTAATGACACAATACACGAAAAACACTTCTACCTTACTATTTAAAACTTCTACTAATACACTCTTAACAACTTCAACACCTAACACTTACTTGAACTCAACAAAAGTGCACTTTCTCTGTTTTCATAATGAAAAATAAAGTAACAATAGGAACTATACTTACCAACACACGAATCTCCACTGTACAGCTTACAACTCTAAACTTTCTTCACACAAACACACTAACAAAACACACTAAAGTAGCTATAGAAGGAACACAGTAGCCACTAAAATTCACTGTAACTTCACATACTCCCTCTCGAAACTGTGCTTTAATACCAACGAAGCTGATGCATCTTTGGGATTGAACATACAGAGGAACACCACAATAGAAAGGAACCAAAAGAAAACAAAAGTGAATTAGCAAATCCAGGTAGCTACCAATCGAATATAACGCACCGACTAATCCTACTCTAATTACAATTTGCTAAATATGAATTACCAGTCTGAGCTATAGGGTTACTCACCACTATTTCTTACTAAAGGGAATAGATAAGAATTAATAGAGAGTAAGAACACTAAGGTTGCTTAATAAGGAAATCGATAATATTCAATAATGAGGTGTTGATGTCTACATATAACAAATGGGAGTTTATATACTCACCCCACTAAGGTTACAATATATATATATGAAAAGACAAAAAAGGTAATTTACAAATAATACATGAAACATACTAAAAAGGGTAAAAGAAACAAAGAATATTATGTATAGAAGAGTCAAGAATCATTCTAGAATGTTGTGCCAAAAGATACATGTTACATGGTGGTTAGCAGTTTAGAGTATGATATAATTCAAACAAAGGTGAAGGAAAGAGCCTACAGTCAGAGCCAACTTGATATGGTTCAGGTCGGAGCTCGATCACTCAAGGATGTCCAAATTCCCTTCAGGTCAAGTATCTCGTAGCTCGGCTCATACTGGGGTTGGTCGCTAATCAGCTCGGGAGCTTAGCTCAGACAGAAGTTTGAGGTTAGTCTACTCAAATACTGTCTAGATCTTAATAGGAGCTTGGTAATAGGTATGGCTGCTTTGCAGGTTAGCCGGTTATGCTCGATAGGTCAACATGTCTGCTTAGTAGCTTCAAAAATTATGTTGGCACACATGAGAGCTCAATGCTTAGGTCGATAATAAAGTGAAAAATGGAGATCAAAATAGGAATCCCCGTCCCGAATGGGGCTTCGAGCTAGTATCCTCCATGTAAGTCCTTGGAGTTCTTTAGCTCGGTTGTGCATGACTGGTTCAAGGAGTTGATTTTTATTAGTAAAGGGAAGAAGTCAATAGAATTTTAGCCTTGAGATTTGGTATGGCTACACTTGAGTAAGGAGAGGTTACTGAAAAGGAGAAAGAATAAGTTGTTTACCCGAGCTTAAGGTCCCTTCAAAATACTCCATTAGATCAGTGACAATGCCTATCAATTGGAATTACCTAAAGATTATAGAGTTTCTAACATCTTTAACATTGTTGACCTTGGCCCTTATTACCCTGAAGGAGAATTGACTAAAGACTAGTTGGATTTAATCCTAAATCCAAATCAACCTTAGAGGGATGATAGGAAATGAACTACTAGACCCTCAACTTAAGCTCGAGCTCAAGGTGTTAAAGGACTAACGAAGCGGATTATCCTATTTCAACTAACTCCTGCTGAGGCTAAGCTAATCTTCACTACTAACCAACTCCACATACTGAGTCGAGTAACTTATCATCTATTAGTAATAATGTATTGACTTGAAATATGCTCCCTTGACAACTCAGACCCCTCACATGTTTACTTGGCCATGACCATGCTAACTAATAGGTCAATAATATTGGTGCCAAGAACCCTAGAGCAAATCCGTACCCATATCTTCTTGGGAGGACTCCTAGATCTACTCGACAAACCACATCTTGATTGTACTACTTATCTATATCTGCTAAAAGTACCCTTAATGATCGAATGCCATGTATCCAATCCCACGTGATAAGGACCCTTCTATACCAATCATCAATTTCTTTGAATTTTTATTTGTGCCCTTTAATTATTCCTTGTACATTACTAGTTTAGACAATACTCATTTTTGTCCTTTCCATTTATGGTAGATTACCCTAAGTTTTGAGTATAAATACCCCTTTATAATATGTAGTTGTACAATCATCTTACACATCGAATATTGAATACATTCCTCTTTTGATAAGCATTGTTCTCTATTTTTTGTTTACTTCACTCTTATTTTAACCCTTAAGTAAGGTTAGGTGGCAAATACCCTTAATAGATCAACTCGTGCATCATATCGAGTTGAGTCGTAAGTCTATAGAGTTTCCTTAATGTGCCATATCCTTGGAATTATTCGTGGTTTGCTTGTTTATTTCGTTCTTTTGTTTTAGTTTTCGCATTTCATAACTCTTGACTTCAAGCTTTCTGCAAGTTTAAACCCACTTAATACCGTCGCCCTTATTTGCTCTCAACACGGCATATCAATAACTATAAAGGTTAAATTAATAACAAGAAAGAACTACAAGAAGAGAGGATAAACTAATGATCTTTAAAAATACCTTTGTAATAGTTTGACCAGCAAATAAGATTTTTGATACTTCCATATGGAAAATGATTGAAATACTAAATGTTTATGATACATTGTTAAGAAAAATGTCCAGATTAACATAGAGATAATATGATATTTATACACTATTCTTCTTCTTTCAATTGAACTACATATTCAAATTCAAATTTGTATATGGACATAGCTAGTTCAATTCAAATTCAAATTTGTATATGGACATAGCTTTATAGTGGAATGATACGATTTTTTTTTTCCTTCAAAGAAATTATAATACCAACAAAGAAATTTTGTAGTAAATTGAGGAATATTACAAAAATGTATTAATATATCTTGTATAATATTGAGTTTTTCTACTATAATGTGTTATTAAATTAGATGACATAATAGTTATCAATCAATGAGAGAGCCAATATATATTTTTAGTATTTTGTTGATTTTAGTATATATAAAAATATAAATATTTTCATAATTTAGATTCTTTATATTAGTTCATGATAACTTGTAGAGATTTTTTTTTTTTAGTTATTTGCACATTATTAATTAGTTGTCAAATATATGAAAACTTCTATGATTTTGCCAATGGAACCTTTCGATCCATTATTTGAAAATCAAATTCATTATTCATGCACTTGATAAGTCTGTTTTAGTCAGATTAAAAATAGAGATTCTACTCTCAAACTTTAGACTAACTCTAAATCTACATATATATTTTTTTTAGGTGAAAACAAACTACAAATTGCAAAAGTAAGGTGCCATTACAACCACAAAAAGAAAGTAGCTAAACACGAGAAAAATATCTCCAGGAGTCATCCAGATTCTGTAACAGTAGTCTCAAATTTGTTTGTATAAAAATTATTATAGTAATCTAGTATTCTGCAAATTTCCTCCGGTAGCGAAGAGAAAATCATTAGTTTTAGTTGCCTCAAGCTTATCTTCGCCAAAACCTTTGCTGTAGAATTACCTTCAACAGGGTACCTTGCAGAAAACTAGATCATTAAACAAATGAGCATTCTTGCCACACAGCTCAATATACTAGCATACAAATATTTGGATCAACAGTTTAATTTCTATCCATTTGATCGCCTCCTCTAAGATAGGTTCAAATAATAATCTTCTCTAATCCTATTTGTCTTGCAAGACTCAACGCACTCGCCACTCCCCAAAGCTTTCCTTCTAAAGGTGAAGTCGTAGCAATTTTTTTTTTTTGAGAACCCTCCAGTAACTCTTCCATTCTCATTACCATGAATTCCCCCAATAGCTGCCTCACCCTTCTCTTGGCCAACAACATCATCGTGGTTTGAATTTTATCCAACTAGAAGTAGAGGGTTGCCATATAAGACTAGGTGATTTATTAGGAGCAAAGCATTTCCCGCTCTTCTTTAAGGCCCACCAATCCGCGGTCCTAATAATGGCTTGATTTATTCACTCCCTATTTTTTTCTATAGGCTTAAAGATCCTTATGTCCTTTCATACCGAATACCCCTAGGATGAATATGAAAACCACTGCTTATGGTGTTTCCTTATCCATCAAAGTTTTCCTTATAAAAGCATTTTGTTTGATCTAATCTCTAACAATTTCCTTAAAAGTGTATTTTCGAAACAGATAAGAGGCTTACACTTTCTCCAAATATTTCTTACTAATCTACTATCCATAAAAGGATGTTGCATTGTTTCCATCTCTCCATGGTAAAACCATAAGGGTTGACATTTATCATCCTTTTCTCTATGTCGTCCTTTCTACATACTCGATCTTGCAGAATTTTCGAAACCAAAATCTGCAGCTTTAGGATTACCAGAAGTTTCCATATCCGTTTTTAGAATTCGCCTTGGTCAAGATTCTGTCCTTTCCTCTAAAGCAGTGAGTAGAGTTTTTGGGTGGAGACCTCCCCATCAGCATCGTGAACCCAAACTAAACCATCTTCTTCCCTATCCTTCTCATCGAGTTCAATATTTCCTAACCACTTTTTTGAAGTATCATCTAAAGGGTACCCCATTCTATCTTCATCCCATTCATCCACTCCTATTCACATATCTACAATAGTTCTTGCCTCTTTTCACGATTGGCCCCTGAATTAAGCTTCTCGCAATTCCAATTCTGCATCATCTTCGAAAAGCTTATGCTTTGACCTTTCTTTATCTTTATAATCAGGTTATTGTTCAACGAATCATTTGAGCTCTTTAAAATCTCGAGGAACCTTGTCCTCGAATTGACTCTAAATTTCAACCCCACGAATCAATATTTTTGCTTAATTAGGTTAGCCCATAATAAGTTCTTCTTTCTTAAATTCCAAGTGACCTTCACAAAGTTAGCTTAATTTCTGTACTTTAGGTCTAAGAGCCTAAGTTCACCATTCGAATCATCTCTTTTAACCTTATCCCATGCTATCTTATGCACCATTCATCCTATCTTTTGGCACCCTACCCCACGACCCAAAGAAAGCTCTTATTGATCTTCTCGAGCTTCTTCACGATCGAAATTGGGAAATCGTAGCACCTACAAAAAGTAGTTATAAGTACTCTCTAGTGCCAACAAAATCACCACATTTCAGGTAACCATACTTAATGTTTTTAGACTTTAGGACAGTTAATTTAGTCCTCACTTTCTCCATAATAAAATTCAAATCCCCAGTTCTTAAATTTTCATTTTATTTCATTGGAATCCTTAGATAGTTTCGCATATGTTTCCTAGGGTTGATGTTTAGAACCTCACATATCTTTCTTTTACCCTCCCCATCTATGTTTCTTGAGAAAACTGCGCATGACTTCAGACAATTCATTTTCTACCCGGATATCTTCCCAAACAATTTTAGTTTGCTCCTCATTATTCTTGCATTTTCTTCAGAAACTTCTCCCATTAGTAAAATATCACCTGCAAAGAATAAATAGGAGAAGTTTAGTTGCATTCCTTTGAATCTCATCGGCTTCTATAAAACCCAAAATCAGAAAAATAACAAATAGAAGGATTTTATAAAAAATACAAAAGGGTTTTATAAAAACAAGAAACTTGGTTAGCATGTAAAAAGACTTAAGAAGTAGGGGCAAAGTGGTCTAGGGGAAAGTTTGAAACCCTTTTTTCCCACTGCGTTATTTGGTTACCCCACTATTCCTTATTCTACCATACACTTCTTCTTGGGAAACTAGAAAACTCATGAGAGAACTCTTAAGGAGATTTCCCAAGTTCATATTCAAGAGATTTTGTGTGTTTTAAGTGAAGTAAAACCTAAGATTTCACAAGGAAATAGCAAATATGGGTAAGTTACAATGTACATTCCTTGGAAAATTCGTTTTTCCTCTAGAATTGGTGAAGGTGACTTAAAGAAATTCATTTTTACAAAAGTAAGGAGTGGGAATCACAAGTTAGAGCATCTTTGCATCAACAAACAGCAAATAAGTCTCTTTTAAACCCCTAGTTTATCTAAATTTTCATTATTATTATGGATTGCTAAGGTTAAGGAGTTGCTGCGATTTGAGGTTGAGATTTCTGTAATGATGATCGAAAGGCTTTGTAGAGTGTTTAGAGATGAGATTAGAAGTGCAAAGGGCTTGTGTTCGCACACCATACATGTTAGTGTCTAGACATTGGGGGCCTGATGCTCACAAAATGTAAGTCCTTGATTGGCATTTGGATGCCCGACCCTTTAGCATCTAGATACGTGTCTACTACAGTATGCAAAAGGTTTCCATTTCCTTTCTTAATGCTTTTTCAATCTTCTTTTCCATCCTAAAACATCTTTAATGTGTTTTCAAACGAGTTTCCTAAATCAAAACGACAATAAAACTTCTTTTTTCTAAGGAACGAATTGTGAATTCTTATAGAGACTTGGGTCTTAGTTAAGGATTGGGATATGGGAGTGAGTAGTGGCTATAATGTTTGAGCTTAAGGGATGAGTTAATTATTTATGTGATTTACTAGGTTGTAGAACACCCAGATACGTATTGGATACTGCTGTAAAGTCGGGTACAAGATACTTTTTTCTTTAGTTATGTGTACTATGATAGAACTTTAAACTGGACTTAACTAAACTTGGAATTTAATTAAGTGTGGTACTTATTTTTAGCTTCAACTACCTATTGGTAGAGTCTAGTGGTGTTGGTGGGACACCTAAAGATCTTTGTACGATATTGTCTCAAGTAGAGTCCTATATTGAAAAGACTCAAGTAGATTTAGGTCAATGATTAGTTACTTAGGTGTTGAGTATAACCTAACACCAATACTTATGTAGTATTTATATTACTTGTTTTTAGGGGTTATAAATAACCTCAAGTTTCAAGATGCTGAGACTATTACATTAAGTAACGTTACTTGTACATGCATATGTTTCGTGCTTATGTATTCATGCGCATGTGTATGGAATCCTATATTGAGCTTTAGCTCATACTTCGCGAGTTATTATTTTTCAGCTATAAGTTCAAGGTATGAGAACTATAGTAACTATTATGTGGATGATGTAAATTATGACCACATGTATTATGATAAGGAGGGTGATTATTATTATTATTATTATTATGACGGAATAGGGATAACATAGTTTAGATATCAGGATTAAACTACTATAGACTTTCAATTCTTGTTTCATGTTGTACATAATTGAGACTTATGCTGATTGTTTAGAGTTGCTTATGACTCCTATTCTTGTTTTTTTTTTTTTTTTTAGACTATCACTTATTGGAGCTGTAAGACTCCAAGGTAATCATCTTAAAGTTATTTCATGTTCTAGGTTCATTCACTCAGGAGGGTCAATTATTTTTTATATTATATATGGAGATGGAATAGTCATTATCCCACTTGAGTTTCAGATTTGTGGTTAATTAATAGTAAGTTAGTAGATATTTATCATTATTGTGGATTATAAACAAGTATTGGGATCCTTATTTGCCTTAGCGTGTTCGCCTCTAGGGCTAACACATAGCAAAGTTATGGCTTCTCGAGTTTCAGAGCATTACAATTTCCATACCCCCTTTTCCGGTAAGAGGTGAATAGTACAACTTAGCAATTCTATTACCATAAGAAGGAGGATGATGGATGCCCCTACCTTAATCCTTACTTGAGTGAAAGCTAAGTAAATTAGCTTCATTCACTAAAACTCGAAAGCTAACTATAGATAGGTAAGAGCCAATCAACTTAACCTAAGAGTTAAGGAAATTCAAACATATCAAGGTATGTTTGATAAAATTCGATTATTTTATATCGTATGTCTTCTCAAGGTCAATCATCAATCTTTTTGTCCTTCTTCTTCCTTCTTAGAGAATGAAGTAATTCCTAAAAGATAATAATATTATCTCTAGCCATTTCATACGAAATGAAGCTCGACTTCTTCGAACTAATTAGTTTATTAAAAAATGGTAAACTTTATATAAGGTTTCGCAAAGACTAATTGCCCTAAAATCCTTTATTTTGTTAGCTCTCATCATATTCATTATCAAGACAATTAAAGTTCAATTGAGTTCAAGTGGGAAGCTTCTCTCTTCTAACTTAACCTTTACTATTCAACACGTTGTTTTCTCCACAAGATCCCAATAGTTCTTATAAAAGGTCATATGATATCCATCAATACCTATTCAAAGCATATAAGAGATATAATTATCAAGTTTTTCTCTTTTATATATAGATATTTTCTATAATCCCCTTCTTAATTTTTAAGGGATTAGTACTGTCATCCATTTTACACTTAATTTATATTCTTTAAATCTGAATAATTAAATTAATTTTAAATTTAATTGTTTAAATTTTTAAAAAAGTAAATAAATTATGTAATAGAAGGCTGAATTAATTCCATCAAAATTGACGATAGGATTATAGAAGCTCCTATATAATAAAAAAAAAAAAGAAGTCAAATATTTTGCTATTAATAAAACAAAATCTGCATCTACGAAGAAATGTGACCCTCTTTCTATTGGTAGGTAATAAGAAAACCCTATAGTTTTATGACGACGTCGCCACGTGCATCACTCCAAATGGGCGCGCTGCACATCGTGTGAAATATATTAATAATAATCTCCTCAAACACATAAAAATAATGGCTGCTCATTCGCAACAACTCTCCACGGAGAAGCACGCTTCTTGACCTTCCTCCCTTCCTTGGAAGTCCACCACTCTTAAAACAAAAGAATAATCTCATAAAACCAATTAATTTCCACTACATAACATAATTTATAAATACATGTCTTAAAAGTCGTCGGGGACATTAATGTCAATTCTCCACCCCCAACTTGCCTCTAATCCTCCAATTAGACACAAAACAAAGCAGAAATACTTCCTTAATACGTATCCTAATACACTAATTAAGACAATATACATAAAAGTCTATACTTATTTCATCTATATTTTATCCAAGTTTAATATATATATATATATGAATACATTCAATTACTCATATTTAACATATAATACATAACAATACCAAAATGATATGAAACTAATGTCTTTTTTTTTTTTCTATTATCATATTATAAATTTAAAAGAAAGTTAAATTTAACTCAACCGCTAGGAGAATAATATTTATAGTATTAATTTATAGGTCGAGAAATTTTGTTGTATTGATTTAACGAGGTTGTGTAGTGGAATTGGAGATCCTAATAAAGAATCAAAAAAGAGCAGAAGAAAGTCCGACACAAAACGGAGAACTTTTTTTTGGGTATGTCTATGTACGACGTTATGAAAGAAGTCCAAGATATGGGAATACTATTTTGCTTCTTCTTTTAGCTTCCTTTAGCCTGTTCCCAAAGTCCAAAAACTCAAACTCAAACGAGAAAAGACAAACCAAACACAACAAACACGAGGCACTTTAGTTTCAACTTTTGTTCTTATGCTCTGAAAAAATATCCTAGTACATGAAAAGCAGCAGTAGTACCGCATCAGAATCCAATGGCTGAAAATGAACGTCCACCGCCGCCAACAAAATCAACGGCTCCTCCTGCGCGCCCAAGTATCACCCTCCCGCCACGCTCGTCCGTTGACGCACTGTTCACGACGGCTGGGTGGCCTGGACCTGAGCCTATCGGATCGTCGTTTTCTGGATTGGGCTTGGGATTCAGTCCTGGGCCCATGACTTTGGTCTCCAACCTCTTCTCCGACTCCGATGACTGCAAGTCCTTCTCTCAGCTCCTCGCCGGCGCCATGTCTTCCCCGGCTACCGGTGATTCCTCCAAGCATCACCGCCCCGAGGGTTGGACTCCCCCGGGGATGTTCGCTGTCCCGCCAGGGTTGAGTCCAGGTGCTTTGCTTGGTTCCCCGGCATTTTTCCCTTCTCGACCGGTGAGTGCATAAATTTTTATATGTTTTATATTTCCACGATTGAGTTTATGCATTAAATATTTTCTTTACCAATTGCAATGCATAACCCTCTCTATGGAAAATAAAATTTGTATTTTAGTTGACAATATTTAGTTATAAAAAATATCTGAATTGATGTTTCAATTTTAATGCGATTTTTGGTAACATGAGATGATGGAGTTTTGGTTGTCTATTTGATCAAAGTCAAGTAGAGAAGCATTGTAGGAATGGTCGAACAGTGTCTTCTATTTTTATTTAAAAATAAAAATTTGTTTTATGGTTGACAATTTTTTTTTTTTTTTTTTTTTTTGAATAGAGAATATAGTTTCTATGAAACGGATCCACATAAACTTTTTTCTTCCCGATCTGCATTTCTCAAGTTGCAAATGGGAAGATGTTTGATAAGTATGGTTAAAGGCAATGGAAATAATTGCCTTCTATTGCTACGTTGATTATTAAATGGAAATTGCTCCTTTATTAGTGTTAATGCCCACTCAAAAAATAACATGTATAGAAGCATATAATACAATTGTACTTTTAGACTTACTAACATCTTAATCATCTTTTATTGCCCATTTTTATCTCATTTTAATTTGCACGTCCTAATTACCCTATACGATAATAGAGATAATAGAAATGAAGAATTGTCGTGTAACTCATTGTCAGATTTGGTTTGAAACAACAGCTACATATGTTTATTGCATGATTATATGAATCTTAATTTACTCAACATATATGAGTGCGATAAAATACACTTACCATTAATTTGATATATCAAGTGTAATTAAATCATGGAATCACTTTACCTTTATTTATTTGTCTATTTTCCACACGCAGTACAAAAGTCAAAATATTTCATTCTAGTAGTTTAACCTGGTGCTCGTATGGCTTTTGCCATCATATGAAACTTTTTTTTTTTTGGCCATACATCGTATGAAACTAATTAAAAACTTAAAAATGCTTACTAATGAAAACGACAAGTTTATATAACGGATTATTACATGATATATATGATTTTTCATCAAATGATGTACAATTGAAGAAGAATTATAAATTATAATCTTTCAAAATATAGGAGTATTACATTAATGAAATATGATGAAAAATTATATTTAACAAGGAGTTGTATTATTTTACTTAAAGTTTTACAATTTACATAAAAGCTTAAATTAAACTTCGGGCTGCATATAAAAGATTTCTAACCGCTTCGTTTCGTACACTGTATTGACCTTTATAATTATCTCAAATTCATACAATAATGGACTGGGCAGTCCTATTAATAAGACCTTAGGTTTTTTCTTTTTCCTTCCTCTTTTCAAAAGATATGTCTTTTTGTACGAGTTATAAAATTTTTTAAATGGTTGCAACATCTCTATAAATCCCTGGAAAATAATATAACTCCTTGTACTCATGATATTTCACATATATTTTAAATTATAAATGATGCATCATCCATCATACCATGGAAAACCATGTTATATTTTTTACATGATCAAATAATAGTTTATATTAATGACAATTTATACAAATATATTGTTAATATATCAAATGTTATGATATTTTAAGTGTATCTTATTATTGTTTCCTAAACCAAATGTCCACATTTAGCGAGGAAATATTTGTACGATTGATGTCCAAAGGCAAACATCCAACTATGCTTCAAATGTAAATTTCTGACAGTCAAGAGCAGGCTGCCATATACATGCCATGCCATGAAGGTTAGGCAGCAACCTTCCATGTAGTTCCCATCCGCTGCCTGTGCTGCATTCTCATTTTGCCAGTCTAAAGCAAATTTATCTTATAGAAGGAGATATATCTACGATTTATCCTAAATTTAAGTAAGAGAAACTTTTATTTTACATACCTAAATTTTTATTCTTTGATATTTTATACATTTGTGCATATTGTGTATTTATATTTTATTTCTATCTATTACCATTAATAAGTCGCCAATCCTAAAAACGGACCATGTAATGTTATGCATCAACTTTTAATTGATGCTCAATAATTATTTAATAAAATAATATTATTTAAATATATTTAATAAAATAAAATAAAAAATGATTGAAATATTACTAAAAATATTTATTAAATGAGAAAAGATGATGGGGAAAAAAGGAAAAGAAAAGACTTAGGTGTTAATTCTCGCTACTCCAATATAGAGAGTTGATGGATCGTGACCCACTTAACACTAAGGTTTTTTATTTTTTTACTTCTTTTAACAAAACAAAAGTTTGGGTGATATCAACTCTTATCACTACTACAGGTCAGAATATAACTCTAAAACAATACGCCATTTATGGAGGTATTTATAGATTATCTACTCATAGATCTTTATATCGGCAATGAGACTGGAACCTTAGAACCTTACTCTTTTAATGGATTAAGGTCGATCCTTACCAACTTAATTAAATTATATTATCTTAGGAATATCGGTTGCTTTTATGCATATATTTTCATGAACAGCTTTTTGATTCAAAAGTTGGAAACAAAGAATCGAGAAATTCATGTGTTGCTCGTACCTGTAGGGACCTTTTGGAATGACACACCAACAAGTCATTGGGCAATTCGGTGCTCGGGCTCAGAACACACAAAATGAATATACATCCTCCTCTTCAGCACCTGGTTCATCATTACCGGCAAAGCGTCCAGCCTTTAGAACGAATGCAGCCACATACCAGCAGCCAGCATCTCTAGCAGAAAGCAGAGAAGCAATGAGAGAATTCTCCAAATTCCATCTGGCTGACCAGAGAGCTCATACTTCTTCCTACATCATCGACAGGCCAGCAGATGATGGTTACAACTGGAGGAAATACGGTCAGAAACAGGTTAAAGGAAGTGAGTTTCCTAGGAGTTACTATAAATGCACGCATCCAAGTTGCCCTGTCAAGAAAAAGGTCGAACGCTCTCTGGATGGCCAGATAACGGAAATAATATACAAAGGACAACACAATCATCAACCTCCTCAAAATAATAGACGCAAAAAGGATGATGGATTGGCTTCTCTTAGTCAGGGCGATGAGGTGAATAGATTTAGAGAAGGTGTACATCCTAATTTGATGTCAAAGGATCAGGAATCTAGCCAAGCTACAGGTGGTCATTTATCCGGGACAAGTGATAGCGACAATGCTGAAACTGGAGTTGATGAAGGAAAAGAGGACGAACCTGAGGCAAAGAAACAGTAATGGATATATTTCGATGAAATTATTCTTGTGCTTAAAAGAATTTTGTTTTTTGCTCAATTATGTGATAGAAAATTTTTCTTTTCATTACCCAGACGTACTCTACAGTCAGGATCTTCTCACAGTACTATGGCAGAACCTAAAGTAATTGTGCAGACAAACAGTGAAGTTGATCTTTTGGATGATGGTTATAGGTGGCGTAAGTATGGTCAGAAAGTTGTCAAAGGAAATCCTTATCCAAGGTAATTTGCTCTCTCAATTGTTTTCAGTAACATATGCTATGATTACCCCTGCATAGTGATTCGGAAATATACATAAAAAGGTATCCTAGCACAACATCTATTTGTTCATTAGACCTAGTGT
This sequence comes from Lumnitzera littorea, assembly GCA_024138015.1. Lineage (NCBI taxonomy): Eukaryota > Viridiplantae > Streptophyta > Magnoliopsida > Myrtales > Combretaceae > Lumnitzera > Lumnitzera littorea. The sequence continues at coordinate 37,356,431 of JAMXBB010000006.1, read as the reverse complement.
CAGAAAGATATGCTGTCTGTTTGTGCTCTTGATTCGTTGGAAGCTAAAATTTTTTTCTGCTTAGCTTAAAGTAACTGCCAAGAGAATAGCTAAAATTAGCATCTTGTTCATTCTTGAAAGAACATCTCTCAGCAAATTTCGTTTTGTGCAACAAACAGAACTTTAATCTTGCCACTCTAGCTGTTGCTGAGTAGATTAGTGCACATGTTTTGTGCTTTTCAAATTACATGTGAATTATTAGTGGTTGCCATTTCAAACGCTTATTTAATCCTTTATAAATTCTGAAGGAGCTATTACAAGTGCACAACCCCCGGTTGCAACGTCCGTAAACATGTTGAGAGGGCATCGTCTGACCCTAAGGCTGTCATAACAGCATATGAAGGAAAACACAATCATGATGTACCTGCTGCTAAAACCAGCAGCCACAGTGTCGCTAGCAATGTCGCCTCGCAACTAAGGCAGCAAAATGTAGCACCTGAGAAGCATGATTCGATTAACAAAGATCTTGGAAGCAACAGTCAACAGCCAATGGCTCGTCTCCGCTTAAAAGAAGAACGAATGACATAACTTTGCTGGTTGAAGAGAGCCCGAGGAGACATGGCAGGTAGAAATTCGACTATTCGTGACGAATCAAATGATAAAAAGTAATCTATCTTTTGTTTATGGTTTTAACTTTGAGGATGTAGGTTTGGTCGTGACACATCTTCCTATTGCAAATAAAAATCAAAAGAGTGAAAATAGAAATATTTAGAGATTGAAACCATTTTTCAGAAAATTTGCATGGCCTGAGTGATTGTCTTGTGTATGTGGTAGACTGATAGGATTAGCTTCTTGTATTCAAATTCTTCTTACAATGCATTCTTTTGTACATGGAAACATAAGTCGTTCGACAGAATATTGTTTGATTTCTTGTTGCATTTGACATGCTATGATTGATTTTTCACACATGGTAATAAAACAGGGATTCTTCTTTGTTGCCCGATTGATTTTTTTCACCACCAGGTTGCCATCTTGATTAATGTGGGTTTCTTATAACTCTATATGAGATTGATTAGTACTAACATAACAAGAATAAACGAGTGATGAATAATTACTAATGATACTTCAACATATGGTAATGTAGGAGCGTTTTTAGATTCTAACACTATTTATTATTTTTATTTTACTTTTGATTCTTTTGGTTAGCATGTTATAACATCCCGTTTTTGGTTTGTAATGGTCGGTCTCACCGTTACAGGTATATATTGAAGGGATGAGTTGCACTTCTGGTCAGTAAATTGCTATTTAGGCATTGTTTGTTGCAGGAAAAATATTTCTTAAAAACATATAGAATTATTTTGTTCGTTGGCTATCAAAGTTCTTTTAAGTGAAAATTTTTTTCCCTTACATTTTCCCACTGAAAGGAGAAAACCAAGCGTTTTGTTTTTTTTCAAAAAATGACTTGTGTCTTTCAAAATGGAAAGTCCTTTTAGACGTCATTTGTTAACTGTGAATATTTTTCGTTAAAAATAGTTTTTTTCTAAAATTTACATATTTTTAATAAAAAAAATTTATGCTTTTGATTGTATTTGTAAAAATTATTGAAAAAAACTTATTTAGTTTATGATTTATGAATTTTATTTATGACAATGTGATCACATCTAGATAAATTTTTATCGTATATTGTCATAAATACATTATGCCCTAGCTTTTATGCAAAAATAAAAGTATGAAATAATGAGTAGTTTTTAACTATCAAGAATAAGCCTTAATTTTAGCTAGCTTTTCCAAAAGATGTCATTACAATTTCTTTTTAAATTTTGCACTAAGCATTACTTTTCAAATCCTTCTTTCTGAGGTGCATCTCCATAAAAGAAGAAATGAAGCAAGATTGAGCAGTAACATTTTTTTTTTTTTTTACTTACTAATTAATTTGTATAGGATCTTCTTTTCAAAACTAATTTTTGCTTACAAAAATGCAGGCTTATAACCAAGGAGCATAGAAAGTCAATAAGTCACGTGAATAGGATGATGAATAGGCCAAATTGAGGATCAATCCGTACTCCCATTTTTATATGAAGTAATTTTTATATCCTATTATAACGTATAATTCATTCTATTTTTTCTAATATCATATTATACTATATACATATCTTATATAATATGTAATTATATATCGTTATATTACATAATATATACATATATATACACATTCATATTACATAATATATTTATAATAAATCTTTGTTTCTTAATATTGTGAATGATTTATAGTAGTATGATTTTGTATTTTTGTAAGGTTTCTATAAGGAGTCTTTTCTTTTAATTTATTATATATATATTTTAATATTATGGAAACTTTAATATAGTGGTAACTTGCAAGTGCATTAACACTCATGCGGCTTCAATGCCAAAGATAATAGTTCAATAACAGACAAATAAAATAACAGTTTTGAAATCCTTTAAACAAATTATTTACGTGGTGCATGTTCAAGAAAAATAAAATAAAATTGTGTTGAGCTATACTTTCTCTTAATTACTTGTTACCTTAAATGTATGAGATTTTCTTCTCAAATCAAATTTTAATATATCAAAGTACAACATCATAAAGTAAAATCTAGAGCATGTTTTCTCCGTAAGAAAGGAGTACAAAGAAGTTACAAGTGCATAAGTTTAGCATATATGATTCAAAAGTATAAGTAGAGCTGTAAATGAGTCAAGCTATTCACGAGTTGGTCAAACTCAATGCACTTTAAACTCGATTAGGCTTGAATTAAATTAGTAAATAGGTCAAACTCAAACTCAAGATAAAACTTATATATTTTAAAAAGTCGAGCTTAAGTTTTAGTTTAGACTCATGAGTCAACTTATTTAGATGCATGAGTAGGCTTATGAACTTTATATATATTATATATTATTAAGCTCGAGTTTAACTCACTTGAAGCTTCATTTACTTTAAATTTGATTAATAAATGAGACAAACTCGAACTCAAAGCAAATCTCGTTTATCTAAACGAGCTTAGCTCAAGGCTTAATTTATAGGCTTGATAAAAGATTAGCTTAGGTTTAAGCTCAAATTCAATAATTTTTAAATGAATCGAGTCTAATCCTTTAGAAGTTCAGCTTGGCTCGGCTTAACTCACTTACAACCTTAAGCATAATAAAGCTACGTAGGTATATATTATACTAGCATACATTTTATCCATGCTAGTAGCTACAGTACTGTAAAAAATAATTGAACTGTCTAATTTCTTATGACTTCCAATGCCCCACTTCTTCAAATAACTCCAGGTACCCTACTTGAATATCTTCTCTATACCTCACTTCTTCAAATAACAATTTTATAACTTTCATAATATTTTTCCTTTATCAATTATATTATTGAGACACTATTACTAAATCGCGGTAAAAAAGCTCATTGACTTTGAATATTATAGATATAAAAGTATAGTAGTTATTATCATGTATTGTCTAGCCCTTGCCTGATGGAGTAGATTAGTGTCATTAGATATCCTCAGCCTCTTCTTCCCAACCGCTAGCCACTATAACCACAGTGGAGTCCACCACCACCAGAAACTCTCTCTCTCCCACCGTCATCACATCAATCCACCAACCCAGTAAGTTGACCTAACACCAACACAGCAAAACCCTGGAGTACTAAAACATGATTAAAATGCTTTATATGCGGATTAGATCTCGGTCGAGGGAACTATAGCCCACAAAAGTATGGAATTGAGCGGCGGCGCCCACACGATTCACGGGTTACAAATTCACGATCACGCGGCTGAAACTAAAGATGTCCATCTCATGCCGGTCACGGGTCCATCTTTTGACACTCTCTAGATAAAGAGTCGAATGCAAAGTCATGAAATAAAACAAAGAATTGGGTGCGTGCATGCGATATGAAATATTTTGTCGTACAAGTTATTGCTAAAAGACAATCCATAGCTTGTGACAAAATAACATTCAAACCTTTGCAAGTATGTACAATGTATTATGACATTATTAAGCACAAAAAGTAAGTACATAGTACTTTCAAAGTTTAAAATGATATCTGCTGTCATTAATTTGTCTAACTTAAAAGAACAAAATCGATGGAATGCATTATCAGAAAAAATTTTGCAATATTAAAAAACTCGTCTCCCGTGGTTGAATATAAGTAGGGATATTTATTAGCATCTATTTGAGATTAAAATATGTAAACTTTTATAGAATTCAAAATTTATGATGGTATTAAACATCATAAGGTAGAAGTAGATTCTTTCTTTAAATTACTAAAACATGCTCTTAAATATATCATGTTTTACAGATTCTTGATTCCTTCATATCATATATTACACATAGTAAAATTCCCCATCAAATTATTTTAAAATGAAGAGCATTCTAATACATTTTATCTTTTTATCTTTTAAACTTTGAATATGTTATTATTGAGGATTTAATTCTTTTTGGCATGTTTCAATGGGGGTATACTCACCATAGAGCCGTGCAAATTTTAGAAGTCTAGTACTATAGAGGGACGAGAAGAGGCATAGTTCTTTTCGCTGTAGGTAAGAGAAACATTTGACTTCGATCTCTTTTTCTTTCCAGATTCGTTCTTCTTCTTCTTTTTTTTTTTTTTTCGGTAAAGAGGTTTTTGACATTTACATATATAGTTGCTTAATAGAACTACGAGAGTCAAGCAAGAGGTTTAGGATAAATCGTGGAGTATTTGTGGCGATCCATAGAGAAGATAAATTTTAACTTTTGGTTGAAATTAAATCATAATGGAGTACAATCTAATATGTGATCGATTGTTTGATAAAAGAGATTATCACCGTGGTGCGAGTTTGGAAATGGTGCCTAACACTTGAAATCCAAGGTTTTGTAATTGATAAAGAGGTAAGAAGTTGTCACAACAACAAATCGTTTTAGTATATAATTTAAGAGGTTCTAATTTTAGGATTAGTACTAGGATGAGTTTTAATATCCGATGCATCGTTGATAACATGCGGCAGTCTTCTGTGGCTTTGCAATAGCAATTCAACCGAAATAGGTTTGAATTTAGTCTTTGTGAAATTAAATCTAGTTTATTTATTTGTATTATTGGAAATAGAAATTGTGAAGTAGGATTCACCATTTAGTTCCGCAAATTTAAAAAGTGTAGATTTGTAAATTTGAATGAATTTGGGTTCTAATAGCATACAAAGTTTAGAACTTTGATTGCTTTTACTATGTTACTAATTACTCCATACAATGGATAATTTGTAAGCTTGATTAAAGGACTCATCAGTTTTTCTAATAAAGTTGCTAAGGGGGTTTGAGATTGGTAAAGGATCCATAAAATTTCAGGAACTTGAAAGGGAAAAGAAAAAGACAAAGAAGTTCATGGAATTTTGGAGTTGTCATTAATTTGTAACATTTTAGGTTCTTTTGTAGGGGGATTAAGAAAAAGGAACTTGCTGTTGTATGATTTGTTAAAGAAGAAAGAGTTTGGTTGTAAATTTTGTAATAATGGGTTGTTCCTATGGTGAAAGTAAGATATTGTTAAGTGTCGTGGATAGCTTTTATTAAAAATGTTTTGGTGATTTTTTTTATGATCCTTCAAGTTGCGAATATCATAAGCATTGATATTGGATTATGAAAAGCAATTGTAGATGATTTTCACATCTAAGTTTCCCGTTATAAATTGATGATGATTTAACTAGATAACAAAGTTTAGTTACTATTGAACGAATAGGTTGAATTTTCTATAAATTAATTAGGCCTAAATATATATATATATATATGAAAGGTCAGTGTTAGATATAATTAATATGATAACGTTTTGTTGTAAGAATTAAATTAAACAAACAAATAAGTACAACAAAAGTATAAAGAGTACGTAACATCATAACCTATTGTATAATATTTAGTTTGCATAGTATTAAACATAAGTTTTTGTTATGTTCCTTATTTGGTATACACAAGTAAGTATATCCTCAATATTGTTTGATATATATTCAATTATATTTTTATATCATTAAAAATTAATTGAAAGTATGATTTAAATGAATTGTAAGAAGGTATTTTTGATATTTTAAAAAATTTATATTTTTGTGCAGCGAAGTTGACTTTTGTATCGTATTTCAAATATGATAAATTTTAGACATTTTATTTGGTCCTTGTCACCATTTTTTTAATCTAGTAATCAAGTTAAAATTATAGACTAAATATTAGACAAAAAATCTTATCCAGTTTAATCCATAAATTTTATGCAACTAAAAGATACCTATATTATATTATATAAGATGTTTCGATACTAGAAAAAGCTAAGATATAATTAGTTATTTATTTATTTTTACAAATAACTTATAAAATACTATAATCAATTAATTCAATTACATTGTTAGGTGAAACTTATTTTACCTTATTTTACTAAAAGGTTAGATAAAATTAAGACATTACAGTCAGCCTTAAACATATTTTATAAGTGAGTTGACATTAGATATAGATAAAATTGTAAGTAAATGTAATAGAAAAGTTACAAAAACTTGGCGTTGACTTAATAATTATTAAAGTTGAATTTGAAATTTGAAGCCAATTTCAATAGATTAAATGACCATTTAAATTTGACTCATATTTTACCCCATTAATTCTAACACAATAGCTATCATTAATAACCAATATAAGATTAAGGGTAACGACATAAAGACTATAAATACTAATTGTTAGTGGTGGTAACAACAACAACTGCCTAGTGAATTTGCTAGTCACCTACAAGACAAAACATGATTAGTATGATACTAGAATTTACTCTAATGCAGTCACTTCGATACTTAAGTCAGTACAATTACTAAGGAGTAATAAATCCTAAGTAAGAAAGAGAATGAGCAAAAAGCCCTTTTACCTAAGGATTTCATCTCCTATTTATAGGAGATAAAGCTAAGGGATTCTTTAGAGCAGGGTTGGCCTACATCTTGGGTTAACCTGAGTTGCCACCCTCTACCTAAGTATTGTTGTTGATCCACTTAAGTAAGTTGAATAGTCCTTCAACTCAGGTAAATAATTTTTTCTTCCTCCTATTAGAGAACCTCTCTTTACTTAGGTGAAACCATACTTAATTGTCAAGTTGAAATTGCTTGGCCTTCTTTCCTTCTCTTTTCTCCTTTAACTTTCTATCAACTTAATCAATGTGCTAATTAACTTTCTGGTAGATTTGTTGAAAGGATTGAACTTTGGTTCTTATCTAGGTCTTCTTGGTCAGGTGATGGCATTGGGGTATGATCAAGGGGTAGTTCAAGATTGAAGCTATAAGTGAACTTAAATGGTGCATGTCCACTACAAGTAGGCATATATCCCAATCAATTAAGTTCTTCCTTACTACAACTCAGAGCAGCAAACCTTAGGTGCAATTAATGACCTATGTCTAACCATCAATTTCACAATGGCAAGAAGTGTTGATACCACACTCATCTTACACCAAAGAGTCTTCTAGAAATGGCTAAAAAAATTTGGGTCTTGATTTGATACCACACTCATCGGCACCCCATGCAAGCAAACAATTTCCTAAAAAAACAAAGAAGTAATAGTCAAAGCATCGTTAGTTTTGGTATAAGGTACGAAGTTTACCATCTTGCTAAATCTGTCTACAATGACCATCACAAAGTCTTTGCCTTGAGTAGTTCAAGGTAGTCTGAAAACAAAATCCATGCTTAAATCAGCTTATGGTCTTGTCAAGACAAGTAGAGTCATAGCTCTTCCTTGCTTAACTCTGTTCTTTACTCTCTTACAAATTGTACAACTCTCTACAACACGATGCATATTATGTCCCATTTTAGGCTAAAAGAACCTTGCATACAGCAATTCATACGTCATTTTCTCTCTAAAATGTTTAGAAAGTCTATTAAAGTGGGTTTCCCACACTAGTAACTCTCTTAAAGAATAGGTCGACACACATAGCTTGCTTCTTTTGAACAGATATCTATCCTCTACATAATAGTCATCTACTATCCTTCCCTTCTCACATCGTATATATATGGGACTAAAATGGGGGTCTTGAGGATATTACTCTTTTATGCTCGCAAATCCAAAAAGTTGAGTCTGGAGTTCAATAAAAAGAACATATCTTCTTAACAGGGCATTGGCAACCACATTGGTCTTGCCTTGCTATACTTAATCACAAAACTGAATCTTTCTAGGAACTCAACCTATCGAACTTACCTCTTTAATAGCTTAGTTGACTTTGAAGATACCTTAAGAACTCATGATTAGTATAAATGACAAACTTTCAGCAAGAGGTAATGCTGCTACACTTAAAGAGCTTAGATTAATGCAAGGAGTTCTTTGTCATATATAGAGTAATTCGATTGGGGTCCTCTCAACTTCTCACTATGTTATGCAACAGGTTAGCCTTCTTGCATTAGTACAGCTCTTATTCCGACTCTTATTACATCATATTCAAGCTTAAACACCTTCTTAAAGTTAGGAAGAACTAAAACTGGGACAGATGTTAATCCTTCTTTCACCTTGGCAAAATTTCTCTCCTCTTTCTCTTCCCATTTGAACTCTGTATTCTTCGTTGTTAGCTCAGTGAGAGGTGCAACAATGGTACTGAAATTTTTAATGAAGCAACAATAAAAAGAAGCTAACCCATGGAAGCTTTTCACCTTGGCACATGTAGTTAGGGTCGACTATTTGACAATAGCTCATATCTTCTCATTATTAACTCATAAGCCTCCTTTACTCACTACATATCTAAGGAAGATCATTTCTTCTTAGCAGAAACAACACTTTTTCAAATTCCCAAAGAGCCTTTCAACTTGAAAATGGTCATAATGGCTAGACAAGTTGGCACTGTATACAAGGATGTCATCAAAGTAAACTACAACAAATTTTTTTATCAGATTTCTCAAAACATGATTCATTAATCTCATGAAAGTGCTAAGGTTGTTTGATAATCCAAAAGGCATCACCATCCAGTTCATCTAACATATCATTTGGCATCATTTAGTTCATCTAGCATATCATTTAGCCTTGGAATGGGGTACATGTACTTGATCATAATCTTGTTAACAACTTTGATATCTACACACATATGCCAAGTACCATCTTTCTTTAGCATGAGTAATGTAAGTATAGTATAAGGACTAAGACTCTCTCATACTTACCCTTTTTCTAATAACTCATTGACTTGTCTCTGGAGCTCGATAGCTTATTCAAGGTTCATTCGATAAGAGGTTTGTTTGTCAAAGCAGCATCAGGTATCAAGTCAATACAATGCTCAATACCTCGAAGAGAGAGTAATCCTTCAAGCAATTGTTCAAAGAACAAGTCAGCATACTCATCTAATAGTGCTAGAACTTCTTTAGGTAGCACAGCTTGCTCCTTTAATTTCAACAGTTTTATAATCAGCAGAAATGTTGGCACATCAAATTAAATGGCCTCTTGGAGCTCGAATCAATTCAATACTAATGTCTTCTTAGATCCTTGAGCTAACTTGGCTTATAAATTGCTTACTTAGCTTAGGGTCATGGGGTTCAAGGTAATCTTTTTCCCATCCTTCTCAAATGTGTACATATTCTTGAAACCATCATAAATGACCCTTCAGTCAAATGACCAAGGTCGGCCCAACAACATATGAGATGTGTACATGAACAGCACATTACAGAGAATTTCATCAAAGTAGTTTCTAATAGAGATTAGTAACTGTACTTGCTAAGTATACACTTGCCCGTTTACCTTATAAATGATGTGAAACAAATTCTCTCGTTGCTCCTCCTTAACAGATGGTTCAATGCTCAGGGTTCACCGAACAACTAAAGTTAGCTTATCTAGGTCGTCAACATATACATTTTCTTCCATAAGTCCTTCACTATCCTCTTTAGCTTCCTCTTTCAATTCTACCTTTCCTTCAAGCTCTTCATTAATGCTATCTACTAGAAGGGTAAGGACTTCACCTTTAATAACCATAGTACATTGGTTGGGGCACTGGTGGCCACGTGACCAAAACCCTAATACTTAAATCACTTGATCTAGCTTGTCTTTTATCCTAATCCTTAACCTCTCTCATAGGTCCTCTTTGGTACATCCTGGTTAGTGCAGCTTTTATGCCCGGACATGACTTCAGTTCCCTTACCAGGTTCGGTGCTATATTGAGCTTGGTTACCAACATAGGCTAACTGGCTACTTTAAGCAGGTTAATTCGATTGAGAGTGGATCAGCCCATTCCTCCTCTATCTCTCTACATGCTAAGCTATCTTGATAACCTCATCTAAAGTGACAAAATGTTGTAGCTCTACTACATCTCAAATCTCTACTCTCAACCTAGTAAAAAATCTAAAAACTTTTTGGGCCAACTTTACAACAAATCATGAGCATTTGGAATTCTCGCATGTATTCATCAATAGTTCAGTTTCCTTGCCTTAGCTCTTGAAGCTAACCAAAGGTATCATGCAAATAGGTATCTAGCACAAATCGAGCTCTAAAAACTCTTTTCATCCCGAGCCAAGTGCTAACCTCTCTATACCCATCTCACCTCCTCGTAGTTTAGAAGTGTCTCCACCACATCGTGGTACAACCTAAGAATTCTACAACAGCAGTTCTCACCTTCTTGCAGTTCTCATATTAATAGTAGTCAAAGACTCGCTCCACTTTCTCCTCCAAATCAAGGTAGTCATTAGCGTCTCTAAAACCATTAAAGCTTAGAATATGAAGCTTCACGTGATTGACGGCTTGGGGTACACGTGCTGTCTCTTCTACTTCATCGTATGCTTCATCATTCTCCTCTTCCATTTCTCCCAAATCCATTATCCTTTGCACATTGCATCCTACTCCACCACTTCAGACTTACCTAACTGAGAGTTATCCTTGCATAGGTTGGGCCTTCGTAGGCCACCTCTAACTTCATGAACATCTTGGGGAGTATTCTGATTGTTGTTAATAGTCAGGAGATCAACGCATAAATTGCTTGCATTAGCTCCGCTATCATATTAGTGACTTCATCGATCTGCTCATCAAAGATTCTAGGGATATTTTGTCAACCACGATTATACCAATGTTAACACTAGAATCAGTCATTCTTACTCGACTTCGTACTCTCAACAACAGATAATACTTATATTTTCTAGAAAATAACACACACTTGCAGTCTTTAACTTGTTGATACACTAACTTCATAGAAAAAGATACAGCTACTATTTGTTTTGTTTTCTGCAGCTCAAAACAGAGTATAATAGAGTGCTACATAATAGTTACTACAAAAGCAAACAACCACTTCTAACACTCACTCAAATGCTTATAGCTAGTTTGAACACAACTTTAATAGGTATCTGAGTACTTAATACACTTCTAAAACTAATGATAACCAACGTAACATGATAGAATAGTGACTTACTCAAGTGAACCTCTACTCTGATACCAAGATGATACGTCGTACCGAGGAAGGATAAGGTTGGCTGTATTTAGAGGTATGCATATTGATTAAACGGGCCAACCTGGCCTGGCCAGCTTTTTAAACTGGCTAAAAAAACCTTGACCTTAACTTATTTGAAAAGTGAGTTAAACGAGTTGACCTACGAGTTAAAGGCATAAACATGTTAAACAGGCTGGCCCACTTTGGCCTACAGATTAAACTGGCCTAACTCATTTGGCTTGCTTTTTAAATAAGCAAAAAAACCTTAACCAAAACCTATTTAAAAAACCAAGTTAAATGGGTCAACTTGTGGACCAAAACCTACATGCACACCTCTAGCTGTATTTAAGGGGATAGGTCCAAACTTATAGAAAGGTAAAAAATGAAGATAGAATGTGCGTAAATAAGCAAAACCCATGAACAGCTCCTAGGATATGACACATCAAAGAAACATTGAGGACTCACTAACCAACTCAATATGACGTAAGAGCTAATTCAGTGAGGGTACTCATTACCTAACTTTGCTTAAAGGTTAGGATAAGAGTAAGTTAAGTAAGTAAATGAGAGAATGCTCATAAGCAAGAGTAATTTAGTATATTCAATAGAATTGTCAAGATGATTCTTGCGGCTACATCTTACAAGGATATCTATACCTAAAAATCTAAAGTAACCTACTAAATATGGAAAAGAGAAAAAGTGTAATGTCTAAAACAAGTAAAATACAAGGAATATTGAAGGATATAAATGAAAAATCAAGAAAACATTTTATTTGTACAATAGAACAGATTCCATCACGTAGGTGCTCAGATACGTAGCTGGCAGCTAAAGGTAGGCTTTTAACAGAAATAGACAAAGGAGTATAGTCAATCTAGTTGTTGCTAAGCTAAGCTATAGACTCTTCCGAGGTGAATTTAGCTCGGATATGCTCTGGACAGCTTAAAGGCAGGTCGCTCGAGCTGGTGGATGGGCAAGACATTCTATTAGTTGAGCACTCATCGAGTTAGCATTATGGGATGATTATTAGGCATTGAAAGGTTTGACTCAGAAATGGCAGCAGGCCGGTAAGTTGGAGTAGCTTGGACTTTTCTTACGTAGGTTGGTAAAAGACAATGGGCCTAACTAAGTTCTCAAGACCTTAGGCTCAAGCTTGAGTCAAGGGGCCAGTAGTTCAATTCCTATCAACGATGATTAAAGAGTAATAAACCTTAAGTAAGAAAAAGAAGGAATAAAAAGTCCTTTACCTAGGGAATTCATCTTCTAGTTGTAGGAGATGAAGCTAGGGTATTCTCTAGAGCAAGCTTTACCAGATCTTAGACCATTCCAAAAAATTGCCATCACCAAAAATATCAACTTAACTACAAATACTAATAGTAATAAATAAACTAAAAATATCGACTCAACTACAAATACTAATAGTAATAAATAAAGTAACAATTTAATTATACATACTAATAAGAACAATTAATTCAATAATTAGTCATTTAGTTAACTGAACCAATGATTTCCCAAGCTAAGCTAACTACAAGTTCGAATATATTACAATTCTTACACCTAAATATCTAATCCCCTTGTAGAGATTCTGAATATTATTGAAAGAGGATAACAACTTAACTATAAATACTAATAATGATTAATTTAACTATAAATACTAATAGTAATTATTATGGTAATAAATCAACTATAAATACTAATAATGATTATTATAATAACAAGTGTTATCTAAGTCGATCTGACTTAGTTAGTTCAACCAGCTCAACCGTGAACCGGTCAATAGGCTAGTATGGTTATACTTCGATTGTAGTTAACTTAGTGACATGTTATTAGATCGAATGATTAGGTTGGGTTCTAACAAGGAACGTCTAAGTTAGGTGATTCAAATGTAGTCATGCAGTGCTTAAAAATAATGGCATAGAGAAAACATATGGGCTAAAATCTCTTTAGTGGTTGAAAAATCACATAACCCAAGCTTTGAACACATCAATAAATATGTATAGTAAAACCCATCTAACTCTATAGTAGACTTGTGGATTCCTTTTATACCTATGAGCTTCTCCAACATATTTACAAGTTACATATCTCATAAATAATTGTTGTAACATAAGGAACCATATAGATAACCAAATCTTAGTCACATATGGTTTTAAAGATGTTGGAGAAAAACTAAACCTATAAAAGGACTCCTCATTATGAAATAATTAGCTATTTTGCTTCCCCAATAAATATGTTTTTTAGATTATCCTTAAATTGTAATTTTACTACTGATTTGGCGTTACCCACATTTGTTAGTAGATTTCCCAAAGTTTTTCATCTAGTATAGATAAGAATTGCATTGGGATTATAAAATGTAAAAAATAAGTCAGCGATTGAATTGCACCTTTACTTCTTCATACAATGCCTTAAAATTAGGATCCAATTCTTTTCTTTTTTCCCTTGCAAGTATAAATGAGCATGATTTACTTAATTGGTTACAAGATATATTACTATCAATGTTGACTAATTTGTGTTTTCTTATAGTTTTAGATATTAGATATAATATAAGAAATCATTTAGATAATCAATAATATATAATTATATGTATATGTGGATGATATTTCAAAATTCAGTGACCTCGACACAATCCCTTAATCCATAACCCTTAACTTTGTTCGAATTAAAAAACCAATTAGTTCTGACAACATTAATAGTTACAACTCTACTATAAATACTAACATTAATTAATAAAGTAACAACTTAACTATAAATACTAATACTAATAAATAAAATAACAACTTAACTATATATATTAATAATAATAAATACAATAACAACTCAACTATAAATAACAGTAGTAATAAATAAAATAAAGACTTAACTATAAATACTCATAATAATAATAATAATAATAAAGTGACGAATATACTACAAATACTAAGAGTAATAGATGAGGTAATATCTTAATACTAAAGACTAATAATAATAAATGAAGTAACAATTTAATTACAAATACTAATAATAAATGAAGTTAAAAGCTTAAAGATAAAATAATAATGATGATGATGATGAATAGATAAATAATTATGTAATAGTAATAAATAATAAGTAAATAATCCATATATATAAATATAAACATAGGCAATAAATGAAAGAAGTAAGTAGGAGAAATGATGCTAGTTATTTTGGTAAGCAAATCTTGGTAGGTAAGTAATATTTCCCTTAAGTTCCAAACTATAAAAATTGATTTATGACAGTAGAATTAGGCTAAAGGTAAGATAACTAAGTTTGAATAGTAATGTTTATATTATGTCTAATACTTGGGTAAGTGAAAATTATTTTTCAATTAGTAGCTTAGAGTTGACTAAGTACAAGTACATAGTTATTATGTGCTTAGTAGATAGTAAATAAATTAACTTGAAAAAAAAAATTTGAACTAAACTATGGCATTTATATTATGTCTTGTATCGATAGGATTTGTTTAGTAAGTACTGACTTTCATGTCACTAGGTCACTAACCTAAGTGAATTTGTGCGATAGGTTAGCAGATTGAGACAAAACCATAAGTAAGTCATACTTGTGAAATCACTTGTGAGTGGACTATTATACTAATGATTGCCCGAACCTTAAGGATAATGCAATCGTTGGTATCAGTCATTGTTATACTCTCTCTCTCTTTATAATAATAATATATTATGTGTAAGTGTCCTAAGTCACTTTAAGTTTAGGGTTAGTTATGAATGACTTCAAACTATGTTACTTGAATGGCTAAAACAAAAGATAATAAACTATTGATTATTGCATTAGTTTAAGATTATGTGTTTGAATTTACATATGTATGTTCATATGCATGTGCTTGTGTGACTACATATTAGCTTTTAGCTCACTCCTCTAAGGGCCTTATTTTTAGGTGCAGATGATGTTGCCAACACCAATCTTTATAAATATTTGGGATATTATATATCCTTTTGGAATGGGATTAGTGATAGTATAAATGTAGATATTGAATATTGCAATGATGACTAAAATTATTATTATTAAAATGAGTTTATGAGATGAACTGAGATCTAGAGATATTTATACTTTCTTTTAAGATAATTGTAAAGACCTTTGGTTTGGTTTCTCAATAAGTTGTCTACCAGATGTTGGAATTTTCATCCTTTCATAATTTCTCATTCGATGGCATATATTTAATTAAATGACTTATTTAGTGAAAGTACCCTTTTATGAGAGTAAAGTAGTGTATACATATTCTATATTCTCAAATCATCAACAACTTTTTACCAAAATTGAATCAAGGTTTGGGCTTAAATGGGTTTTAAGAACTAGTTTAATCTTCATGAAGGATTTTTGATGATGAGTATAGTGTTTATGGTAATTATGTCATAACTTATGGTAAAGTTAGTAACTAATATTAAAACTATAGTATAACTTATATTTGGAATAATAATTATTATTATTATTATTATCAATGACTAAGATTTCCCCTTAAGACCAAACTAAACCAAAGCCAATTCACAATAGATTGAAGTAGTCCATCTCAAATTGGTTTATCTAAAAACCATTTTCCAACATAGTTTGATTAAATAAGTAATAAAACGATTTAATTAAATAGTATTACGGTCAAACCCCTTAAAATTGGACTAGATCCAAACTGATATCTTCTTTTATTTGGTTTACTACACATTACATTAGTTCAATTAATTAAGTTAAGATATTAGTTAATAAATAACAAATAAAAAGAGTTTTATTTAAATTGACTAACAAACCAGTTAATATTAGTGGGTGAATTTAGTTATATATTTAAATAGTCCCACTAATTTAATGGGTTATACTTAGAAAATAAGCTAAATAGCCCACTGCCCTAAATTATGGACTTAATTATAAAATAACAACTTGGTAATAATTAATTAATGCTTTAATCTCATAATAACTAAGTAATAATACTTATTTCTTTTTTCATATAACTCAACAAATTAAACAGTGTTAGATAATGGGCTTCAATTCACTTTAGTGGGGAGTTTTGGTACAAAAAGCCTTATACATTGCCTATGCTTGCACCTAAAGTCAAACTCAATTAATATGTAAGCTTAGCTAATAAATAAGAGTATCATTGGTTCGTCGATTGATTTAGAAGTTAATAGCATTAGACTAGGTCCATAAGTTATAAATATGAATGTTAGGAGAATATAGTAGTTAGACACTTAAGCCACCAAAGGTAGTTCGACGAGTAATTGATAGGAGGAAACTGGGTTGGATAATAATTGATGAAAGTTGAGAGATGTTGTATTAGATGTAGCATAAGGTTATGGTATTTAGCAAACTATATGATACATATGGACTATGATCATTGGTAGTTGTATTATAGTGGTGAATTTTGTACAAGATTACATAGATTAGAGTAATAGTAGGTAACTAGATATGCTTATCAACCTTTGATGCCTGTTGCGATGAGAACAGACCCTCATGTTTCCTTACATTATCTAAAGTCATAAGTACTTTTGTAATGATTGTTTACACTTTAATTTGAAGCTAAAAAAACCTGGTTACATTAGAATTAAGAAAGTATATGGTTTGTCATTGTGTATGTATATGGCAAGTACGTATTGAGTTCTAGTAGGTTACTCTTCTTTTCTTTTTTAGGTGTTGATGTGTTTGCTATTGTTATGTGAACTGAGTTTAGGTTCAACCTTCCCTTTATAGATTGGATATCTGTAGTCAAGAAGTTTTTTTTTTTAGCAATAGCTTGTATTGTACATGTAAAGTAAAGACTTCTTTTCATTATAAAGGACTTATAAATTTCAAATAAATCAAAGATATTTTGAGTTTATTAAAGATGTTTTTGTGTTTATTAACAACAAAAGTTTTTTCAAACATTTGTGGATTTTCAAAATCATTTTCAATATAATGAGTGTTTTTCCAAAAACTAATGAACGATTTTAAGAAGTAAAATTGCTTTGGAAACTTGCTAACTATATAATAAGAGTAAATGTACTCTAAGCAAGTGGAATGCTTGGTGCGTTACCATTGCTCTTTAAATTTTTGGGTGTAACATCATTATAACACATAATGGAGACATTGACCCAACTTACAATAGCACAAACATCTTCCACAACTTCATAAGTGATATTAACTAACTTTGTGATAATGCTCTTTGTTTTTCTCTTTCCACTTTTTCTTAGATATATTTTTTTCATTTCTTGTTCTTTTCATTCGTTTTTATTTTTCTCATTTTTTCTCTTGATTGTCCTCAAAATTTATCTTTTTTTTTTTTTAACTTCTTTCCAACTCCGCTTATATCTATACTTTCTCTTTTTTTAAATTTAACTTACTCAAAGTATTAAAAATAATGCCCTATAGCGATAATCACAGTAGAGAACTATAATTTTTTAGGTACCAATTAGATTATTGAATAATAGATGGATTAAATGTGTTGAAATATCCTTTTTTATATAAAAAACAATTCATTATTCGTATATTCATCTTATATAGGAGATTTAATATTGTAAAACTCCGGTCTTTAACTAGGTACTATGAACTCGAAAAAGTGGTATCCTTATTAAACTTAAGACTTATAAGGTATAGCTTAACGATTAAGGGAACAAATTTATTAAGGATGGTTTAAGAAACGAGTATCATGTAACAAGAGCCTAAGTTGCTCAAAATCAATACAATGTAAGGCTTTTCGAAAATGTTTTTTGAATTAAGTTAAACTCTAGTATAAGTAATAAAAGTTGGAAGGAGAGTCTTAATAAGTTTTATTTTAAAATGTTTTTTGAATTAAGTTAAACTTTAGTATAAGTAATAAAAGTTGGAAGGAGAGTCTTAATAAGATTTATTTTGCAAAATAAAACTTACAAAATATTTAATTTAATCAAATATAATTTTATCAGTATCGTTTGTTATATAATAGAAACTAAAAAATTGAGCTCAAGATAATATGCGATTTTGGAGTCAACTTATTAGGGTAAGGATTACATAGTTATGGTTCATTTAATTTACATTAACATCTAATTATAATTAAATTTTAAATTTACAAATCCAGACGAATACAAATAAGAACAACCTATATAACTATAGAAACTGTTCCATATGAACCAAAATAAAATTACTATTAATATAAGTAAGATAAGAATAGAATATAGGATACCAAAATTTCATGAAGAAAACTTCATGTAAACAGTCGAGAACCATTTGAATCACTACACTACTTGATTCAAAATGTTCTTGTAAAGACAAAACCTATTTGATTCCAATTCCAATTCATTTTTACTTAAGTGAAACTTAAGAGAAAAAAATATTTCAACGAACAATAAAAGAAATGAAATTCCTTTTTTCTTTTATTCAGAAAAACTATGATAAAAATAATTAGATATAATAGCTTCAACCTTATCAACTAATAGTGAGAGAACAAAATCCGGATAAATACCAATACCTATTATTGATAAAAGGAGAGAGATCGAAACAAATAACTCTCTCGGACCAAAATAAAAAAAATAAGAGTTTGGACCATTAAATAGCCTGTATCCATAGAACATTTGGCGTAACATAGATAATGAATAAATAGGAGTTAACTTAGAGATAAATTATTTGACTTATAAAAATAATATATTGGAGTAAAATAATACATAAAGTGATTATATTATCATTAAATATGCATGATACGTGTATATAATAACATCAAATATTAAATAAAAGTAAATTATGCACTAAATCAATAAAATAATCACATAATTATACACTTAACATGTGGGATTCTCCAGCACTTAGCGGTGGCAAAGATTTAAATCACTAAGAAACAACAATTCAAGCTATCAATTGCAAAACCAAGTAGGATTAGTGAGTAATACAAATAATAGTCTAAGAAAATGACACTCAAAAAAGGAAAAAAATAAATAAAATGCCCCGTCGACCAAATGGCTATAAAAAAGGATCCTAGACTTAAGTTTACTCATTTTGGCCACAAGATCAGGAAGAATACTCTCAAAACACACAATTCATATTAAATTAGAAATTTAGAAAAAAAATAAGGAGAAATTTTGGTTCAAGGCCAAAGCATAGGGGTTTTATAACCAAATGGCAACCTGACATGGTGGTAGCTTAGTGGTTAAGGTCTAACGCTAAGAGGATTTTGGTCCACTATACCTTTTTGGTCAATGGTGGTCAGAGCTCTAATAATAAGGTGATGTTATTTTTAGTTCTTAAATTAGTTTGTTTTACTAAAAATATCAAATGTCCATCAAAATTTATTGAAACTAGATATTCTTAGGTGTTTTTATGTGAAGAATCATAATATCAACCCAGATGTTTGAAATTAGAAGCGCTTATATGAGTTCCTTAATAAATAGCCTTGTTTTAACGAATTTTGTACTAATTTTTATAAATAGTAAATGATATTGCTTTGAACTAATTTTTGGTGTATATATTCCTCTTACGTTATATCTAATTTACATAAATTTTTTTTTCTGATAAACTATACGCATAGAATTTATTAAATTTATTTTACGCAATCTGCCCTATTTTTTATATTGAGGATATAATGAGTTTTAGTTAAAATTCTTAACAAATTTGATTTATAGTGGCTTTTAGAGCTTAGCTATGATTAAATAGGTATTTAGTTTAGATCTTGTAACTTTATTTGATTATTTAAGCTAAAATCAAATATTTTTGAAAATATATGTAATGGCCATCTTTAAGCTTTGCAACAATCAAATCTTCAATTATACATTTTTATGAGTTTACAATATTTTTTTTAGGGGATTAATTGGTTATGTTTGCTAATTATTATGTAATTTCTCATTATATACCTATATATTGGTTATTATGATAAATAGGGGAATTTGTGTTAACCACACTATTATAACATGAGTACAAGATGACTTTTATTTTTAGGATATATTTCTTTTCTAATCTTAACTTGATGGTTGATAAGGAGTAGGAATTTTATAAGTAATATAGTAACTTGACTAAATTAGAAGAAATATCAAAGAAAGAATAAGAGGGAATGTTTAGTTGCTTTGTGTAAGTTATGTTTAACGAGTAAGTCTGAAGATGCTATTGAGACTTTTAATTAGTAAGGATTAAGGATGTGCATTAGATAATATTCGTTTAGGAACTTCAGAATTAATTAGATTCAACAAATAGTTTAAAAGATAAATAAGAGGCTAAATCAAAGGAAGTCTAAAATGAACACTTTCCTAAAGAGTAATCTTAAGTCTTCAACCCTAAGTATAAGCAAGCTACTATTACTCGTTAAGTTAGAATATGTATAACCTATAGTTGACTTTGGTAATACATATTTTTATTAGGTGAAATAGTTAAAGAAGAATCCCATGATGAGGTGTAACACTAGAATTATTGGCAAGTTCACATAAGTGGATGTTTGTGTGTTTTGAGTAGATTATATATATTCATATGACTCTTTAACTAAATGGGTTATAGTGGATTTGATTGATGTTATGTACAAGTGTGATGCGTTGGTTCCTGATCTCTTGGATATGTGTTGTTGAATGGAATATGCTAGGTTACATGCTACTTAATGAGTTATATGATGTTTCTTTTTGTATAACTGTTATTGACTTAAACATGTTGTGGTATTTAGACTTGGTTATTATGAGTATGTTATTGGATGATAATATGACATTTGTTGGGATTTTCACTAACTTGGGATAAAGCTATGTGCTAACACTATCTTTTAAGGTATTCACTTAAGTAAACCTAATACTAAGGTTTTTAGATGAGAAAGAAATAAGAAGTTAAAGTAAATGCTAGGTTAAATTAAAAGATGCTTGTTAAGTAATTAGGATGTTTTACTTGATATTGTCTAACACTTTGTTTGTTACATTCATGGCATGATACGAAAAGGACCTTCAAATTAGGTGTTACTTAAAAAGCTATGTTTATTAAGTAAAGGCTTGTTTATAAAGTTTGATTTCTAAAGCAAATAGATCAATTACATTTGCTTAAGCAAGCTAATCGCTCCTTGTAGTTTAATGAGTAACACTAGGTTTTGGGAGTCCTACTCCTAAGCAACTCCTTATTACCTATAGGTTCTTTGATTTTGTATCCAGATGCCCAGATTGAAATTGATCAATTAGATGAGTGTTAGGCTAGACTGGGCAAGGATATTGGTATCGATGTATATCACTTACATTAGCATGACATACATTATTTACATTGATTGCTTAGCTAAGATACAAGATAACATAATTAGACTAACTACTTGCTGATATATTTGTAATGTTAGCTATGCTTGTTATTATATATTTATCCACTCTCACTCAACTTATAATAAGTTGAGAAGATAAGTTGTTTTATTTTCATGTTAAGGATGAGTTAAACAGGGTATCATATTGTAGAGGGAAAGAGACTTTGAAATGCTAATAGGAGATGGATTTCTTGGAAGAAGCCATTAGCTGCAAGATATCATTTATGTTCTTGGAAGCAGTTCTTCAAGGAATAATATAGTTTTACATTACAAAGTATTTGTTTAGCATTTGTAGTAATGATGTGTATACTTGTAAAGGAATCATATATTGTATAGGAATGTATAGCTATGATACTCTAGGTGTAGCTCACTGTTGTATGAGTTATTGCTGTTGTTATTAGGCTTGTCGAGCTTCAATTTTTCAATTTCTTATTTTAATTTCATTTCCTTTAACTTGATTTAAACTAAATATATGCCTATTTAATTTAAACCTTCGATTGAAGTTAAAAAAAAAAAGTCAATTTCCTTATTTTGAAAAATTTAAGAATCGACACCTAGTAAAATTGGAAAAGGTGATTAAACTAAAACTAATTAAGTAGACTGATTCTAATTTAGCCATTAATCTACGTTTTGAAAACTTTTTAAAAAGAATTCAAGAAACCAGATTTCTTAAGTTCGGAGGCTACCCTATTAAACCCTTACAGGTACCATTATCGATTTTTCGAAATTAGATTTACATTTTAAAATTACCCCTTTTTTAAAAAAATAAAGCTTAAACACTGGTAAGCAAATTAAATTGTATTATTTTTATAAAAAAAAAAGGAATTCAAGCTATAATTTACAAAGAATGGAAAACAAAAGTTTTTATAACTTTTACGTTACTCGAAGGTACCTACGTACTCGCTAGTTGGGATTAAACAGTCGTAATTCATTCTGAAAAAGTTTTAATGTGTTGGTACATTTTATAAAAAAAAAAAAAAGCAGCTAAGTTTACATTTTTTAATTCATTTATTGATTTAAAGAAGATTAAAAAAGGCTCCTAACCTGAATTCCTATTTTTTCGAAAACTCTAGAAAAATGGTTGGTTAAACTTTTTATTTTAAAAAAAATTCTAGGTGATAAAAATTTCCTAAAGGCCTTAAAAAAAATAGAAAACTAATTAGTGTAACACAAAAGAAAGAATTGGACTTGCACTTAGATTGAGGGCACGGGTTGGATCTTGGATCCGGGTTGTATCCTCCTTCCTTCTTCAACAATAGTCCAAACCTAACGTTAGATAAGTCCTTCTAAATACTAAATTTAGCGGGAAATCACAATTCTATGTGATTTATATTAATAAAACTTCATTTAGCGATGGTATTTTAATGTGAATTGATGATTCGATGGTGATTGGAGTGTGGACTGCAGCGACAGTTAATGTTTGAGGTTATGTGAGTGGCAAACGTGGGGCTGATCTTGTGCATAGGTGTTTCAAGAGTAGGTTTATGAAATTGTTGGGTAGTTGCTATGTGTGTTATTGGCTATTACAAGAGAAGTCGAGGTTAGAGTCAGACGAGCATGGAGAAGTAACGGTAGTGGATGGGTCACTAAGTGAGGATAATGGGTGCTTGGAGTTGCTGTGAAGTGGTTGATGCGATCTCGTATGGTTACGGATGGAACAGCTGCAGTCGTTTAGGGCTAGTTGAAAGATAGGATGAGTTAATGTAGATACCTCATTTTTGCCGTTTTATTTTAATATTTTTATTATTTACGTTTATAAAAAATAAAAATAAAAATAAAGTATCAAGTCATAAAGTGTTAAGTTAAGTCTAGTTAAGTCAAATCGTATCAAGTTAAGTTAAGTTGAATCGAGTTTGGGATCAAATCGGATAATGGTGAGTGATCAATTTAATAAATTTTAAGTTGTTACAAGATCAGGCTTTATTGAAATATTTTTAATTCAGTTTGATATAAAGTGGATTTTTTTTATCTAACTTATATTGGGCTAAAATAGATTTAGAATTTATTAAGTGGATTTTAGGTTAAATCAAGTTGGACTGAGTAGGGCCCAAAAAAATAGAAAGCTCAAATTAAAATTGAGTTTCTAGAAATCAGGTTAAATCTTTAAAAAATCTAAAACGTATCTTCTGTATCTAAAATTCGTTATCGTATCTAGGGTTTGTTGAGATAAAATCTATATCTATGAGATACAAAAGATTCAATTGTAGGTATTATAAATAAGAATTTGATGGTGAACTTAAAAAAGTTTTTCACAATCCCAAACACACAATACATTTACCATATAATCATTCCACATCACTACATTCACTCTCTCATATTCACAATCAGATTTATGACCTTCACCAACACACGCCTCGCTTACATTAGCTCTATCGACCACTCATAATCTCATACATATCCTCACCTGATGACAGCACATACTGTAGCACAATTAGCTCACTATCCTTCATTCACTTATACAATTCCACTCGCAGTTCTACATACGCGTACAGTCCAAATAGCAAACTCAATTTCACTCTACTATATGCCAAAATCAAATTACGCGTTACGCATAAGCCAATTCAAGCCATATCCCTTAGTCCAGTAGATGGGTTTTATCCTTTTTGTTTCTTTTATTTTATTTTGGTTTAGTTTTTCTTAGTTGTTTCATTAAACTGTTAATGACTTATACTAATTTTTTTTTCTTTTTCTTGCAGGTCCTTATATTAATTCTTATAGAATAATATTTTATACATAATTTGCATATTTATCGAGAATCACTTTTTTAGCATATTGCATTTTTTTTTTTTTACAAAAATTGCATCTTTAAAGTTATCATATTTTTAGAAAAATTGCATCTTTTTACAGATAAAATTGCACTTTTTTAGAAAAATTGCATATTTTGTATGTTTAAGATAAAATTTACATATTTCATATCTAGGTTGCATATTTTAAAAAGTTAGGATAGGATTATATAGTTTCCATTATATTTATATTTTTTTAGTTAGGCATGTTAGGAATTTTCAGTGAAAATTGAATTTTATTATTTAGTTAGTTTTTGGATTTTTAATTGGCGTCTTTTCTATGGTTAAAGGTCTTTTTCATGGTTTAGGTTTTTTTTCTATGATTTAGTTATCTTTTCTATGGTTAGACAAATTTTCTATGATTCTGGTAACTTTTCTATATATTTTTTCTATAGTTTAAGTTTCTTTTTCATGGTTAGGCATATTATCAGTAGTAATTGTATTTTTTTTATAAAATAGCATGTTTTCTATGATAATTGCATATTAGTATAATTTTATAAAAGTTACATCTTTTATTTATTTATCTATTTATTTTTTCTCATTTAGGTGTTTTAGGATTTTTTTTAAAGTTTTTTCGCATAGCAATTTTCCTAAAAAATAAAAAATACTAACTTAGAGTCGTTTTAAAAATTAAGTCATTAGTTTTTTTTAATTGGAAAAAAATTAGGTTTTTTTAGGATTTTTCTCAATAAAAATAAATTAGTTAAAAAAACGTAAACTTAGCTCAATTTTCAAATTAAAAAGAATCAACCTACTAAATTTTTTCTAAAAGAAAAACTACGTTAGTTTGATCCCAACTAGCGGGTATGTAAACACCTTTGAGGCAATAGTATAAAAAATAAAAAAAAATTCTCCTTTTTCTTGAAATTCGTAATAAAAAAATAATAAAAATTCATTTTATTTATATTATGTATATCTTTACATATCTTAGTATTTTTTAGAAAAATATAAAAATAAAGCCCATTAATTTATTTTTTTTATTTTTATATAATTACTTACTTTTAATAGATTAAACCTTGAATTTAGTTTTTTTGGTTTTTTTTATAGAAAATATGTAGATTAGTGGCCAAGGAAAACCCTAATTTCATTTTTTACCAATTTAACTAGTTAACAACTTCAATTTTTTAGAATATATTTTTTCAAAACATTTTTTAAAGAAAAATATTTCCTTAATTTTATATTGAGTAATTTATGTTAAGCGAGTTAAGCTTAATATAAGTAAAGTTAAGAAAAACCGAAGTAGAGCTCAACAGTTAGTAATAGGGCTACTCTAGCATCGCAGTAGTTAAGGAGGACTGCGTCAAGAGCAAGAGAGAAGAGTGATTGAGTGAACTGGGTGCAAGTGATGACTGTGCTTATGTTTTGATTAGGTGAGTTTGTTGTTCGTGAATGAAGGATCTTTTTTTGCTATTGTGTTCAATCCCTATTTATAAAGCTTATACTTGAATCTTGTAAATCATTCTGGATCATTTTAAATCCTTTAGATAAGATTCAATCTAAATTTAAACCTTTTATAAATCTTCCTATTATTTGATTTAATAATATCATCATTAGATATGTGATTTTTACCTATTATGTAGCCATGATTTTATTAAATCTACTTAAAAACAATAAAGATTTGATGAAATTTATAGTCAAATTCAGATCTTATACACTCAACTGATTTTCCCTCTCTTTTTGTTAGCTTATTAGAAAAAGGATTTGCAATGGTTTTTAAGGAAAATGAAGAAGAAGAAAAAGAAAAAGACACATATATGTCTGATGAGATTCAAACTCAAGATCTCCAAGTTATATGCCATTTTAAGTCAGAGTGTGGAACTATCAGGCCGTTAACGTCTTAACATCTAATACAATTAAATTGTACTTAAACTATGTGACCCAATAAAATAAAGTTACTTGAAATAAGTTAAACTAAATCTATTAACCCTAAAATATTTTATTTTTTAAAAATCTATTTTCCTAAAAAATCTTTATACTTTTTTTTCTTTTTTTGAGAATTTCTATTTTTTTGTGTTTTTTTTAAAATCATTTTTCAATTTTTGTTATTTTTTGAATTAGGACCCTTTAAAAACAAAAATTAAAATTATAAGAGAATAAAAATGAGGTGTCTACAAGGTTGAATAAGAAGAGATTTGAAATTTAAACGTTTTATTAAATGAAAGAGCATATTTGATATAGGTCTCATGGTATTCATAACTCAGTGATGGCATAACGAATCGTCTTCAAGTATAAAAAAAATTTTGAGAAGAAGTTTCAAGGAGACGCCTAAAAGGTGGTGTGTTACAAATATTAAAAATTAAGATCAACTTCTCAATTTTATAAACATTAACAGACTATTAACTTTTTTAAGGGAGATGTACAAAATTACTAATGTAAATTATTTAAAGGAGCTAAGACCATTGTAATTTAGTGACATCATTACTAGTCTACTACTGAGATTAATTAGGATTAGAATTTCTCATCTTTTAAGTTGTAATATAATTGACAAAAAAAAAATTGTTTATGTGAAGTCTACTATGAGAAAAATTAATAATGGGATTCGGAGGCTCTCTTTGAAGTAAAACTAGAGCAAAAGATGGACATATACAATTTTTAGGATGGTTTATTAGATGGTGAGTAGATTACAGAGATGGAGGTATATTTAAAGATTGGATGTACCAAAACTATGTTTTTCTTAAGTTTCTTCTTTCTTCTTCTTCTTTTTTCTTTCTTTCTTTCTTTTTTTTTTTTTTTTTTATGATGAAAGATGAGTTTAAAATTGTATTCTCTTTTTATCCATCCATTAGGCTGGCTCTACATGTTCATACTATCCTAAAACTAGATCCTCACCTTTCTAAGATTAGGTCTGATAGTCCTATGATCTGATTTCACATACTCAGAGCTTTTAGTAAAGTGACTTATGGTTTCCTATAATCAAAATACCGATCATTTTGCCATTCATTTGTCAAAATCACCTGATGCTGCCTCCCTCTCAGTTCATCCATACAATCAAAAACTTTGCAGATTCGCCTAAAAAGTAATTACAAGCACATATCTATATAAAACATTGAATAAGTGTTATATTAGAGAATACATTTTCCATCTCACTTCCGAAAAGTATAAGCAGAGTATTTAAAAAATCCTAGATACTTTTATAATTTTGATAGTCTTTGGAGATGTTATTTAATTTATCTAAGTTTTAGACTTTTTACCATAAAAAATCTATAATATTGAAGTTCTAGACACTTGTTGTCTTTGGTGCTCTTACTATTCTTTTTCTATTAAATCTGATGATTGACATGAAAATTTTTGTGCATCTCACAGAGCCATTTTCCCTACTCTTCTTTTTTCTTTTTTCAAACAGAGTCTTCCTATTCAATAAATTGTTTAGAATTGAAATAACGTCTACCGTATCTATTTTTCAGTTGAAATAATTTCATCTATTAAATAGCTATAATATTAAAGTCAATGGCCCCATTTTGTTGTTTTTATTTTTAACAAAAACCCCCCAATACCACAAAGACTTAATATTTAAAAATCATTCACTATTCTAGATAAACCCTTGTTATATTTTTAAGCACATACATTGGCAATACATAATCCGCTAATAATTCTATACGTATATGTAGTGAGATTTTTTAAATGAATGGGTCCCGCTTTATAAATCGGTTCATATAACAAATGTTGAGGGTAAATGGGTTGTATAAAATTAATTACTTCCCGTGAACCATGGTATAGTACAATATTTTTAATACAAACATTCATCAAGTCCAATGCCTGACAGGAAAATGCCAAATGCATATTACCAATCTTCTCCATAACCTAACCCTAGAAAACCCTCCACAACATTGCTATTTACTCGATTATGCTGCACTCCCAACTCCATGTTTGGCCCTTTCTCTAGGTTAAGATTTAAGTCCCTCTCTCTCTCTCTCTCTCTCTCTCTGCAATTTGTTTCTTACAGGAAGAGTGTTCACATCGTGACAGATAATAAACACACGGTATACGTACTCGGTGCAAGGTTTTTAGGTCTTTTAACTTATGAATCGTACAAAACAAACTGTATAATATAATGAAGATATGGTATTAGAAGAACTTAGAAAAATACAAGGCTGCAATCTGTACCCATTTCTTGAAATAATGATGTTAGCCTTATTGGACTAGACCTTTTGACTTTTTCTTACAGAGCATTTGAATTTGTTGATGATCCAGCCCTTAATCTTAACTCAACTTTTTCTCAATTGTTGGTTGGAGTTGAAGCGTAAATAAATTGAATGGATTGAAAAGTATAGCTTGAGCTTAAACTTATTTAGAAAATTCAAAATTTAAATTTGAGCTCAATTTGAAATTTTTACCTAATTTGATTAATTCTGTTTATACCCGTTCATTAGAAAAGTTATGATGAAATTTAGGTTTGATAAAATTTAATATTTTACTCAAAACTTGTTCGAGCATGATTAATCTTACAATTGAATATTCAGGAAAACTCCAATCCCATATTGAGTGGTTTGGTCGATTTAGTGTATTTTACGTGTCTTTCCTATCTGTCACTTCCTAGTCTCCATCATCTTAATATTCAACCTGCATTCCTATTCCTATTCTTTTCTTTCTTTCTTTTATTTATTTATTTTTAAAGTCATATGCATTTTTGTGGTCCTAAATGTATAATTATTACTGAAAGAAAGACACCTTGGTGCTTATTATGATACATCTATATTATTGTTAAGTCGCTTCTAATTAAAATTCTATAACGAGTTACACCAATGTAATGTTCAAAATGCTTGTGAAGTCGTTTTCTGTCTCTAATTATCATCCACTCCTCTATAATACTTCCAGATTCATATGATGAGAAGTTAAATCCATTGAACTTTGATAATTGCTAGTCCCTTAGTATTTTTCAGTCAGTGGGTGTTAAACGAGTTAAAAGCAAAACCATTCCTAAGAGATTAGGAGACTTTACTTATTCTACTTCGGGTACGAATTTTAACTTAACCATTTAAGTTTAGGGATAACGATATCTCAAGCATAGCGCAGGACAATGGACCCTAAAACTTCGTCTTCTTGTAGGCATTAACCACCCCCACTTCCGTAAGTGAGCAGGGCCGCATTTAATGCGGTAGCTACTCTCAAGTAGCTACCAAAGACGTTCGCTTGGAAAGGAGCGGAAATTCCTTTGTTATTATAAACATAACTTTGGGGCTTGTACGTTGTAATTTACCATTTTGTATAGGTTGTACCTTGTACTTATGGTAAATGTACAACCAATGATTTTTCCTTTTAATGTGCATAACACACTTATAAAATCCTAAACGTGACACCCAGAAGGCACATCATGAAGTGATATTGAAGAAACAAAAATGTAGTCATTATAATAATACTTCCAGAAATTATCAAAATTATAGAGATTTTCCGAATTCTTAAACTATCTTGTTAATACAAGTGGAAATAATCTTTTCCTTTTGTCGGAGATAACATATTTATACCCTTAAAAATATGATGAGATCCTAAACTTTGTCTCTTAATATAATATTGAATGGTTTGACATTTCAACAATTGACATGGATCAAGCATTGATGATGAATTATAAAAAATAAAAAAAAAATAAGTAAGATTTATATCGACACAAAAATTGACTTAATATTGTATTTGAAGAAAAATTATATATTTATTAATATCTTTTAAGGGATGGGCAAATCAATTATTTTTTTAAATTTATCCACGTAATTTTGACATTTTTATTAAAAAAATATGATGCAAGATTATTTGTTCTTTAATCAACGGTCATAAAAAGCTCCTATACTATTTAACTTATATATATATATATATCAATGTGATAAATGCAAGTGTAACAAGCTATTAGTTAAAAAGATGACAAAAGACAGTAAATTGGAGTTGTTTTATTTACGTGTTGGGAAAGAACTAATCCAATTTAATTGTATAAAGGTCGTAATCCATGTAAAAACAGAGTAGCTTAAAACCAGTATTTGGGGATAATTATAAATTCACCTTTTAAACTATCAGTAAAGTACAAATAAATATCTAAATTTAAAGTGTAGCTTTATCTTTTCATAATTTTCAAAAATATTTAAGTGACTCTAAACTGCTGTTAAAATCTAAAAGTCATAAGAAAATAAAACAACAGTTTAATTAATTAAAAGGGTCTGTCTATTTGCCTTAGCAAGTAAAATGTCCAAATTCTTTTGTTTTCCTTAATTTTTAATTGGAAAAAGCATGCTGCCTAAGTAATGATAGGAAGTTATGAAAGCTGAAAAAGCAGAAAAAATTTTCCTTTCCCCACCGAAGAAAAGAGTGGGGCAATGTGCTCCATCCTCCATCAAGTATCTCCTCAGAGTGCCACTCATTCATTCCTTCCCATTAAAGAATGGTACTCAATTTAAAATACAGTTAACATGAGTGACCATTAGTCTCATACGTATATGTAGTTGGATAGTAATTAAAAAAAAGATACAATGATTCCATGGAAATGGAAATAGTTGCAATAGGGTACAAGAAGCATTGATTATGGCTTTTAAAGCTGAATCACTGGCAGTTCAAGAAAGGGTAAAACCAGACAATTCACTATTTTTTTGCATCATATTGTGGCATGGCATGGGACAAGTACATCACATGCCGAATATAGGTTTCCTTCGCCTTATGCATTTTCCTTAGCATCCCTATCAAATTTCATTTTGCACTCTTATCTTAATCTTTTTATCACTTTGAGCAGTTGTATTTTATCAATATCCATCATTATTAATTTGATAATATGTATTAGTTTCCAATTATATTATTATTATAATTATAATTGATTAATAACATAATAAAAATTAAAAATCATGAAGAAAAAGAAAAGTATAATCGGTTACCTCTTAAATAAAGATAAATCTCTAAGGCCATGGTTGCATGATGAATAGTAGTCGTCCATCAATCAACCGCTATAATACAAACCTAATGGCTCAAAATTTAGAAAGAAAAATAACTAGAATAAACCATTTATATTGCAAGTTGCTTGTGCAACTCAATGTTGGACTTGACCAGCTTTTACTCTTTTTCATTCTAAAATTTAGGATGGAAGCACCACCCTAATAGAAGTTGCACAACCCACATTGCAACTATACCCTCAACCGCCCCAATAATGTTTATCAAATTAGTATTACATAGCATAAATGGAGAGACATGAATTATAGCTTTACAAAATTACTGTTATATTACTTTATCAAAGACTACTTGATAAAGACTACTATTAAGGGAGTTTTAGCAATTTTATCATGATTTTATTCTTCGAGCGAGATACTCTCTACTCCCTATATTTGATATAGAGTCAGTTTAACGTTGTAATATTGTACAATGAACTCTAACAAAGTAGAGTTAACCTCTACGATCAATTTGAAAATCGAAGAAAATGTTTCCTATTCTAATGTGAAAAAATCTCTGCTAATTATCTAAATTGCCAAATACCAAATTTTCTCTCTTCTCCTCCCATTTTCATTGATTCATCCAAACAAATCCTACGGAAAACCTTGTCCGAGCAATTTAATATAAAAATACATAAACTTATCCAGTTAAAAATAATAAATAAATAAAAGCAATACTTCAATTAAAAATTACAAGTGTGAAAAGAGTGGAAAGGAATGTGGTAATGTAATTATAGGCACGAAAAGCACACCAGTAGTCCAGTACTCGGCAGCAGTAGAACAGTAGACAATACTCTCTCTCTCTCTCTCTCGAGCTTTCTCTCTCTTCCTTGTGTTGTCGGGAACTGTATATTCACAGGCCCATATGTGATTTGTCCAGGTGAAAAAAAAAAAAAAAAAAAAGGTAAGCTTGAGGGTTGAGAGGAAAAAGGAGGAGGAAATTAAAAAAAAACACAAACCCATTATCTAAAAACCACGCCTTGTGAGCCATGATTGAACATAATAGACAAAGTTTCTTCCTTTTCTTTTCTCTACCTGTCATTTCCCTAACGCCTATCGTCCTTTGATCTCTCTTATTTTTTTCTAAGCCTACCAAACCACGTCTAGAACCATATTTCACTAGACCCTTTGAATTTTTTTTTTAAAGAAATGGGCAATGCAAGTAGGCCTTGTTTGGCAGTGATATGGAATCACTGTTTTCTTTCTTTTCCCTGAAGATGAGGGAAAGAAATTTGATGAAATATTAATCAATATATATTTATTTGACTAGGAAGAGATAGTAAGAAACTTGTGTTATCTAAGTTACATTTTCTCTCTTTTGAGGGAGGAGAGGAAAAAAAATTAAAAAAAAGTGAAAAATGAGAAAGCATGGATGGCAACTTCCTTATCATCCACTTCAGGTAATATTTTTTGGTTAATTTTTGGTTTTTCCATCTTTTTGAGGATTTTTGAAAATACCCATTTGATTTTTGTACATTATAATGCTTAAAGTTTGAGTCTTTGTCTCTGTAACTTGAAGGTGGTGGCAGTGGCTGTGTTTTTGGCTTTGGGGTTTGCTTTCTATGTGTTCTTTGCTCCTTTTGTTGGAAAGAAGATTTTGCAGTACATTGTAATGGGGATTTACACTCCGCTTGTAAGTGCAGCTTCATATCTGTTTATTGATCTTCTTTGTGTATATTTTTATTTTTGGCGGGTGAAGGATTTAGATCTGTACTTGTTTCTTATTTTCTCTATCTGTTTTGGTTTTTAAATTTTGGATTTTTGTGTTTGGTTTGTTGTATGGTGTTTGATCCTTTGTTCTTTGGGTCATTTTCATTTTCTATTTTTTGTAATTTTCTTTTTCTATATACTGTTTGATAAATCTTTTCATCATATTGCTGGGATAATTTGTGCCACTGATTGTGATTACTAATTTGAAATTTGTCATTTAGAAACATCAGAATCGTATGTCGATTTTCTGAGAAAAAGGTTAAACTTTGTACTCATTTCTTTAATTTTTTCTTGGTAATTGTGGGGGTAACTTATCTACATTGTGTTTCTTTCTTTCACCAGGATGCTATACTATAAGTTATAGATGGGTTGTATCTTTTGAATGGATCAACACTAATTTTCTTATAATCTGACCCTTTAAAAGAGCTGCAATTTCAGGGTAATCAAATCTTTGGTGCAAATAGTTTTCTTTTTAAAATTTTTGGCCCTGTAACTACCTCAAAAATTCTGGGCCATATAGAATACTTTTTCTACTGAAAATTGGCACTATAGGTAGAACGAGAGGTACAGGGTGATGCAATTGATACTCTGAGAATTTCATAGATAACGAGGAACTTAACTTAGGAGAAGTTCTTTTTCATGCCAACTATGCAATAGTTCTTCTTGGTTTACTTGATCTAACACTCTCTAGATCCTGCACAGCACAAATCTTCCTTCTGGCAAAACTACCCTCTCCCTGGGATTTCAATGAAATGGAAATCTGTACAAAGGAATACTGCTTAATGCATAATAATTGTGATCCATTTACTAAGCTTTTGGATGATTTAGTATAAGTTCTCTTATAACCCTTTCTACAGGTGTAACTTCCGTCAAACTTTTTCTTTGGGGTTGTTATTGGTAGCGTTGCTTGCATAAGTTTAATGCATAGACACTTACCACAAAAGAACTTTATGGATATATTCACTCCATGAAGTTAAAATGGCATTGAAGCTAATAGTTATGATTGACTATAAGTTCCAACAAAATGTCACCAACAGAAATCTCAAGCAATAATCCAATACTCTTAGTCCAAAAGGGTTCAGAACCATTTGTTATGCGTGATATCTAGGTGTGATTATTTATATGAAATAGCTACAAATTTTGACTGCAAATGCAGCTAAAAGTGTATGATTTGCTGACTGTACTCCCCAATGGTATATTCTGCTTCTATCATTGCAATAAGAAATTCATCCGACTGTTGTCATTGAACAGTGTCTATTTTACTTTCAGATTGTGTGTTGTTTCAGCCTCTACATGTGGTGTGCAGCAGCCGATCCTGCAGATCCAGGTGTCTTCAAGTCGAAGAAATACCTCAAGGTTCCAGAATGTGCAAAGCATCTTCGACCAAAAGATTCTAAACTAGGTGGAGATTCAGCTTCATCTATCCAAGATGCAAATACTGCTGCACTTGGAAGCAAGAATTCTGATAAAGATGTAGGCATAGAAGCCAATAATTCCACTAATGAAATGGCTGAGGAAAATGCACCATCTAAAAATTCCTCGTGTTTTAGATGGGCTCTGGCTCCTTGTGCTCTTATTTGCAACTCTTGTAGTTCAGGTGAAGGATTGTCTGAGCAGCAAGGCAGTGAAGATGGCATGTTCTACTGCAGCTTATGTGAAGTTGAGGTTAGTGAAAGCTCTAAAATATTTTCATGCTTTAACTGCTTCTATTTGGAAATGATCACATAATGACAGCAATTGTGTGGTGCTATTAACAGCAGGTGGTTTTGGGCTTTGAAAATTGACCTAGGCATTCAAATAATCTGTTTCTTGCAGGTTTACAAGTACAGCAAGCATTGTAGGGTATGTGATAAATGTGTTGACCGATTTGATCACCATTGCAGGGTGAGGAGGCTTGTGCTTTAGGCTTAATTTATGTCATTTCATTCTCACACATTCCTTTTGTTTTATATTGCAGTGGCTTAACAATTGTATAGGTAGAAAGAACTATCGCCAATTTTTTACCCTCATGGTTTCTGCACTTCTCCTGGTAAGTGTGGAAAACCCTTCTTTTTGCATCCTTGTGCCAAGTATAGATTAGAGGTGTAAATGAACCAAATCCAGTCAAACCAAATTGAGCTCAATGCATATTTATCCCTAATTCCAGCTCAATTGGCCTTACTAACTTGTCAATGTGCATAGCTTGAAGCTTGATAAGCTACACTCAAGTTGAGTAGCTTGCAATAGGGTTTGCTTACTTCATATATCACCCTAACATAGAACCAAGGTCAGGTCCTTAAAAAATCTGGCTGTTGCACTTCTCATAATCCAATCAGCATGTTGAAGTAGTAATTTGTTCTAGCATACATGACTCTAGCTGAGCCATAAACTGCTTGTGCAGTCACAAAGGTGCTTCGTATTTCATGTATCTTATACAAACTTGAGTTTGAGATGATGTCACCCTATGGCATCTGTATCATGACCTCTATTTTTAAACTCCATGATTAGCATTGAGGGCAGTAAAGTGTTAACCCTCTATTTTTGTCTTTCAGTTTATATTACTATTGACAAATAAATAGTTCGTTTTTGCATCTTGGGTTTGAGATTGCAGCTTATTTTTCAATGGTCAACCGGAATCCTTGTGCTCATTTGCTGTTTCATTGAGAAAAAGCAGTTTTCAGTGGATGTTGCCTCTAAGTTAGGAAGCAGCTTCACTATGGTGCCTTTTGTGATTGTAGTGGTAAGAAGTTTTGCATCTTTTCTTCTTCCTTTTTCTCCTTTAGTCAAGTTTCCAGTTTAGCATGCTAATTAAAAACATTTTTCAATGAATTAGTAATCTCTTATAGACCATTACACAATTTCTAATACTAGCATATCCTTCTTCAGGCAGTGTGCACGTTTCTGGCAATGCTTGCTACTCTCCCTTTGGCTCAACTGTTTTTCTTCCACATACTTCTCATTAAGAAGGTAACCTAATGTTTCCATAAATTATTTTCTATGCATTCGGCATCTATATTAAGCTGAGCTTTCCTTTTATTAGAAAAAAATAATGATAATAATCATATTAGCTGTGGGAATGAGAAAAAATGTGTTGGTCAGATGCTTACATCAGTCCTTTTTCCTCACTTTGGAATGAGAAATTCATCAGCAAAAAGACTCAAGCCTAGTTTTCAGTTGCGTTATATAATATAGTGCACTAGCTTTCAGGGTCAATTTGTCATTTATATCTCCTCATCTTAATTGGGTTTCAGTTTTTCTTGCATGAGTTAATGAGTTATTGTATCTGCCAACTATTTTAGTGTTTTGACTTGGAACTTTCATGGATGCCTCAGGGAATCAGCACATATGATTACATCATAGCTCTGAGAGAGCAGGAGCAAGAACAACAAGGAGTTGGAGGTCGTCAAAGTGCACAAATGTCTCCTGTTAGCTCACTAACTGGCTTGAGTAGTGCGAGCTCCTTCACAACTTTCCACAGAGGTGCCTGGTGTACTCCTCCAAGACTATTTCTTGAGGATCAGGTAGTTTGAATTCCTCTGCTTAAACTCCGTACCATATAATATTATCTACAGTTTTTTTTTTTTTTTTTATCTCCTGTTACCAACCAGATAATTCTTAAGATCCTCATCACCTCATATCCTAGTAGTAACCTGTCAAAGGCTTGGACATAAAATTAAACTTACTCGTTCTATAATCTCAAGTAAGGTCTATCATCATTCTAACAGGCATTATTACTATAAAGACTGCTGTGGTAACTGTTTCCTCAAGTAGACTTTCTCAAGTTTCCCTTTGCTTTAGAATTTATAGCCGGTGGGATATATACAAATGGCTACCGGGAATTTTATTGAATGAACTATCTTTGATCTCATGACTTTTCTCTTTCTCGACAGTTTGATGTTGTTCCCCCAGACACTGGATCTGTTAGTTCCTTGGGCAAAAGGACAGTAGCAGAAGAACAAATAAGAAAAAAGAATCCTGGAGCAGTGAAAATTAGTCCATGGACCCTAGCTCGATTAAATGCTGAAGAGGTTTCAAGAGCTGCTGCAGAGGCTAGGAAAAGATCAAAGATCCTGCAACCTGTGGCAAAACGAGAAGCCTCATTTCACATGGAAAGTGACAGAAGCTTTGCTAGCAGCAGCCGCAGGATGATTCCTAGGCCTGACAACAACAGAAGGCGAGCTAGTAAGCGAGTGAGACTCCCAACTGATTTGAACATGGACCCTCTGGCTAATCTTACATCAAAAGCTGCAGATAAAAGCTTCTCTGGGACATCAACCAATTTAGCACCTCTCCAACTAGAGGCTCGGAGTGCATTCCAAACAAGTCGAGCAATGTCCAGCTCTGCTGAAGTTGTTGGTTCCTCTCCTGAAAGCAGCTTAGACTCTCCCGATGTTCACCCCTTCCGAGTCTCTTCCTCAGGACCTGAAGAAGCCAGGCGGCTTACTGGTCTGTCTACAACCAGTGGAGCTGCACAGAGAGGGATTCCACTATCAAGGTCGGCAAGTGATGGTTATGAAGCATCAGGTGGAGAAGACAGCGATAGGGTGTCATCAAGGATTGCTCAAAGGTCAACAAATTGGAGTAATCTTCTTTTTGGGTTCGATCAGGATGAGAGAATCGCTAGATTGAAAGCATCATCCTCGTCCAGTCTGGTTGACCATAGGAAGATTTGACATTTTGAAAGTATAGTTCTTTCTCATTTCCTCAAGGATGGAATACTCCCTATTCTTTCATTTGTGGATCAAGTTGTTCAGGCCTCTCGATTCCCAATTATTAACATTACAGCCTCATGCCTGTGATATTTACCGTTTCAGAGTTGACAAAGCTGTAAAGAAGTTGATGGTTGTATTTCTCTGAGCCAGAACAACGTTTGCTCTTTGCATCTATTACTAACTATTGATCAATGAACTTCTCTTCGGGATTGATGGGATGGTGAAGTGCTGCTTCATCTGTTTCCTTTCTCTTTGGATTCGAATGGCTTGAAACTGCTGTCTCCTCCGAGCATCCAGCAAGATTTCAAGGTAGTTAACTTGGTATCTTCTTTCTTTTGCCACTTAAGCCAACATCATCTTGATGTAACATGATGTATCCAGCTTGTGGATGTACACGTTTGGTACTGAGGCCTGGCTGTCGATGGGCAAATAATCCCACATCCTTGCATTACTGGCTTTGAATACCATAATGTGGTTTTGAATTGAATGTGATGTAGCTTTTAGTTTCCTATGCTACTAGAATGCATTTTGACGAGAATCTGAGGGTCATTAGAAGCAGCCGGAACGGTGATGACCAACTTTGTGGAGGCAGAGTTGGATTAACAGATGATGAAACCCCAATGAGTTCCACAACTTGAAGAGGATGGCATCCTGGGGGCCGGCCCTCCATTTTCAGCTCTACTCGAACAAATGGCATAGCTTTAGACAAACAAATCAACTACACTTATGCCGGTCGTCTTAAACATCAAATGAACCCGCTTGTCATTACAATAGTACTAAAATGTCTGGCACGTTTGTCTTTGAGACACCCTCTCTTGTGGAGATCATCAGAAAACCGTGTAGCAGGCACGCTATGAGACTGCACGGTTATGAAGAGAGCTTGGGGGAGGAAATTCATTATGGAGACCAGGAACTAGGCAAAATTCTGCGTCATTTAATTTCTTTAAGTTCATTGTTTACGGCAATATATATGGCTACACAATTTTATCGGATCAGCAATTACGACGTCCGTTAGTCCCATGATACGGCTAATCATTCTACTGCCAGTCATAAAAGTGGAACAATCACTTCTCTGCTCCCTTTCTTGCTCCCAGTCCACTTATCACAAAGAATATTTACCTATTGGCACAACCGATTGCTATCGACATGTCTCTGTGCATTCATCATCAGCCAAATTTAATGCAGCAAAGCAGAGTTTTTCTGACTAGAAACGACAAATCATGATTCATCTGAAGATTGTTCTTCCATCCTTCATTCCAGTTAGTTATTTTAATCAACCTACAACCATTTGCTGGTAACCTGATAGTAACCATGATGCTCGATACAAAAACCTCGGTATTACTGCTGATGTTTTGACAGTCGACACTAACACTAATTCACCTATTTCTTGGCCATCTTTATGAATAGTGAGAAGATGAGAATAAGGTATCTTCCTATTAAGGACATCAAATAAATTGGGAGAACAAAGAAGACTTGCATGAAGTGGGTGCTAGAGTGATGCAAGAAAAATTTATTCTTTTACATATATATACACCCAGAACAGACGAGATGGAGGTCAATGGATTCTCCTCAGAAATCAATGTTCAAACGGCAACTGAGCTAGCCACTAAGCCCTTTTGCGCTTCAACTGA
This sequence comes from Lumnitzera littorea, assembly GCA_024138015.1. NCBI lineage: Eukaryota > Viridiplantae > Streptophyta > Magnoliopsida > Myrtales > Combretaceae > Lumnitzera > Lumnitzera littorea. The sequence goes on along the minus strand of JAMXBB010000006.1, from coordinate 37,317,196 downwards.
ATCTCTTTAAGCAACAAAAGCTTCATAGTGTTCTCTTCATAAATATGTGTTGCGTCGTACAAACTGCCCAATAATTGTTTGCAGTCATTGTAATCGAGTTCTTTATATACAGGTAGATCCTATTTCACCATTATATGGATGGTACTAGTATAAATAGCTTAAGCAAGATGAGGCTATCAATGATCAGAACACCGTGAGACAACCGTGCTTGTTCAACTGGAGTCCTAAAGAGGCATATGCCCTCCTCAGCAAGCCATATTAGCTTCCAATATGTTTGTAAGCACTGATCATTTTGTGCAATTGTACAAAATCAGATATGATTAAATTAAATAATTCCAACTCTAAATATATGAATGTGCATCTTTATACAGACAAAATGCGAGAGGGGTTGATTTTGACCCCTGAGGTGGATATCATATACCAAACATTAAATGAATGGATTTTTGATACATCTATGGATCTTTTAAGCTTAGGTGCACTTCAATATAAACATTCACAAGTTGTACAGTGTTTATTCCTTTTATTTGTTCACAGGCAGTATGTTTTGATCAAATGAAATTCAACCAGATACAGAATAGACAAGAGAACAACATGAACTATACACATCTACTCCAAATGGAAACTAACCTGTAATATAAACAACAGAAACAGCATGGTGCATTATGTTGACAACTCTTCATTGTTAAAGCGTATACAACAATTTTCAAGTGTACACCACCGAAACAAGATGAGGAACTTTCTGGTCATCGAAGGGCAAGCTGACATATTCCCTAGCAAACTCCTCTGCAATTTCGATTGCTAACTCCCCGTGAAGTGCTTTACAATACATATACAACACTACGTTTGCCGCCAAACTAAGAAGCATTAACCAGGTAAGCAGACTTGACAAAGTCACAATTTGCAACACAAGGCCCCAATCCTTCCACCCAATACCACCAGCACCAACACCATTCAAACACAACTGCGAACTACTCCATAACAAGAGCCCTGAAAGCACCCCGAAAAACAACAACAAACTCAAAGACACACCTCTCATTCCTTTGACTAAATACCCACTTCTTCTAATTGGATAAACACCCCATCCTGATTCAGCCACAACAATTACACCTACCAAGATCCACTCCACTTGAATATACATCAAAACCAACACCAAACCAACTATTAACAAACCGAAAAACCCAATCAAATAGGGGGAACTAAAGTCAATTTCTTTATCAGTTACAAGATGTATTGCGCTAACAATTAAATAAGCAAAAAGCCCAAATACACCAACAATTAGAGCAACAATAGCTTGAACACATAAAACAGTAACCAGCATAGGAAAGAAATAAGTAAAAACCGATCGTATAGCTGCGATGAGCTTCACGGGTCTGCCATAGAATCCATGGATGACACTGAAGGTGATGGAGCAAGATGCAAAGAGAGAGAGAAGAGAAAGGAAGATAGAATAACAGATTGTGAAAAAAAGGGCTTTCAAAGATAGCGTCTTTTCTTGCTCGGGCGATGATCTCAGGATGGTTTGGGCTGTGTTAGGGTTTGTGGAGTTGGAGAATAGGGTTTGAAGAGTTGGGTATACGGTGAGAGAGAAGGAAAGAGGAAGGAGGAAGAGGACAGAGAGGGCTAGGAAATGGCGAGAGTGTGCGTTGATTATGCGACGTGATTCAGAAAGGATTGTCCGCAAGTTTACGGAGGGCTGTGTTGGGTTGGCCATCATGGATGAGGGTGAGAATGAAAGGGAGAAGCAGAGAAGACGGCTCTGGAGCAAGTTTCAAGGTTGTTGAAGGAAACTTGGAATTTGTCCTTTCGTATATCAATGAGGAAGGACAGTTTTCTTTCTTTTCCTTTCTTTTTTAATGTATAATGAGCTTATTTGGGGTAACCTTGAAAAATCGCTTTACACCCGAAACTAAAAGGCACCTTTTAATAAATTTTATATAATTACGGATTATTTTTTAAAAAATATTAGGAAAAAAAGTTTTGTATAAAAAATATTATTAATATGATATAATAAAGACACATATTATGTTTTTTTTTTTTTTAAATTGAATATGCATGTAAACACTTAAACAGAAGTTGCATGAACACTTTCAATTATTTTAAAACATTGAAGACATATGTAGTTATAAAAGTTAAAATTGAAGGTATACACATTGCATACATCCTCAGTGTACCATATATAAATATCCTAATCTACACGATTAGATTTCATTTTCACATCTATTAAATTCTAAAATATCTAAAACACAGAGAAAACTAGAGCAAACTTAAAGTTGAAGTTTCCGTCCAAATTTTCATGTTAGTATACGTTTGAAATAGGTAATAATTTATAATTTACATTCGTGATTTTTTTGTAATCTTAATAGTAATCTACATTATGCACTTTTTTTTAGAAGAAAAATTGTTATTGAATTACGTATATTAAGTAGTTATAGATGTATTGTAAGTTGTATAAAGTATTGATATTTCATGAAAATTTATTATATCTTATCTACATTAAGGTATTTTTTGTGTTTTGGTAGATAAGTTATACGAATGTGAATATGAAAAATTTTGCAATGTAGATTAAAATTGTTATATATATATATATTTATTGGTGTTTGTAATGTGTTGAGTCGAATTAATGAGTTAAAATTAAGTAGTATGTGACATGGCTTAACGACATGTCTTTGTTCATTTTGTCAAGTTGTCATCGATGTATAGATGAAGTTTTTAATGTCATTTAAATATTCGGTTCATCGTATCATTACTAGGGTGGAAATGACGGATTACGTGAAAATTATTATATATGCGAATGAAAATATTGTGATGGATAACTGAGGGCCGGAGTATGATGGGGAGCTTGTTAAGAAGTTGAAGATTAGAAAGAATTTAAACTTCTCTAATTTCATTTAGAGAATTTGTGGATGCGTCAGAGTTAACCCGAGTGATGTTGAACTGGTGTATAGACATTCATTTTTCCGTGATGTTAGAGTTGCTTACAAGTTGATGGTCATTAGAAATGATGGAAATGTTGAGAATTTTATTGAGGTGGTCGAGTCTTTTGGGAAACGGAGTATTCATAAAGTGTACATAAGGCATATCACGGAATCGAGTGCTCTGGCCGAAAATAAAATACATGAGCTAGACAATCCAACCCTTCCGGATCCTAATGTGCATTTAATAATGATCGGGATGGAGCAAACAAATATAGATCTATCGAATGAATCATATATGAATTTCTCTAAGTACAAGCATGTGAATATCATAGAAGAGCATTTTGACAAAGCATTAGGTCCTATTATTGATCATGAAGAGTCTTATAATCCGTATATGGAGAGAATGCATATGGACATAAATGTCAATGATGATGGGCAGGATGAGATAGATGGGGATGGTGATGAGGATGATGTTAGACTCAAAGATGACTATGTTGAGGATTTGAGAAAACCCCAGGTGAGACCATATGCTGTTGGGAGTAGTATGTCGGTTTGACCATTTCGTAGAGACAGCCCAAGTAAGCCCCATCCTCGTAGGGAACTTGATTTGGACAATCCACTACCTCAACCTACTTAATCATAGGACAAACAGGAGCGTTCACTTCTTTCCTATGCTATAAGGACCTTCATACAGCATAAGCAACGGGAGATATGTTTTGTCTAATTTTTTCTTTTTTCCTTTTTTTTTTTTACCATTGTATTAACATTAACATTGACTTATGGTTAATTTTGTATATATATATTGATTATTTGAAATACAATTTAGTTTTCATTACAAATTGTAGTTCATGGCATTCTTTATTTACCCCAGCATTATAATTTTCAATTATTTTTTATTGTAACCGACTCATATGGTTAATGGATGATCATTTCGTACGCTGATTTTTTTCTTACTTACTATCTTTGTTGAGACGTTTCATTAACTGTTATTTTATGCCATCGACTTCTATAGCAAACTTTTCATTCAATTTATAGTGTACAGATGGAAGTACATGTTTTAATTGTGTAGGATTTAGGGAAATTACTAGGTTGAATAACAATTTATTTTTTATTACAAATTATTTTTATTTACTACATTGAAAGCTCATGTATTATATGAGCGTTTGATCATTGAAGGCGTATGCGCCTTCAATGTAAAATTTCAAAACTGAAGGTACATTTTGTACATGAACCTTTAATGTAATTGCCCAAACTAAAGGCACATGTATTAGATGTGCCTCCAATGTAAAATTTCAAAGTTGAAGGTGCATCTAGTATATGCGCCTTCAATTCAAATTCAAAATTCATGGCACACTGAAGGTGCATATATTAGATGCGTCTTTAGTGTAAAAAATAACCAAAATTAAATGCTTTGCATGTGTTTTCACTATACTATATAAGTAATATTTTCTATAAGAGGCCCATTTCCGTAATATTTTTCGGAAAAGGACCTGTATTCGTATAAAACTCTCTTTTAAGGATGCATGATTCACGACTCATCAATTTAGACATGTCATTATATCAATATTAACGAATTTGAGCTGAATTTAGAGGTAAGTAGGTGATGCAAATAACCCTTGCGCTTGCTATGAATTAGTGATGCAAATACCTTTGGTGTGCCCTTTATCCTACGTGAGAGATAATCCATATCTTATTTCACTTAATTCCCCTTTGAGGGGGGATAGACCTGTAACTTGTTTATATATTGCCCAAAGAATAGAGTCGTTATGATCTAAGTAGATTACTTCGATACCAGATTTGGGAGATATCTCCGAAACTGCGCCATTACATTCAATTTTTACCCATTCTTCCAGTAGCTTTATAATAGAAAAGCTTAAGGCATTTCTTCTCCACTTGAGCTTTTCTTTTCTATCGAAAATCTATCATTCATTTGCTTCCTATCGGATCTGTGCAATTCAGTCTTTATTAGATAAAGGCTCCCTAAAAATGATGTTATTATGTTGCTACCAAATGCCTTATAGACCCATAAAGATGATTACATGTCTTGGTGGATTAATTCTTTTCTAATCAGTCTTCAGGTGCTTACAGTTTGCTTTAAGCCAATTCCTCAAATCTTCAAAGCTTAAAGGATTAGCAAGTACTGAAGTGCCTAAAGCCACCTACATTCTCTTATTCCAATTGCAATTCAACAACACATGCTGGATGGTTTCCTCTTCCTGTTTACAAACGAGGCATAAGTACTAAAAAGGAAGACCTCTCTTTTGCATATTATCACTCGTAGCTAATCCATTATATAGGATTCCCTGTATAAAGAAATTTTGTGCTAGGGTACATAAGGAGTTTACAAACCCACTTCCATGATTTAGTGTTTTCATGGGATTGATATTCTTTGTGCATTTGTAGGTAAGTCGACTTTGTGGTGAGTTCACCATCCACCTAGTGTGGCTATCTTTCAATGTCAATGTCCGCATCATTGTTATTAAGCAACAAAGAGGCTAGAAGACTGCAGATTTAGTCATCCAAAGGATAGCCAATGACATCCTCCTTCCAACCAAGGTTATTATCCCATACTTGACATAACCGAAGATTTCTATCATACTTATGCAATGGTTCGGATAACTACTCTTCGATCAACTTATCACATGTCCAAATGTCACTTTACAATCTTGCTAATTTCCCATTCTTTACTTTAACATGCATTCTTTTCTCTAATTACTTTAATCTTTTTCTCTATTTTGAATAGAAAGGTGATCCTTTCTTTTTCCAACCATTACATTGTTGTAGCCTATATTTCTAATTGACAAGAGAATTCTATAGTAGATTTTTTCTTTTTAGTTGCCAGGATAAGTTTACAAAATTTGCTTTATTTCTTTTATGGATGTCCATCGAGCTAATTCCTCTTGTTTCTCTTGGCTGTTTTAGTTCGTTCCAGTTGATCCAATGCATCTTTTTCTAGTCTTGAGTATTGCCTTAGATAAAATCACGATGAATTATCTCAATTTTCCCAGTTAAACTCTTTGACATAGGGACAGCTTGGGAATACTAGTTTGTTATCCCCTTTAAAGTTGATGTAGCTAATAGAGTTTGGCTAACTATGCTAAGAAGATTCGATTTCCACCTAGTTAATTTCCTTCTCAACTTTTCCAAAATGAAGGATAGGTCATTATTTGTAAGCCTAGCACCCCTTCGTACAAGAATGCCTAAGTGCTTACCAGAGTTAGTAGAAGTCCTTCCTAGTTGAAAGGCTCAATCCCGGTCTGATTAATGAATTCCAAATATCTAGGAGATACGCTCCTTCTCTATCACAAGTGTGTTGCATAAGAAGAGAATACAAAGTTTGGAGTAGTTCATACGTTGTCTTGAGAGATCACTAAATCCATTCATAACTTCCATCATGGTTTTTACATTAGCCTTTGTTGCCTCCCTTAAAAGTAACAAATTGTTTGCAAAATATATATGTGATAGAGCCAAACTCATACCTCTAGTCTTCAAAGGATTCCATTATTTTGTTGCCACCATTGTATGTATGATTTTGCTCAAAAATTCCATCCCTAGGATGAAGAGATACGGGGATAGGGGGTCCTTTAACCTTAGACTATAGCTTGCTACGAAAGGTTCCATCACTGACCCATTTAGAACAAGTCTATATTCAACCAAAGCCAAGCATGATCCTACCAACTTTATCTAAGATTGAGGGCAAATTAAAGTTCTTAGGGTAAATTAGATGTAATCCCATTCCATACGGTCATAAGCTTTTTCTAGGTCGAGCTTTACAACTATCCACTTTTTCCTTCCCTTTTTTTACTAATCAAGTGTAGAACTTCTTGGAAGAGGATAACATTATCTTTTGTTGATCTTCCAGGGATAAAACTAGATTGCTTTAGGCTGATAATTTCTTTTAGGAGAGGTCATAAATGATTAACAAGGCACTTGCTCACCACCTTATAGATAGTGGCACAAAGACTTATTAAGCGAAACTCTTGCACTTTACTTACCTTAACAACTTTTGGAATTAAAACCAAAAGAGTTTGGTTTAGTTGTTCAAGCATGGTTCCCGATTGAAGGATATCACTTATGAGTGAGCAAACTTTAGTCTCTACAATTTCCCAACATTACTTATAAAACTCTATATGGAGGCCATCAATACTTAGGTATTTGTGATTGCTAATATACCAAAGCACCTTCTTAATTTTAGCATTTGTCTAATGTTGTTGTAATAGCTCTTTCTCCTCCTCCAGAAGGGATCTCTGGCTACTCTTGCATTGATAAGAATCTTTCCATACAAATAATCACTCAGTTGTATAAAGATTGCTGAAAAAAATTCTTAAACTACTTTTGGATTCCTACTTCATCTTTAACCTAGCTGCCCACTAAATCATAAAGGCCGTTAACTCGAAACTTAGACATCGTGCTAGAACATTAGCATAGAAGTATCTAGTGTTTCTTTCTCCATTAATAATCTAATGTGCTCTAGCTTTCGTTGCCCAAAGTTTCTCTTTTTGCTTAAGAACCCTTGAAAGCTCATCTTATAGTATCCTTTCTTTATCAATTAGTCTTTGGGATGGTCTATCAAATAACTGAAGATGAACCTTTTCTAGCACTTTGATTAGCTTACACTTCCGCACTTGTAGAATTCCAAAAACCACTTTATGCCAAGTTTTTAAAACTTCAATAAATTGTAGAAGATCTCGTAAGTAGTTGAAATCTGAAACACCCTAAACACTTGCCACCAGGGACTTAAATCTTGAGTACTCTAACCATATGGGTTGGAAATGAAAAGGTCTATTATGTCTTGGACCCCCTTGAAATTTCGAATTCGTATTTGATAAAATACGTGAGTGGTTAGACTAGTTGGATGGAATGTGGAGGAGTTTAGCTTTTGGGAAAGCTTTCCTCCAATTGTAGTTTGCCCAAGTATGGTCAAGTTGCTTTTGAATAAGCTTAAACAGATTTTTCGATCGCCTAAACTAAGTGAATTGTGGTCCAATGAAGCCTAAGTCATCCATACCACCACAATTTGTACAATTTTGATACTCACATGCTTTACTTTGATTAACTGCTATAACCCCTACCCACCCTTCTCTCCAACCCTAATTCTCTTCCTTAAACAAAATATCATTAAAATCACCATTAAGAACCTAAGCTCATGAATCTATCCTATCTAATCTTGTAACTCTTCCTATAGCAAGCAACTAATATCTCTAGAGGGGTATACATAAATAATAGAAATAAACCAAGAGAAAGTACAATTACGTACTCGAATTTCTATAAGGACCAATTGACGTGAAGTGTCAGGTGAGTAGATTGCCACATCCTTACTATTCCAAAGGACTAGGATTCCCTTACTGAAACCCTTCGCTTTAATACAAAACATGCGGTTATAGCTAAGGAAATCTTTTAATTTTACTAAGGCTTGTCTGCCCATTGTTGTTTCAATGATAATAAGAACTTGTGGGTCATACCGGTTCTTGATTTCATGGATAGCCCTCCTCCTATAGTCATAATTTGTGCCTCTCGCATTCTACGCTAACATTTAGAATGGTAGCATTTGCACATTTAAGGATAAGGAGTTAATGTATTTCAAAGAAACCATGGATGTAGTCATCTTATACCAGTAGTTGGTTGTATAAGTCTGTTAGAAATACTCAAGGGTCATCCTCCATTGGTATGGCTGAAACAGTGTTTGGAACACCTCCTTCTACAACTCTTACGGGGTGAGGAGAACAAATCTCTCTCTTTCCTCCATTAGCGGCAAGATAAAGGGAATCCTTTGAACATCTACTAGAGTCGCCCCTTGTAAATATATCCTCTCTACTAAAAGCTTGCACATCCATCCCATGGCTTTTAGAATATCACCCCTTAGTAGGTCTTGCCTAGACATGGGCATTTTTACTACCTCTACATACTGGTTTGTGACTCTGATTAATCTTTGTCCTTATATGTATGTTCTCGCAAACAGATGATTGGTCAAAAAAGATTCTCTGGAGCTTGATTTTTTTTTCATGTGGTTGGGTAGAGAATAATCCCTTGAAGCTCAGCTACAAGTAGCCTTAAAGACCCATTTGTTTGGATCTCTCAAATTTGTGAGTTCGAACGAATTCCTGGTCTATCCAAATTGATATGTTAGAGTTGCAACATTATTTCCACTTCCAGCATGTTTACCATTTTGCCTTGCAATCTTTTTGACAGCAATCATTGAGTTCCTTTTTCTTTCTTCTTTCATAGATGTTCTTTGGGAATTTTGAAAAACACCTTTTCCTTTTTAAATGATGTTTCTTGAGGCAGTTACAATTTTCAAACTCCCATCAAGTATATTTAAATCCTTGGAAGATAATACTTCCTGATCATTATTCACTTCAACTTCCAACTATTGCAACTCTTCATTGGGCGAGATGTTTTCATTAACTAAGAAGGGTTATTCCCTTTCCCTTTGTAGGCTTATTTGCTATTATGACGTACGAGTTTGACTTTCTTTTTTCTAGGAGCTATTTTTTTGTATTATACTTTTATCCATGGTCTATACTGCTCATTAGTATTCGAATTTTTTCAACCTCTTGGTCAGAAGATTTATTATCTTCCTTGGTTAATGGGTATTTATCCACCATCTCCCTTTTTTAAGCTTTAATGTGACTTTCCTCATTTAATAAAGAATTCTATTCCATCCTCTCTTCATTACTATCCTCCTTTTCCAAAATGCTGTCCTTTGGATAGCCATCATCTCTCTCTATTGTCTTTTCAGATGTGCTAGTAGGGTCTTTCTCGGCTTATGATAGTTTTCCTCGAGATGGAATTGCCATTTATTATGGCTAAGGCAACTGGAAACTTCACATAATTTTGGTAAACTCTCATACTGTATTTGATAGTATTTACAATTAAGAACTAATGTGTGCTTCAATAGAGCATTCATATTTACTTATGCACAAAAATGAATAAACTGCCCTCTCTCTAGCCTAATAGTACCGCAATACCAACCTAATCTTCTCATTAATCCTTCTGATTACTAAAGTTGAATAGCACTCAATTAGTAATCTAATGATACGTACCCATACAACAATTGTGTTAAATGATCATTGCTCTATACTAAAATTCGGTTCCCACTTTTTGATGCCAAATAATGTCCATGAACCATGGATTGTTTTTAATGATCCATTGAAAATCAAGGTTATTATCTAAGGATGTAAAAAAGATACCCGATCTTCCATGTATAAGCTTAAAACTACTTAATGAACTCCACATTTTTTTCAATCAATCATGTACAATCTTATAGCTTAAATTCAACCCCATAATCTTTGCTATGAAAATATGGTGCCATGGCTCGTAAAGGATATCTTTCTCAAATTTTGAGAACTTTACGTAGCATACTCTTAAATCAACCCCATTATTCAACCTCTCTTTCTCTTCCTATGTATTATCTGTGTCATAATTCATCTCACTTGTTGCATCATAATTCTAAAGGTTCGAGAAACAAAATATTTCATAGGCTCTTGGCACATTAGTCAAAACTGTGTTAGCATCAACTGTTAAAGGTTGACCATCATCATCATAAGCCAATCTTTTCTGGCTTCGTTAAGCTCTTTCACTGTAATTGTCCTTCGAGGTCATTGGAGAGGGACAACTAAGGTTTCCTAAATCTATCTTTGGACTTTTAATCTGCTAGGGATCTTTAATTAATTTTTTTGATGAAATTACATTGATGAAGGAGCGAAAGATAAAAATATGGACCTATTCCATTAATATATTAAGAAATGTTCATGAAATGTAATGTGTATACAATAGTATTTGTCCAAAGCATTATTAATTATTACATGTAATAATAAGATTGAAGTTTAAATATATAAGGAGGAATTGAATATTATTTCCAAATAAGGGATTGGGAATGGAATTTGGAATCTCGATTTTATTTTGGGTCTATACCACATAACAAATGTGATATAAGGTATACATGGTACATATTTTAGTGTACCATATATCCACCTTGTAATATTTATTAAATAACATCATATGTATTAATGAATGTAAAACAACCTTATATTTTTTTTTTCGTTAATGAAACCAAAGAATATTACATTTATGTTGAAAAGAATTTACCTAAGTTTAATACAAACCTTAAACTCAAAACTTGTTTTGCCTCTTTTGGTAATGTGACCTTATCTTGTCTTTCTCCATTATCTTTTTACCTCTTCATTTATGAAGTGAAATGCTATTACTAGCTCTTATTTACTACATTTTACTGCTAGAAGGAAAAAAAGTATATTTACTAATTTTGACTTTATTCTTTATTTACCTATTTAATATACTTCTTGTAATAATTGCAAACTAAAAATAGCAGTTTTAAGTTTTAACATACAATATTTGTTATTAATTCTAAAGAACTTGTATTTTTTTCTTTACGTATGTATTCCCATGCATTTACAATTTTTTTGTTTTGCTAATAAAGGCCTCCATTTGACATTGAAGTTATATTTAGAAAACAATCTTTGGGCACCGAAAAAACAATGCAATCGGCATTTACTATTCGAAAAAAGTGCAAAGTTAAAATTTATAAGTACCATAGTATATACATGCCCTGCAAGTTTTATAAGATATAAGTTCTAAGGTGGTTCCGAAATATTATAAAGTAGGTTTCATTTATAAAAATTTGGGAACTTGTATCTACATGTGAGGGTTTGGATGGGATCTTATACATCTTGTATCCACTTACTCTTAGTTAATGTAAATGAATCAACTCCATTAAAATATATTTATAAATATATCTAGGATTAATTTTAATATTCAAAGTCGTTTACAAACACATTTGGTGAAGAAATTTTGGTAAACGTATTCTTAACTTGTTTAAGATTGTTAAGGTTATTATAGTTTAGTGGCATGAATATTAATTCTCTTATTAGAACATATTAGACTTGAATTCCCCCTCCATTAATATTGTAATACAATAGTTAGCCAAGACTTACTTAAGACTAGGTTCATTGATAAGCATATATGTTAGTTATCCACTATTGCCATTTAGGCATCGATCTTGCAATTTGAGGTATGCAAGTGGGTTAAATGAGTCGAATTTATTTGGCACACCTTTTAAACAGGAAAAAAAAAACACTTGATTTTATCCTTTTAAAAAGCGAGTTAAACGAGTCGACCTAAATCCTTTAAAAATTGGGTTAAACAGGTCAATCCGTGGGCTAAAGCTTACTTACACACATGTACTTGCGAGTTAATGTTCTTCTCTTTCTCATGATTATTCTTTTTACTTTCATTTTAATTTTGATAAGAGTTACATTTTGAATTCCTTCTAAATTTTGATTTTGAATATTCTAAAATAAATATATAATATAATATATAAATGAAGCACTTCTAAGCTCTTTCTCTCTCTCTCTCTCTCTTAATTAAATTTTTTTGTTGCATTTAGATTCATTAACAAGACATATCATGTTCAAACCTCAAATTATATATTAATAGAACCACTTGTGGCTATTAATAATAACTAAATTTGATTTACCTATTGGTTCTTAATTTAGTCTGACATGACATAAAGAGCATTAACCTCACATAGCAACCATGCCATAAAATTTCATTGAAGTCAGTCATGGAGCTCCCAAACTTTGAATTAATGATTAAACTTTGACCCATTATATATTGATTAGCTTTGTACATATATTAACTAAAAATGAGCAAAGCTACAGTTTTAATTCTCAATGTTTCATCACTTTTTTAGTTAAGTGTTAAATACTTTTTTTTTCTTATTCAAGTTCTTAATAACATTTACAAAGTTGGACTTTTGCTAATATGGTTAATTTTTTTTTCCTTAATAAACACATAGTAGGTTTTGATTTGTCCAAATAATTATTTTAAATGAATAATATAATAAAATAGATTAAACAAAAGAGAAAAAGAAGGAAAAATTGCACAAATATTACAAAAAAGATTTGGCCATCTCTTATCCTTCAAGGTGGCTAGATCAAAGGCTACAATCTTGATGGGTCACAATGCACATCAAAAGCGAACTGTTCGACCTGCCTATGGTGATGAGTGACCACCCATCACCCTATGAAGGTCATACCAATGTCCTAAGCCGTTAGGTAGTAACCTATCACCACTAATGGGTTGAACAATCAATTCACTTATATATATAAGTCGTGTGAATCATCTACTGTTTAGGGAGTATTATAGCTATCCTCAGGCTAGGAGGTGGTTAATGACTTCTTATGGTATTTGCATGACTCCTCTCAAGTAGTCACCATTTATCTCGTAGCCTTGAGGTGGTCAAAATAATTTTTCTTTATTCTTTTTTCATTTTTGCAGCCTTTTTCTTTTCTTTTCTTTTCTCTTATCCCTTTATTAAATTTTTTTATTATTTTAGCGAACTAGTACAAATACATAATTATATTACTTAATGAAATTACTTACTAATAGAATAGTTACTAGCAGTAAAAAAGTCAAACTTTGTAAATTTTGTTAAACGTAACAGATTTAAAAGAAAAGAAAGAAGGGGTCAAAGACTCAAATAAAAAAAAAGTGATTAAACGTTTAAAAATTAAAAATGTACTTTTCCAATAAAAATAAAGGGCTATTCTTGCAAGCATTTTTTATATTTTTGATATAGTTTTCATTATATACATTACGTAAATTGAGAATAATACTAGAAATAAATATTTCTAATAAATACTTAATAGCTATATTATAAATTTGTTTTAGAATTTTTTAATTGATAAATGGTTCAACCTGCAATGCTTTCTAAAAGGTTGAGTTATAAGTTTTAATTTTCAAGGCAAGACTAATAAGCTTTCCGTTTTATGGGATGAAGTTATAGACACCAATGTATTTAGACTTTAGACAAGATGATACAACAAAATGTTCCTCTATTTGACATGATGAGCGGAGGTCTACTTACCTAACTATGTCAATTTTGGATACATGTACTCTTTTATTGAGATATGCTAATTGTTAGCTCTAGATGTCAGTTGTTTTTTTTTTTTTTTTTTTGTTCCAAAATGAATATGTGAATTGCATGTCACTAGGAAAGGGTAGAGATGTACAAGTAGGCTTTAATCCATATATCGATCCATTTAATCTACTTTTAAAATGAGTTTGGGTTAAAGTTTTTTTGCTTGTTTAAAAGTGGGCTAAATGAGTTCATCCTATTTAATCCGTGGGTAAAGTGAACCAGTTTGGGTCAACTGATTTGACTTATTTATATTTTTAACCTGCCGGTCAGCTCGTTTAACTCGCTCTTTAAATGTATTAGGGTCAAGATTTTTTAACCCGTTTAAAAAGTGGGTCAAATAAGTTCGGCCTGTTTGACTCGTGGGTCAAAATGGGTCGGATCAAATTAGCCTGTTTAATCAATTTACACAACTCTAAGAAAGGGTGAAAAAGAAAAAAAAAAAACACTTAGAAATGAGTATCTTAAGCTAGAAATTACCAATATACCTGAAACATTGGATATAATAAATAGAGTTTCTCTATATATAACTCCATTAACCAAAGAATCAAATTATGGTTAGATCACAACTTCCAGAAGATTCATCATGATATGCGTCTATGATAAGGAACATCCATAATATCGTGGCACATGATCATCCATTAAAGCCACCTAAATATGGGATAATTTCGTTTGAAAATTATATAAAAAGGTTCTCCTTATAAAACATACATGTTTTTTCTTATGGTGATCTACTAACCAAAATCGATTTATAAAATGCTTCTGTGGTGGACATTTGTATCTTAATATTGTCATTGAGGAAACTCTTAAGTTATGTTTGCATGCACATATTAAGAGATAATTAAAATTTTTTTTATTGAAATAGGATTTTTTCTTCTTAAACAAAAATCATTATTTTGATAATATTATGTTTACGTTTGTTAAGCGATTCGAGACCAGGAAAATCTTTTTGTAGATTGCCGTCATAGTACGGGTGTGTTTTTTTTTTTTTTTTCTTTTCATATCGTTATGCTTTTTCAAACCCAGAAAGTCATCACTAGCCGACAGACTTTTGTTTTAGACTAATTCCGGTCCTCTACTTCTAGAACCTATGAATACATAGATAGAAGTCCATATAATTGGAGAAACCATTGGTGGCTTGATCTGACGGGTAAATAAAATAATTACTTCTACAGCGGGATTGCATAATTAATATCGACAATTTTTAATTTCAGCTGGAAGTCAAATAATTTGAAAAACTTCTTGACATTACTGCTACTGGGATATTATTTGCTTTTGGTATAATTTATCGAACTCTTTTCTTGTTTCATGGGGTGCCGGTGTTCGCCACCTCAAATAAAGTCCAATTATATAGGGTATAAATTACAAATGTGGTGAAATTTGAAATTTTTTTAGTGAAATCTGTCACATTATCCATATATAAAATATGCAATTGTCAAGAAAATATGAACCATGAAACATCCCCAAATCTTAGAATAGTATATATATATATATATGCAAATGCATAAATGATCTACATATCAAAAATAAATTTGATTCATAAGGGATAACTATAATTATTAGACAATAAAATTGGGACTAATCATAAATCCATCCCTAACATTATAAATAGAATTTTAGGTACTATCTTATAACTTGCTCTAGTAAGGGACCGCTTGTTATAAATGGAGAGAGAAGCAATCACCTTAAAGTCATGCAAATTACCTCTTAAAATTTCTTTTACAAAGTCAAATTTCCATTTCATAAAACAAAGAATAACTAAATCAAAGCCTAAACTAGAGAAAACCTATGAATTTATGCAAAAATCAAAGCAAAACCATAAACAAAAACCCTAACGTGTGTCTCATTTAAAAATCAAATGACAATTTTATAAACTAATCACAATTGTTTGAGATAATTTCACAATTCAACAGATTTTTAGAGAAAGTCATTTCATGCAATTTTAGAAAAAATAAATCAATAAACTAGGAATAAAAAAACAAGAAAAAACTTTAGTTTCAAACTATTGATGAAGATTTGTAAATTTTAATCTAATGATTATAACATCTTCAATTAAGAGAATTCATAATTAAAAAGACCCAGTTTTTGCCCTAAAATCGAGTTTGATATGACATCAAAAATCACAAATCTCAATCATTTAAAGCTCTAAAATTTGTAAAAAAAAAAAATACCATAAGACCTTAAAATTAAGCTACTCTTAAGCAAAATGCGTATGATGCAAAATTCTATTAGCTAGAGCAAAAGTGGGGGGAATAGCTATTTGACCACCAATTTTTAGTGTTAGACCAAGGCCTCTCCCACATGACTGGCCCAAGTGGACATTCAACTGCCTCTTTGACCATTTGACTACCACTCTTATTATTCGATTGCTAATCTTTCTATTCAATCGTTGTTGACTCCAATCGACTAACCTTTGTTTTATTTGATGTTTGAAACTTGTTCTTCACCCTACATCATAGTTAATCATGTTTAAAGCACCCAAAATGAAGTTAAAATAATTTAGTAAATTTTTTAAATTTTATTTTAACTTTTTCAACAAATTATGAATTTTTAGTAAATCTATGAGAAAATATTACAAGAGATTAATTTTGGCAAACAAACGCGGTTTTTTGAAAGTTTTAATTTGCATACTTCATCCTCTGTATAGGTTTATAAAAAATGAATCAATTGTTATTTGACATATAATTAGTTGTTATGTAGTTTGTGCTTGATGCTAAGCTACTAAGGTTAAGAACCAGCTTTAATAAGCAGGTCATGATTTAGGTATTTATTGCTAGTTGAAGGGTCAAATATTCGCAATGAAACAACGATACTTATGTGCCAATACTAGCTTAATAGTAGATAAGTAGGTCATCAAAATGAAGGGACTATGGTTCATGTAATGGGAAATCTAGAATGAAGTTGTTAACGGGTCATGGATGTAGTATAAATGCAACTATGGATGGAGATAATAGACCAAATTATATTGATGGATGATATGTGTAATGGGCCTTTTACGAGATGATTTCATTGCTAATTCTAGACTCATAAACTCTTAATTTCATAAGCTCATAAATTCTTAATTTTGTCCCAATACGTTGAGATTGGCTGTCTATATTGTCACCTAACTTAAATAATTATTACAAGATAAGTATCATGTCTCCATGAGCAAGAAAATTTTGATGATGTAGTTTTGTTTTTTAGAAGGAGGGAGGAGATTGAATGAAATAAACAAGAAATTTACTTAAAGTTAAGGGTAAGATGGTAATTGTTCCCTTAACCTCTTTCTATATAAAGATTGCAAATTGTAGGTCTTTCATACAAAATCCTTTAGAATACTAAAAATATCTCTGTCATACTCCCTCTCCTCTCCACCTTCCCCACCCTCCAACTTACCTCCTTTCCTCTTTTTGTTACCACAACATTCGTTTAATAGATTTCTAAGGAAAAAAATGTTGCTTTCCCATCATAAACAAATATCCATTAGTATGTGTAATTCTTTAAGGAGATCAAGGAAAAAAAACTTTGAGTATAGTAGATAGGAGATTTTATCAACTCTTAGCGTTTATATGAAGGTAAGAAAATCATAATCTCAATAAAAATTTGGAAATAATAGAGTTAAGTTTGTTTATAACATGTTTCAACTGTTTGATTAAGGAAAGTCAAAAAAGGGAGGTGATAATGGCAAGGAAAGCTGGAAATAATGATTTAGGGAACTTTAACACCTTTTTTTATTTTTTATTTTTTTGGTGAGGTAAGCAATCTAAATCCTAATGGCCATGAGAAATTACGAATAATGACACATTTAAGATTACAATTGTACAATTGAAGATATAAAACTATAAAGTTACAAAATTTAATCATGATTATTAATAGGTTCATGAATTCAATAAAACATTTAAGGGAATCTAGAGTTGAGTTGAATCATGAAAAGAAATTACAAAAGAAATTTAGGTTAGAAGTTCGATGCAGGATAACTTAAGTCAAGTTTCAAAAGAGTTGGCAAAATTAGAGAACAAGTAAAAGTGCTTGAATGAATTTAGACTCACATGGTTACATAGGTAATTTGGTTAACTATATCATGAACTAAGTTAACTGAGTTGTGAAAAACAGTCTGTCAACTGTATGAGTGATTAAGTTGATCAAATGGGGTATGAAGAAGAAATTTGTTAACTAACTTGTACACTAAGTCGACCCAATTACTTTTACAAGAGACCTGATTGACTTATATTAGATGTAGTTAACTAGTTAGAGTGAAATTTGTACCTTAGACATAAGAATAAGATTTGTTAGTATGAATCATATGGTGATTGATTAAGTTATGTATAATATAGGATTTGTATCAAAATTCAAGGAGACTTAGGTTGGCAAATAGTCATCTAAGTATATGAGATAATTTTGACTTTTGGGTAAGTGTATAAGATTAGAGTAATGGACCTAATAACTATTTGACTATTAGAAATTATTAAGATTGGTACGCATTCCCCAGGTGCAATTATCAAATTGGATGTTTACTATCTATAGTGGGATGGACATCTATGATGAAGTGGTTAGTAGTTTTAAGCTTAGACTAATACATGAGTTTAAGTTGTCATTGATATGGTTAATTGCTATGATACAAATTAGGTATTCTAGAGAGAAGTTGTAAACAAGTTGCATTAGTAGAATGAAACACTAATGTGGACATTTTAATATTAGAATAATTGCTTGATAGTTGATATTAGTGATAAAAATAGTATGAGACAACTAATTAGAATATTGGAGACACGATACATCCTTCACATTTATATTTGGTTTTGGTATTAGGATCGGATGACACATACATATATATACATATTATATATATGGGTGTGTGTGTGTGTGTGTGTGTGTGAGTGTGAGTATGTTTATTATTGGAATCTGAGTATTCTAAATCTTTGAATGCTAAGGTATGTGTTTGTTGGCTCTAACTTAAATAACAATTTAATTTGTATTATGGTTGTTGCATTTAGTATATTATATAAGAATGCATGTAGTATGTCCTGTGAATGTAAATGTTACATAGTGTCTCTAAAATGGGTTCCTGCTTGACCTTTTCAAGAAAATATGCATTTTTTGGTAAAGGTTAATGATCATCATCATGGCTTTTAACATGGGAGTAAGAACCAAGCCAATGCACCCAATGGATTTGGGCTATAGGTTGATTCGATTTAGATTTAGGTTGATTATTACTTCCTTAGATATTCTATACTTTGGAATATAAGAGTTGTTACAAACAAAGGATTTATTATAAAATCAAGATGCTACGTTACTCTAAATTTGAAGAGATATCGAAACAAGAGTTTGTAAGAGATAGATTTAGTATCACATTTTGAATCATGTATGTTCCTACTAAGTATGGGATTATAAGGTAGACTGATCATGTCATGTGTTTTGGGGAGTAGCAAATATCCTATCTTTGATTTCCTCAATTGAATCAACATAATTTAAATAATCCTCCACATATTACTTATGACTTGAATAAAGAAGAGATTGTCACATATCAGAAGCTATAGATTCCAATCTTTTACAATATAATTCATCCTTCCTTTATGCATTTGATTAAATTTACTATAAGAAATTTACACCGAATTGTAAGTTGTAAAGGAAAAGTTCATTCTATGTGAGAGGAAGAGTATTAAAGGTAAGAGAATACCTTATAGATAATGATACGAGAAGAGTAGGAAAGAGAGTTTTCTTTTGGCTAAAACATAATCTATTCAAGAAACATGACCAATAAAAGGTTGGTGGATGGGATCCACAAATCTACAAGCAATAACATAGATAAAAGAGAGGAGAGTTTAAGAACTCAAAAGTTGCAACATGTTCCACAACTGCTTAAAATAACAAGTTAGTTGATATAAACATTAGTTTCTAAAAAATTATTATAAAAAAATAAATAATGACAAGAAAAAGAATTCTCAATAGCTTAATATCCTCAACTATTACATGAACACAAACTAGTTTTTTAAAGGAGATTGTGTCAAAACTGATTTTCCATCAGTCTCTATAATTACCAGATTCTAGCTGCCTCTAGCAACCCCTATAATTAACAGTGGCACATAAAACTAGTACCCCCTATCATTAAACCTACAGCTCCATTACAATTTATCTTTTTGATGTTGTTGTTAGGTAAACACAATCTTGTTACACTCTTTTGTCTGCAATTTGTAGTACGATTTTGTGACTTAACCTTATTGCAAAATTCTTTTATTTCCTCAAAGATGAAAAAACCTTCCTTAGATTAGATAAAGAGTTGTTGAACACGCAATCATTCCTATGCTTCCAATAATGCTATGACATAATTGCAAATGGTAAGGAACAAGTCTTGAAAATCAAGTACCGATGGCCTATTATTCCTCATCAGAATTTGAATTAGAAATCAATCATATAAGTGTTAATCTCATCCATTCAAAGTTGGTAACATGTAAACTAGCTTTATCATACATAATTACAATGAAAGGGAAAGTGTCCTTCTAATTCATCATAATGATAATTGAAGCAAGAAGTATTTGATATGAGTGTCTTAAAAAATCAGTTGAACTAGTACCTTACAAGTTTGTATATAATCTCTAGTGTTCATGTTTTTATTTTAAAATGTATTTTAGACTCCAAATTAAATATCCAAATGTTCCTGTCTATATCATAGGAGTAAGATGCACTATCCATTTTATCTATTTGAAACTAATTTTCTATTAAAATTGGATAGCATGATAAACCAAGAGTGTTCCACTCTTTTCATTAAGCTAAACTACTCAATAGATGTCTAAAAACTATAAGAATGCTTAGTATGGCCTGTAACTCCACTTCTATTAATAAGTGATGGATTGGTTGTAAGTTCTAATATAAAGTTTCATGAATAATTGCAACAATAAATTGAAGAATTGTTTGGTTGTTTATAGGACGAAGAGCTAAAGTGAAAGTGGTGATCTACGATATCTAAGGATTTAACTAAAGATAGAGCTTTTTCCTTTCCCAACTTCTTATATAAAATCTCACTGGAAATCAACTCTTTCCATTTTTGAATGCTTTGTCATTCTCAATAGATTCTGTCTCCCTTTTTAGAATTCAAAAAAATCATCTTTAGGAAAATATATACTTATAAGAAATTTAACTTGTAAATAGAATTTATATTATTTTCAATCCTTCATGCTAATTTTCGTAATAAAAGGTGTAAAGATCTCTAAAGCCAAGACCTTTAACATGCTTTGATCTAGATAAGACCCTTCTATGTTTCCAATGAATTATTGTCTCTTCTTAACTCCCTATAATAAAAAATAGCAATGAAGTTTCATACCTCCCCTTAGCACATTTTTGCAAAATTTAAAATATACATAATAAGTTGGGATTGTGTAGGCAATGACTTTAATCGTTATGTTTTTCCCTTTAGCTATAGAAGATTGCCTTTCAAACCTTGAAGTTCTATAGTAATTTTATTTTTTTATAGCTTCTAAATCCTTATAATAGATCTCCTCTCAAAGAGATAGGAAGCATAAATATTTTGGTTTATCTTAAGTATTGATTTTGAGAGTGAGACAGTAGTTGATAGGAATTAGACTACTGAGCTTTTGACTCATAGCCAAGCTCGAGGACTAAAAGGATTAATAAGGTGAATTCTTTTACTCTAGCCAACCCTCTCTAAGCCCTGCTTAGAGAATCTACTACACTTAACCATTGCTTTTCCTGGAATATTCATTTTTACCCTTTGTATTCCTTATACATTACTTATTTAGGATAATTCCATTTTCATCTTTTCTATTTTTAGGCAAGTTTCCCTAATTTCTCTGGTATAAATACCCATTATACATGTAATCACATAATCTAATCATCATTAATATACTGAATATTTTCCTTTGTGAATATTGCTCTCATCAGTTTGTTTGCTCTTTCTTCACTCTTATCCTAACCCTTAAGTAAGGCTAGGTGGTAAACAGCTTCATTGGACCAACTCGTGCATCATATTGAGCCGTACTGTAAGTCTTCAGAAGTTTTACTGATGTATCATATCCTTTAGATTAAGTGTATTAGGAAAATATACTTAATCCCGTTTCACTCAAGATGGAATTAAGATTCATGGGGATTATCTTTAAGCGATTTAATTTTTGAAAAATCAAGATAGACACAAATATGGATAAGGATAAACTTGAGTCAGATTTTGTGGAAATTCAAAATGAACTTTATCTAGAAAGATCTAATAAGGATTATCTCTTTGTAAAGTTTAAGAAATCTATCTAGTGGTTATGATTTTAAGTATATCTAATTTGAACAAATCAAGGAGAATAGATTTTTGGATTTCAAATTACCAAGATCTTCTCTAAAAAATATCTAAGGATTATCCTTTATATTCTAACGGTTGGATAATTATAAAAGTGAAGATAATCTTCAGATTTTTAGCCGTCAGAAAAACTCAATATAAAAGGAAAAATGATTCAAAACGTCGATATACAACTCTTAAGAAATATTATCGTTGCACAAAAAAATTCTTGATTAGTTGTTACCTTCCGAAAAGTTTCAAAAAGTTTTTCAGATACATTTTTAAAGAGTTGCATCAAATCAAAGTTCTACAACAAGTGTTATTCCTTTTAAGTACAAAATTATTTGAGACTTGTATTTTTATTCTCACTTGTAATCTCTATACTTTATTGTAGATAAAAGATAGTTTGTACTATGTAGATTTGTATTAACTTAGATTGTAAAGAGGCTAGATAGGTAGAGCAGAGTATTGAAAATTCATTGTAACGAATGCTTGTAATTTATTTGTGATATGATTTAGTGGATCAAGTAGAACGGTATTGGTGAAGTAGACCGGATCCCCAGCAACGGAGCTAAAAGAGAGTAGTAAGCCTCTATAAAATCTCTGCTTGATTTGCTCCTTCCTTACACTCTTTTAATTTTGTTTATTATTAGTTGTGCATTGAATTACTAAATTATCACTATTCACCATTATAAGTTATTAAGAGGGGTAACTTCATTTTTAACGAAAAAGTTTTAAAATTTTAAAGATATCAATTCACCCCGCCCCCTCTCGATATCTTATACAGGACCAACATTTATTATTACCAATATAAAGATTACAAGAAAGTGAGAAATGCTGTTGTCGAGTTCTTAAAATATGCCGCTATGTGGTGGAAGAACTTTTAGGTCATGAGAAGATGAGAGGGATTCTGGGAGATTAATACAACTTTAGAAGGAAATAAAAGAGTAGATAGAAGTTTTTGTAACTCCTACGAAAACTAAATATGGGTTTTGTATATATAGGATCTCTTAGTGAGCAAAGCATTGAGGATACAAGTATTTCGTAGTAAGCATAAGGACAGGTAAGTTGAGATCGTGGCTTTACCACTTGTTGAGATACTGTATTAAAATATCTGGAGGTTTAAGAGTACTCGTAGTTATAGTTGTAAATTAGCTGTTTGTATGCCTGCCATAGGTATGGTTGGTACTCTGTTTGTGATAGGATGTGAACTCCTTGGCGTGCTACTTTGCATGATTACTTCATTTTGTATTGTGTGAACTTGTCTAGCTAAGATGAAAAAAATACTCAGAAACAAATTTGTGTTGAATACCTATTTACAAGATACTTTTGCTCAATTTCAAGAGTTGAGATAAGGAGGCCAAATTGTTGATGAATATGTTCAAGAATTTCAAATACTTATGATTCACTGTGAAGTGGAGGAACCACTAGTGCAAATAGTTTCTAAGTTCCTTACTAGGTTGAGAAGTGATATCCAAGACATTGTAGAACTTCAGCAATTTACTACAATGGATGGGGCTATATGGATAACCCAACAAGTAAAGAGGCATAGAAGAAACAAAATGCCGACCCGACCTCCAGTGAGCTGAACTAGTCATCCAAGTTGACTTGGTTAGGGAAGTTACTAAGCTTAGTCAAGTATTGAACTAACCAGGAAGGTAGATGTTCGAGTCGAACAGAAGGGTCGACCTAACAGTGACTTATCAACCTAAACATACAAGAAATGACAGGGATTTGGAAGGAGGACCAACCGGATTAAGTACTTCAAGTACTAAAGGTTTGGACATATGGATGTTTAGTGTCCGAACCGACGAACTATGATTATTAAGGGAGATGCCCTAGAGGTCGAAGTTGATAGCATAGACGAGGAGCTTGAGGAGAGAGAAATGAAAGATGAGGTTGATGTAGATGCTGACTTAATCGAAGAGGATGTGTTCACGGAGGACTTATAGAACTTAATTCTAGTTGTTCGGCGTACCATGAGTTTGAAGCTCTCACATGAGGAGGAGCAGAGAGAAAGTTTGTTCCATTTCACGTGCAAAGTGAATGATCGGTTGTGTTCACTCATTATAGATAGTGGTAGCTGCACCAATATGACATTTGCTGACTTGATCAAGAAGTTGAAGTTGTCGACTATAGTACATAAAAAGCCATATAAGTTACATTAGCTAAACAAAAGAAGGGCACTAAATGTCACTCAGTAAGTACTATTGCTGATTTATATTAGGAATTATTTCGATGAGATCCTTTATAACGTACTATCCATATGCGCTTCACACGTATTAGTTAGTTGACCTTAGCCTTATGATCGAAGAGTTATCCACGATGGATGTAGGAATACATATGTGCTTAAGAAAGATGGGAGGAAAATTACATTGAATCCCATGGCACCGAATCAAGTTAGCAATTTGCAAGCTAAACTTGCTTGAGGATCCAAGAAGGATTTAATATTGAGTAGAGCTGAGCTCCTAGAAGTTGTAAAGGCCGATATGCCAACTTTTATGTTGGTTAAGAGGCTACTAGAGTTAAAAGAATGAAATGAACCACTCGTTGAGGTGCACTTCGATGACATCCTAGTATACAATGCCAATATGTTAAGTCACTATGAGCATCTTTGTGCCATATTAGATATGCTCTAAACCAAGAGATTATTCAACAACCTGAAGAAGTGTTGCTTCCATTAGGAGAAAGTGATATTTCTAAGCTATATAGGAGGAGGAGGAGACTTGCAAATGGATGTTGAGAAGATCTGAGCAATTCTTGAGTGGCCGACTTCGACCACTCGTGTCAAGGTGAGAAGTTTCCATGGAATGGCATCCTTTCCATGGCCATACCCTTAACTGAGCTGACAAAGAAGAACATTGAATTTAAATGGGGAAAAAAAGAGGAAAGAAGTTTTACCGAAGTAAAGGAAAGATTGACTTCTGCACCAGTACTAGCTTAACTTGACTTTAAGAAGATATTTAAGTTGGAATGTAACGTGTCAAGCATTGGTATAAGCACTATCTTAATGCAAGAACGACGACCAATTGCCTACCACAGCAAGAAGCTCAAAGGACCTCAGTTGAATTACTTCGTATACGACAAAGAACTCTTAGCTCTTATCCAAGCACTCCAAGTATGGCAGCATTACCTATTGCCGAAAGAGTTTGTCATTTATATCAACCATGAGTCTTTAAGGTATCTCCAAAATTAGTCTAAATTGTCAAACTGGTAAGCAAGGTTGATTGAATTCTTTGAGGGATTCAATTTCATGATCAAGTATAAACAAGGGAAGAGCAACGTAGTTGTAGATGCTCTTTTAAGAATACATGCGCTCTTGGCTGAACTGCAGACTAGGTCATTTGGGTATGCAAGTATCAAAGAGCAATATTCTAAGGACCCATACTTAGGCGTTGTGCCAATGGAAGAATAGTGGATGGATATCATGTGGAAGATGGATATTTATTCTAAAGTGGAAAGTTGTGTGGACCAACCTATTCACTAAAAGAGTAACTTATTAGAGAAGCCTACTATGGAGGACTCTCTGGACATTTTGGGAAGAGAAGAACATATGAACTGCTGAGTGGATGATTCTTTTGGCCGATGTTACGCCTTGAAGTCGCAACAGTCCCGCCGTGTAAACCATTCTTATGATAGTAACTGACCTCACAGTGCTTACCATAGTCATGATCTACACAAGGCGTTGACAACTCCTAGCTTTGAAGTATACAGTCCAAATAACAGTTATACTACAATTATAATAAATATTACAAATTTCTAATAAACATAAATAATTATAAGTAAGTCCACAGAGCTTCCCAGGAAATTTTACATGAACACAACAGTTTACTAATGTACATAATAACTATCAGTCTTTTATCCTTAACTACAAGGTCAGTCTAGTTACACATTATACTAAGTAACTTGATCCTCACACCCCTGGCTTCAAAAGGACTAACCTCTGGGTAATTGTAGGGCGGCATAGTACTTGAAGTGTTCAAAAATCAGAACCTGCAAAAGGATCTATAAGGGTATGAGCAACTACAGCTCAATAAGTTGAATTGGAGACTCATGAATGCATACAAGCACAAACAGGGTTATCAAACAATTATTTTCATGCAATGCAACAATCAAGTGTCATTGTACAACGTAGTCCGGTCTGTTGTGAAATCAGAGAAATTTCACTCGCTCTAATCCGAGTTAAGGAGTTCCATGTTATGCAGCAGCTCACAACCAAACCCAAGCTTGTGTAATGGAGACCTCGCTCCTCCCGCGACTACCTTCGTACCATTGACTTCACCCCCGCCGCGACCTCCTCTCCTGTCACTTAGTTCGACTGAGGATAAAGAAAGGACCATTTTGTAATCCTGCGCTATCCCTTTCGAAGGGGTCGGTATTTGGTTGGAGAATCCTATAATCCCCTAACTGGTTGCAATGCATGACATTTTTGGTTCTTAGAGTTGAATAGGATTAAATTTCATTTAGGGTGTTCAAACAATTTCACACCAATTCAATCATAACATAAGATCACTCACATCACAATTTCAGCACGAATTCAGATACATCAAACACATGCGTAAACTACTTACAACCACAACCATATACAATCCTAAGTCTCTGAGTACCACACAAATAGTACTCTATTACAATAAGTAATAACCCAACTTACTTGGAATGGTTCGATCGCTCGATCCCTTAATTGCAAGCTGATGTGTCTCTGGGTATCCTATAATACAAATAGGTCTTTTTAGTACTTATAGTTTATGGTTTCATATTCTAAGTTATATTTTAACTCATTTTTTTCGTGTATACCCATTACGTCCTAATGATTCGTTGTATTCTATTTTGGTGTTCGAATCCTAAATGAGATTTTAAATTTTGATTTCTAAGCCTTAAATATGCTCGAATCCTAATGTGAAATTAATCACATTAAGCTCGAGTATCCAAATATCCTATTGAGTCGTAATTTGGTATTCTAAATTATTTGGTACATGCTAACCCTAATTGAGGTATCGGATTTATTCCCAATGTGTGAAAATCTTACATTTTAAGACATTTACTTAAAATTAAATGTTATTTCAGATTTATTATTTTTTCTGATTTCTATTATAATATTATCTAAATAACCCTATTTTTTAGATTTATTAATTTACAATTTCACATATTACTAATTTCTTATATTAATTACCTAATTTCCTAAATTAACCATACTTAATACTCCAAAGGCTAGGATTAGGGTTCCACTTCAGAGATTAACATCCTTAAACATCTAATTAATATCTAAATCAATAATTAACATCTAAATCACCTAATTAACCCCAAATTACCCAATTTTTCCATCATTTTAGGGCTAAAAATTAACTTAAAAATTTTGAAAATTAATTTTAAAAAAATGGCTTCATAGCACTATTATACATCATATGAGCATCCTACAGAAAAAAATTGGACTCCAAACTACACTCCTAAGCCTATTTATTTTCCGTTCTAATCATGTTTGGTTTTGAAAAATTTGTTAAGGATCCTATATTTTCAGACGTAATTAAACTAAATAAATATTTTTCCATAAATCTACATACATTAAAACCTCAAAATAACAAGTTTCATAATTTTCTGGGCAAAATAACTAATTTTACAAAATTATTCAAAAATCGGGGTAAATAAAGGACTAACCGGTTCGAAGCTTTCTAGCCATCCAAACCCGGTCCAAGGTTGTCGGCCGGCCCAGACGGTGGGGCTAGTGTAGGGTGGTGGTTCGGTCCCAAGTAGTGGTGAGAGGTGGGTTTGGTTCACTTACCCAATCTGCACAGTTTTTTTTTTTTTTTATTTTCTGAATTTTCTCTCAAATTTTTGGGTCTCACGATTTTTCTTAGATTCCTTACTACCCAAATGAGTTCTGAAAATTTTTCCCCTATTTATAGATGATTTTTGTAATTATTATGCATTAATTTGACAAAACTTTGCCCATTATCCTTGATTTTTGGCTTTTATGTTGTCTAATTTTTATTGGTTGATTTTTCTTTTGCACATCCTGATATGCCACGACCTGATTTGGATCGTTTTATTCTCTTCTGATTTTTTTCTGATTTTTCCATAATTAATTTATAATTTTCTTTAATTATTTACTTAGTTTTTGGCCAATTTAGGTAATTTCGCATATTTTTATCTACACGTAAATACATGTGGGGTACATGTGAACATTCTTAATTATTATTTTGGTCATTCTAAAATTTTTAATATACATATAATCTATCTCTAGTAATTTATTAGTTATTAGATTACATTTTTCGCCTTTTCGGTAATTAGCAATTATTATGCTTAAAATTTGAAAATTTTATAGTCTCTTATTTTACTACTTATTTTCTTAAATTCACGTTTACGGGGTCATTTTTACTAATATTCCTCTCAATAGTTTATAATTTGGGTTTGATCGAATCTTTTAACCGATCGCCCTAAACCTTGCGTTCTAAGTTCAAGCCTACGGTTACTTGGTTCAACTTTAGGGCTTACAGCCGATAATGAGACGAGACATGTACTAAGTTGTTGAGGGTTGTACCATGTGTAAGAGGGCCAAATGTCGAGTTGAGTAATGAAAACCAATGCCTTTACTTGTCCCAACTGACACGCCCCGAAGCGATAGAGTCGTAATAGCCCTGCCATGTAAACCATCCTAAGATAGAAGTTGGCCTTACAACCACTATCTTTACAACCACTATCTTAGACCTGATCTACACAAGGCGTCAACGACTAACCCACTTTGAAATAAACAATTTGTAATTTAAATAAATCATTTATCTAAGAAAGTGAGGAAATATATATATACACTATAATTTAGTTATTACAATTATCGTTTACAATATTTTTCCATAATATATTTCTTAGTTATTACATTATTCAAAAATGAAAAATTCTAAAGTAAAAGCTTAGACCTTAAAAATATATGTTTGTTCTTCAAAGGTTTTTCCTCACTCCCTAGGATCCAGCAGTTGTTAGCTTCAGAGTAGTTGTTTAACACTTCTTAGCCAGCACTTACATGACGTCTATAGGGATGTGAGCAACCATAGCTCAGTAAGTTAGGATGGAGGACTTAAAATTATACTATAAACACAATAAAGTTTTCAATCAACTTATTAGGTGCAATGCATGTGCAAGCAAATGCCATCACACGACGTTGTCCGGCCCATCGTGAGATTAGAGAAATTACGCCAGCTCTAATCCGGGTTAAGGAGTTGCCATTAATGCAACAGTTCACGACTAAACCCAAGCTTGTGCAATGGAGACCTTGCTCCTCTCGCGATTATCATTGAACCACTCACTTTATCCTCGCCGCGACCTTCTCTCTTGTCACTTAGTTCAGCTAAGGATGAAGAAGGGACCATTATGCAATCCTGCGCTATCCCTTTCAAAGGAGTCGGTATTTGGCCGGAGAGTCCTAAGTTTCCCTAATGGGTTGCTATGCATGTCCGATTATGATTACTGACCGTATATTTGATTAAGTCCAGTTTAAGGTGATCAATCATTTCATACATTACATGTCAGAGCAACAAACAGAATCATAGCATCACCCATAATCAAGCACATGCACACATTCAACTATTTAACAAGCACAACTAAGCATAATCTTAAGTCTCCAAAATATAGCATCGTATTAATCTCAACTTACCTTGACTCCTCGCTCACTCATTCGAGGTTTGACTTGCTCAGGTTATCATCGATCATCCCTATAACACAAACGTGGTTTCAGTTTTTCTTATAACTATTATAGGTTCATTTTATCCTATAACGCTTATCGTTATGTTTTGTTTAGGGTTTAATATACCTAATTATCTAGGTCTTAAGTCTTTTACAATTATTCTAAGTTTAGGGTTAGGTTCGGGTTCGGTTTCCCTATCGATTTCTAAATTAGGTTCTAGTTTGATTTCTACGTATTATTTTATACTCCAACCCTAGAAATTCGTTTCAACCCATAATGTGAAATTAATCACATTACTTCTTGATCTCCTAAATACCATCATTATCCCCTAGTCAGTATTTATTTTACCCGGTACACTTAAATCCGTATTAGTGTACCGAATTCACTCCTAATATGAGAAATTTTTACATTTTTCATATAATTACATAAATTCAAGTCTTCTATCGGTTTTATTATATATCCCTATTATTTATATAATATCAATTTTCATCCTAATATTTTCTATCTATTATATTTCCAATAATTACATATTATGTATTATTACCTATTATGTATATAATACACTTCTAATATTTCTATCACTCTAATTATCATCTCTAAACATCAATTATCATTTCAAAATGTCTAAATTCATCCTAAATCAGATTTTACTCCTAATTATCCTAATTTACAAAATTAACTTAAAATTTACTATTTTTCCCTATTACTCATTTACTACATAATTAACCTAATAATTACATCTAACACCCTAAATGCTACAAGTATCATACTCCATCAGATTTCAAAATCCCAAAACATATAATTATTCATTAAATCAGTAATTAATCATTTAATTACTTAATTAACCCTAAATTACCCATTTTTATGCCTCATTTTAGGGCCTAAAAATTATCTAAAATTTTCGAAAATTAATTTTTGAAAATGAGCTTCATAGCATTGTTCTATATCATCTAAGTAGTCTACACAAAAACTTTGGGTTTAAAACTACACTCCTAAGGTCATTTATTTCTAAACCGAAACATGCTCGGTTTTGCATGATTTCTTAAGGACCCTATAGCAAAAGACATATTTTCATCAAAATAATATTTTTTCTAAAAACTACATACAAAATTATTCTAGAATAACAAAATTCATAATTTTATAAGAATATTTACTATTTTTAACAAAATTACATAAAATCGGGCTAAAAATTGAACTCATTAGTTTGGGTGGCTTCGTCCACTGCCAGCCGCTGTGGCCTTATCGGCTAGTCTAGGCACTACCACCACCGCATGGTGGTGGTGGTCATCCACTCCCAGCTGCTCGTCTATTGTGGGTTCCCTTTAAAAGCCCTAATTGCACAATTTTTCCTATTTTTTTTAACCCAAAATTTTCTCTCAATTTTCACCTCTCCCTAATTTTCTCTGATTTCTAATTGTCCAAATGAGCTTCTAAATTTTTCTTGCTATTTATAGAGCTTTAGAGTAATTATTGTGCATTAAATTGGACAAGACAATTGCCTTATCCCTTAATTTATGGCTTTTGTATTGTCTTAATTTAATTGACCGATTTTTTTCTTATTTTTTCTAGCTGCCACGACCCAATTCTAGATCATTCCTAATTTTTCCTGATTTTTCTTGATTTTTCCTTAATTAATTATGAATTTTCTTTAAGTATTTAGTATTATTTTAGCACATTTCACGTATTTTAAGTAATTACGTGTATTTATACCTACATGTAAATTCATATATAGTACAAATAAATATCCATAAATATTATTTAGGTCATTCTATTATTTTTAGTATACATATAATTTATCTCTAGCGATTCGTTAATTATCGGAATGCATTTTACGTATTTTCGATAAATAACAAGTTATATATTTAAAATTGGGAATTTTTTTATAGTCTTTTATTTTATTGCTTATTTTCTTAAATTCAACTTTACAGGATCATTTTTATTAATATTTCTAGTTTTATTTTATAATTTAAGTTCGATCGAGTCTTTCAATTGATCGAAACCTCGAATGGTTAGTTATGGGGCTTACACCAACCAGACCCTGGATTAAGTTAAGTATGGACTTTGTCCTCAAATTACCAAGAATAATTTAAGGTAAAGATTCTGTAACGGTTGTTGTGAATAGATTTAGTAAAATGGCACATTTTATGCTCTACTCCAAGACTAACGATGCTTTGGTTATTACTTCTCTCTTTTTATAGGGAATTGTTTAGTTACACAACGTACTGAAAAGCGTAGTCTCAGACAGAAATCTAAAGTTCTTGAGCCATTTCTGGAGAATTCTATGGCAATAGATGAGGACTAAATTATTATACAACACTTCTTGTCACCCTCAGAATGATGGCTAAATAAAGGCAATCGATCGTACTTTGGGATTATTGCTTCGAGTTATAGTGAGTAAGAACTTGGCTAATTGGAGCATCTGCTTGCTGGTGGTAGAATTTACTTACAACCGTATAGTACATAACACCACCAAGTAGACTCCTTTCGAAGTTATTTATGGCTTTAATCTCAAGTTACCCCTCGATCACACCCTTGTAGCTATATTCGAGCAAGAAGACCTTGATGTAAGGGCTCGAGTACAGTCCTTACAGCACATCTACAATAAGGTTACTTGCAAATCAACCAAGATGTTAGGAAAACGCGAGAAAAGGCTGAAGGGAGGAAATCAACACAGTTTCAGCTTGGAGATCTAGTATAGTTACACTTAAGTAAGGAGAGGTTCTTGAATAAGAGAAAGAACAAGTTGTCCGCCTGAGTTGAAGGCCCCTTCAAAATCCTCCAGAAGGTCTACGACTACGCTTTCAAATTGGAACTACCCTAAGAATATGAGGTCTTTGAAACTTTCAACATTGCCTACCTCAGTCCTTATCATCCCGAAGGGACCTTGAATGAAGACCAGTTGTATTTGATCTTAAATCCAAATCAAGCAGAAGGGAATGATGGGAATCAAATTATTGGGCCTTTAACCGGTAGCCAAGCCCGAGGACTAGAAAGATTAATGAGGTGAATCTTCTTACTCCAACCAACCCTCGTTGAAGTTAAGTTGCTCCTTACTATTGAGTAACTTCCCATGCTGTGCTAAGTGACTTCACATCTTTTGGAAATTCTATACCAACTTGATGAATACTTTACTTATAGCCCTACCCTTCACACACCCCTACCTAATTGTAGTTAACTCGACCACTTGCTCGGCAACATTAAAGTCGAGAGATCCCACATGAGTCCTTAGTTACTCCTTTTTGGACGAATCCACATCTGCCCAGCACCCTTGCTTGGCCAATCATCTTGACCGTACTGATTTGTCTGCATTTTCTAAGGGCATCATCGGTATATTGCTGCTACGTATCCATGCCCTGCTTGGAGAATCTGCCGCACTTGATCATTACTTTTTCTAGAATATTCGTTTTTACCATTTGTATTCCTTATACATTACTTCTTTAGGACAATACTCTTTTTGCTTTTTTTTTTTTTCATTTTTAGGCAAGTTTTCCTAATTTCTCTAGTATAAATACTCATTATACATGTAGCCACATAATTTAATCATCATTAATACACTGAATATTTTCCTTTGTGAATATTGCTCTCGTTAGCTTGTTTACTTTTTCTTTACTCTTATCTTAACCCTTAAGCAAAGGCTAGGTGGCGAGTGATCTTACCGAACCAACTCGTGCATCATATTGAGCTGTATCATGAGTTTTTAGAAGTTCTACTAATGCGTCATATTCTTTAGAGCTGTTTATGGGCTTACTTATTTTCTTCCTTTTTTTTGTTTTCTCGTGCGCTTCTCATCACTCTTTTCAAGCTTTCGATAAGCTTGGACCTATCCCTATGATCAGCCTTATCTACTTTTGGCTCTAGTCTGCATCAATAGTTAGCTTTAACTTTCTTAAAGTAGTATATCTATTGAAATGCAAAGGGAATTTTTGCAAATTTAGAAGTATCCATGAATTAGCAAAACAATCATCTAAAATTTGATTTAAGCCTAAGATTTTGTTTTGTGGATTTTAAGAAAAACAAAGCATCAATTGCAAAATTAAAGAGGAGTAAGGACAAAACTATTCCTTTCTACTTTAAGGCATGGGTCATAACAAATCTCCTTGTGTAATTCCTTTAATATTGAGTAGAGCCAAGCTCCCAGCAGTTGTAAAGGCCGATATGCCAACTTTTATGTTGGTTAAGAGGCTACTAGAGTTAAAAGAATGAAATGAATTACCCGTTGAGGTGCACTTCGATGACATCCTAGTATACAGTACCAATATATTAAGTCACTATGAGCATCTTTATGTCGTATTAGATATGCTCTAAACCAAGAGATTATTCGACAACCTGAAGAAGTGTTGCTTCCATTAGGAGAAAGTGATATTTCTAGGCTATATAGTAAGAGGAGGAGACTTGCGAGTGGATGTTGAGAAGATATGAGCAATTGTTGAGTGGCCGACTTCGACCACCTGTGTCAAGGTGAGAAGTTTCCATGGACTGGCATCCTTTTATAGAAGGTTTATCAGGAATTTCAGCACCGTGGCCGTACCCTTAACTGAGTTGACAAAGAAGAACATTGAATTTAAATGGGGAAAAAAAGAGGAAAGAAGTTTTGCCAAAGTAAAGGAAAGATTGACTTCTGCACCAGTACTAGCTTTACTTGACTTTAAGAAGATATTTAAGCTGGAATGTGACGCGTTAAGCATTGGTATAAGCACTATATTAATGCAAGAACGACGACCAATTGCCTACCACAGTAAGAAGCTCAAAGGATCTCAACTGAATTACTCCGTATACGACAAAGAACTCTTAGCTCTTATCCAAGCACTCCAAGTGTAGCAGCATTACCTATTGCCGAAAGAGTTTGTCATCTATATCAACCATGAGTCTTTAAGGTATCTCCGAAATCAGTCTAAATTGTCGAATTGGCAAGTAAGGTTGATTGAATTCTTTGAGGAATTTAATTTCACGATCAAGTATAAACAAGGGAAGAGCAACGTTATTGTAGATGCTCTTTCAAGAATACATGCGCTCTTGGCTGAACTGCAAATTAGGTCATTTGGGTATATAAGTATCAAAGAGCAATATTCTAAGGACCCATATGTAGGCATTGTGCCAATAGAAGAACAGTGGATGGATATCATGTGGAAGATGGATATTTATTCTAAAGTGGAAAGTTGTGTGGACCAACCTATTCACTAAGAGAGTTACTTATTAGAGAAGCCTACTATGGAGGGCTCTCTAGACATTTTGGGAAGAGAAGAACATATGAGCTGTTGAGTGGATGATTCTTTTGGCCGAGAATGAGATGAGACATGCACTAAGTTGTTGAGGGCTGTGCCATGTGTAAGAGGGCCAAATATCGAGCCGAGTAATGGAAACCAATGCCTTTGCTTGTCCTAACCAAACCCTAGATTAAGTTAAGTATGAACTTTGTCCTCAAATTACCAAGAATAACTTAAGGTAAAGATTCTGTAATGGTTATTGTGAATAGATTTAGTAAAATGGCACACTTTATGCTCTACTCTAAGACTAACGATGCTTTGGTTATTACTTCTCTCTTTTTACAGGGAATTGTTTGGTTACACAACGTACTGAAAAGCGTAGTCTCAGATAGAAATCCAAAGTTCTTAAGCCATTTCTGGAGAACTCTGTGACAACGGATGAGGACTAAACTACTATACAACACTTCTTGTCACCCTCAGAATGATGGCTAAATAAAGGCAATCGATCGTACTTTAGGATTATTGCTTCGAGTTATAGTGAGTAAGAACTTGGCTGATTGGAGCATCTGCTTGCCGGTGGTAGAATTTACTTACAATCGTACAGTACATAACACTACCAAGTAGACTCCTTTCGAAGTTATCTATGGCTTTAATCTCAAGTTACCCCTCAATCATACCCTTGTAGCTATATTCGAGCAAGAAGACCTTGATGTAAGAGCTCAAGTACAATCCTTACAGCACATCTACAATAAGGTTACTTGCAAATCAACCAAGATGTTAGGGAAATGCAAGAAAAGGCTGAGGGGAGGAAATCAACATAGTTTCAGCTTGGAGATATAGTGTAGTTACACTTAAGTAAGGAGAGGTTCTTGAACAAGGGAAAGAACAAGTTGTCCGCCCGAGTTGAAGGCCCCTTCAAAATCCTCTAGAAGGTCTATGACTACACTTACAAATTGGAACTACCCAAAGAATATGAGGTCTTTGAAACTTTCAACATTGCCCACCGTAGTCTTTATCATCCTGAAGGGACCTTGAATGAAGATCAGTTGTATTTGATCTTAAATCCAAATCAAGCAGAAGGGAATGATGGGAATCAAATTACTGGGCCTTTAACTGGTAGCCAAGCCTGAGGACTAGAAAGACTAACGAGGTAAGTCCTCCTACTCTAACCAACCCTCGTTGAGGTTGAGTTGCTCCTTACTGTCGAGTAACTTCCCACGTTGTGCCAAGTGACTTCACATCTTTTGGAAATTCTGTACCAACTTGATGAATACTTTACTTATAGCCTTACCCTTCACACACCCTTACCTAATTGTAGTTAACTTGACCACTTGCTTGGCAACATTGAAGTCGAGAGATCCTACATGTGTCCTTAGTTACTCCTTCTCGGATGAATCTACATCTGCCCAGCACCCTTGCTTGGCCACTCATCTTGACCGTACTGATTTGTCTGCATTTTCTAAGGGCATCACCAGTATATTGCTGCTACGTATCCATGCCCCGCTTGGAGAATCTATTGCACTTGATCATTACTTTTTCTAGAATATTCATTTTTACCATTTGTATTCCTTATACATTACTTCTTTAGGACAATACCCTTTTTGCTTTTCTTTTTTTTTTCATTTTTAGGCAAGTTTTCCTAATTTCTCTAGTATAAATACCCATTATACATGTAGCCGCATAATTTAATCATCATTAATACGCTGAATATTTTCTTTTGTGAATATTGCTCTCGTTAGCTTGTTTACTTTTTCTTCACTCTTATCTTAACCCTTAAGTAAAGGTTAGGAGGCGAGCCATCTCACCGAACCAACTTGCGCATCATATTGAGCTGTATCGTGAGTCCTTAGAAGTTCTACTAATGCGTCATATTCTTTAGAGTTGTTTATAGGTTTACTTATTTTCTTCCTTTTTTTGTTTTCTCGTATGCTTCTCATCACTCTTTTCAAGCTTTCGACAAGCTTGGACCTATCCCTATGACCGATCTTATCTACTTTTGGCTCTAGTCCGCATCTATAGTTAGCTTTAACTTTCTCAAAGTAGTATATCTATTGAAATGCAAAGGGAATTTTTGCAAATTTAGAAGTATCCATGAATTAGCAAAACAATCATCTAAAATTTGATTTAAGCCTAAGATTTTGTTTCGTGGATTTCAAGAAAAACAAAGCATCAATGGCGAAATTAAAGAGGAGTAAGGATAAAACTATTCCTTTCTACTTTAATTCCTTTAAAAGACCCTAAGCTCTAGCTTTTAGATCATTTTGACAAAAAATTAACTACTAAAAGAAATAGATAAGAGGAGATAGGATCTTGTTATAGCCTCACATAGGAAAGTAACATGGACTAAGTGTTGTTCTTAAGTCTTAGGGGCTCTCCTACTTATTAAGTTAGTCTTTTGGATTGAGCTCCCCCCTTGGGCTTGAGTTATAACATTTGGTGCTCTCATTGAGAAGACCAATCTTACGGACGGGGCGAGTTGGAAAAGGAACGACCTGAGAGAGGGCTAGTTAGAAAAGGAGTGACTTGGGAGAGGGCTACTTAGGAAAGGGTTACTTGATAAAGTAAAACGTGAGCCGCCCAGAATGAAAGCTACCCAGAGTGGGTAATATAGAGTGAAAGCTATCTAGAGTGGACAGTCTAGAGTGAAAGCTACTTAGAGTGGGTAATTTAAAGTAGGCCAACGTGAGGTTGGCTTTCAAAAGGAGGTGCTAATGTTACAAACCCACATGGGAAAGTAACATGGACTAAGTGTTGTACTTAAGTCTTAGAGGCTTTCCCACCTATCCAGCTAGTCTTTTGAGTTGGGCTCTCCCTTTAGGCTTGGATCATAACGGATCTTCTTGTATAATTCCTTTAGTAAGATGAAAATGCCCTATTCCTTTTCCATTTATTAATATATTATAAGAGACCAAGGTAATATAATTCATAATCTAACTAATTTATGCCCATTTTAGTTGTACTTACTTCGAGGAAGGACCATAACGCTCCATCACATGTTGTTGTAACAACAAAGCACAAAAATCTTTTTTTTTTTTCCTCCCCTTTTCTTTTGATTTTTAGAAGGGAAAATGTCTCACATGTCATGAAGAATTACCTTAGATAAGTCAATGTGGGATAAAGGTACTTCAAAAATGAGTAGTAATGGAGTCTAAAATAGGTTATAGCCTATTAGAAGGGACTTTAGAAGTAATTTATTAGCAAAAATATATAAACAAATGAGGTGGAATTGAAAAATATCATACGGATGTTAGACTTTGATTAAAAATATGTTAATGATATCAAAGTTAGGGGAGAGCAAACCTGTATTATAAAAGTTCTTTACTAACTCTATCATAAATGGACTTATACTTGCTTAATGTGATTGATATAAGAGACCATTGAAGTCGTCTAAACCTAAAGCTTCCACTCCTTAATTAAAATGCAGTCTCTTTCTCCTAATTTCCTTCTAATGGTCCATTAACCAATTATTTAGATCAGGGGTAACAATAGTTTGAACATAATAAGCAATTGAGTTATTATGAGAAGTATTTCTAGTAGTAAAAAGGTTGGAATAAAAACTCAAGAAAGCCTTAGTCACTTCTAATAAAGCTCTTCTTACCTTAGGGCATTCTTAAGTTGCTGTTGCAACACCATTTCCCCAAATTAATTGGCCTTACCACCTCCATCAAATGGAAGTAAACACGTCAAGAGTGCAATTCATCTATTACTCTTTCATTATTATGCACATTAACATTGCTACATTTGATGAAAGCATGTATATAAGCTTTTACTTTGCATATTAGAAGAGCAAAGTCAATTGGTTCATTAATCTCTTACCAAGTCTTTTCATTATTTCTCTACAACATCCACATTCCTAGTAATATCAAGGCCCCTTTATCACACTTATTTGTTTCCATAAGCAAAGGAGAGTTGTCACTTCCATTAGTAAGAAAATTAGTTGATTTGAGTTCTAGGAAACTCATCAAGCCAGTTAGAATTGACTAAATCTGTATCTAATCTTCTTTAACCAATCCCCATTGCAATATAGCAATGCTCCAAATGAAATGTTATCCTTGAAATCCTTTATCTATAAGTTAATTGTCGGATTTCATACTCTAAAAATTCCTCATTTATCATTGTGGTTTTTTCTTTCCTCTTATTACTCATCTCTTCCATATAACTTATCCCATTCAAATCCAATTAACATCTAAGGATATTACATTTCATAAGAGACAAATCGTAGCCTATCCAACAACAAACAAATGGAAAAATCTAGATTTATATGGCACCATGAAATTAGGTACAACCTTGCAAAGATCATTGATTTTAATATCAATTATTTGAGTCTACTTACTTAACATCCATATTTATATTTATGTCATCATTCCACCATAAAGCTAGCCCATAGCTTGATTTAATAGGGTCAATATAAGGTTTATTCTCAAAATGCAATCTCCATCTAATGTGATGAATATTAACTCTTTTTTCCTTGTTTCCACTAAGAAAACAATTTAAGATTTTAACTTGTTATTAGGTGTGTAGGCTTAGGAACGGTCAAGGATTACCCCCAAAACCTTGAAGATTCCAACTTAAGGCGATTATGGTAACTCATTTGGCTGTTTTAGGCTAACCATCACAACCAGTAAGACCAGCATCCATTCCATCTAAACCAAATTACTTCTACTCCTCCTTATATGAGCTCCCTCAAATTTAGTTTTTCACCCACTCATATGACTTTACTTGCTGCCATTTTAATAAGAATTTCTTTCTTTTCTTTCTTTAATTAGCAAATTGAACTCTTTTCCACCCTCCCAAACTCTAAAGTGCTTAATGGACAAGGATTAAAGATTGCAAGGCTTTGATGATATGTGATGGAATGTTGGCGCATTTAAAGGGTGTTAAACAGGGAGAGTTTAAAGGACTATTGGTTATAGTTTAAAGATGTGGATAAGAGTATCAACTCTATTTAGAGAGTTGGGTTGTATTTGAGCTATATTGATAGGTTCTTGCACGGTATAAGGATTCTTCTTATTTTTTATTATTAATTGAGAGATGTAAATAACTTGGATATTTATATTAATTATATGTTGAGTATCCTAAGATGGCTAAAAGTGAATGATCCAAGAGGCTACTCTTGTGTTCAATTCCAACAGGAGAGGGGCCCAATATTTTCTCTGACTTCGATTAAGTTCCGCGAGTGATAGATAGAGAAGATCTAATAGGAGAAACGTGACATATGCGTGACATATGCATGACATATTGGTTAACTCATGACTTTCCCTCGGTGGCATTTTCCTTGGCAATAGAAAAGGGAGGGAACTTGCCTTTGAAAAAAATTTGATTTATCATACCCAAAATGAAAGAATCTCCTAGACTTAAGTTATCCTTGACAAAATGAAACTTCCTTTTTAATTTGGCAACAAAGGACCTACCCTCATAATCTTATTTTCACCGTGTTCTAAATTCCTAATATTTCATATTTGATTTATTACTCTTTCTTTATTAGTTTTTTTTTTCTTTTTCTACTATATGATTTTTCTTCATAGAATGGAAAAAAAAATTCTGGAATCTACCCTCATACTTAAATTAAGATTGCTAAAATTGTTGTAATATAGTGGTATGAATATTAGTTTTTTAATAAAATAAATCAGATTTAAATCTCTTGATGTTGTAATATAGTGAGAAAAAAAAAAAAAAGAGTCAAGATTAGTAGGAGCAAGAGTTTGGATTTTCCTTCGTGGAGCATGATTCTCTGGAGCCACATGCAAAACAGCAATCGAACAATTGTTCATATTTATTGGAAATTCAAATTTGTCTTCTCCTGAAAATTTAATCTACAATCTATTGATCACTGGGTTCGAAATGTGAAATATGACTTTTAAGGAAATTTCTTCCAATTGTTTACATGTCTTCAACCTAAATGACGACTCTGCCAATTTTCCTACTAATATCTCTTGAATAATTTGTCGATAACGTGTTTTTTGGCAAAATCTGAAGCTAGTAATTGGAGGATGCAAACTCCATGTCTTCCAATTTTTGGTCATGATTACACCTCAAAATGAAAAGGCAAACCCATTATTGACCGAGGCTCTTGATCCAATACTCCTTCTCAACAAGCTTTATCCTTAAACATGGCCAAAATTATTGTGGAGATGAAGAAATTTTCACCTTTTCGATTCTTTCCTAGATTCTGCACATAATTGCTGTTGGAACAAGCTCTTCAGAAATCACTTCGCCCACCAAGTGATGCTCAAACACATAGGCTCTGGTTTCAAATCTTTATCACATTGATGTTGTATTGGTTTCGTGATATCAAGGTTGTAAAGCAATCTACATACAAGAGATATAAGGATTTTGATAAAAGAGGAAAAATGAATGAGAAAGGACACAAGGAACCAAAGAATAGAGTATCAAAGACCAGAGGACAAAAGCTACTAAGTGATGCCATGTAAATTTGAGAACCTTAATCCATCGTTTTACGTGAAATTTTAAGGGCATTACCATAATTCTATTAAGCATTATATTATCACATAAATATAGATATAATTATTTATAAAGAATATGTATCTTTAATTATTATCTTAAAATAAAGAGATAATCATTTAAATTGAGGATGGGGAAAGGTAGCTAATTCAAGTTCAAATAGGGAAAAAAAGAACGAAGGTAGTGTTTGATTGTTAAAATTAGATAGAATAAACAAAATTGGATAATATAAGTATAAAAATTATATAACAATACAACAATATTGTATTATGTTTCGTTTACACAATATTAATCATATATTTTTACGATGTTTTTTATTTAGTATACATAAATACTATATTCAATATTATATTTTGATTTTATACCTTTAATATTATCTAATATTTATTTAATTAATTTTTATATTATTTAAAAGGTATAAATTTTAAGTATTGTTTAATACTTATACATTCAATATTATTTGATATTGATTTAATTACATTTGCATGTTTAATACGTGTATTTTTATCAAATGAAACTAACTTTAGTACCATATTTTAGATGTAACAAAATTTAAGTATTTTAATTTTTTTTTGGTCAAAAATAAAAACTAAGCTCAAAGGACAAACAAAACATTACATAAAAATTTTTGACCAATCAATCCGATAAATATTATACAACCGAAAAATAGATAGCCGTGTGCCTAGTTTCAACTTCTAAATCTACAAAAGCCACTTAAAAATAGAACAACTCACTGGTCCACGAAGGCATGCAACTTCCCTTAGAAAGGACATTGGCGACAGCAATCGGTATCAGTCGTTTAACTCGTACCCAACTCTCGGTAGGGAATTGGAAAAGCATCCTCGGATCGGGTCTTCAAGGGTTTTAAGGTATTTGAATTGATACCAGCTTTCCATTTCTCTCTCTGCTCTTTGTTACTACTTACTACTATCTTGGGTTATCATCAACTACTTGGCTACTTGATACCAGAGACAGCATCCTCGAAATAATACTTAAAAAAAAAAAAATGATAAAAAGAATTTAGGGATTGGAATTACTGTTGCAGAGTCGACAAACCCAAATTCACATTTCTCCGCAGGCTTTTGTGTTTGATTATCTGTCTGTCTTTCGGTTTTTGTAAGTTCACTTCACTTGTTTGTCAAAATGTCTGTGAGGAAATTTACATGGGCCTGTTTGTTACGTTTGTTTCTTGTTCGTGTCTGATCTTCGTGCTTCCATTTTATTCTTTTGATATCTTTCTTGACTAAAGAGTTTTAAACTAGTGCCGAAATGATACCAACCCACAAGCGCAACCTCCCCCCCCCCCCCCTTTTTGGTTTGCAGTACAATGTTCGTTAAAAGCAATGCGTATAGTTGTCAAGTAACACATAGTAAGTTCTTTAATCTGTAGGGTATTATAAAGCATTAAAGTAATATTGTGTAGTTCTATTCCTTCTGAATTTTCCTTTCTTAGCTTTAGTGCTTAAGTTTCTTTATGTGTTGCATATTTTGAATGTTATATTTAGTATCTGCAGCCAAATGTCATATGGTATAGGTTGGCTGCGAATCCATTTGATTGTCAATATTTGATCGTACTCCATCTCGAAGTAGATTCAACTTTTGTCATTTGCATATTGAACATGTTTGCATAAGTCCTGTGTCAAGTGATAATTGGTTCAAGCTAATAAACATTCCAGCTTGTGATTTCATAATCTCTATGGAGCTTTTTGTGATCTTCCTTTTTGAGTGATATTACACAAATGGGAAGCTATGGTCAACTCCAACAGAAGATACAACAACTTGAGGCATTCATCGATAAGCGTCTCAAACCAGATCTTGCACATGCTGTTGCTGAAAGGTATATCTTTTTCTACAAGTGCTTTTGTCTTTCACTTAACAAATTTAAGGATTAGGATGCAATCACAATTGAGATGGCCAGAACCCACATAAAATGATAAATGCAATCTTCAAATGGGCTTTTCATATGTCAATACTATGTGTTTCTCTATAGGCTTCTAATGTGCAATGGGATGTAAAGATTCATGGGACTTAGAGCTTAAGTTTTTTGTGAGACTTAAGGGTTGCTTGGCTTTGAAATTGTGAGGATTCTCCAAGGAAATTTTTGTAAAAGTTTTTATTTTTCTCTTTTTAGGTTTTCATTTTTCAAATTGAAATTATGAAAATGCGGAAAATATGTTTGGTTCTCTTCATTAACTCCCTTCTAATGTTCTAGAGAAAAGATGGAGGGTTATGACACAGAAGAAATGAAGGAAGGAGAATAGAAGGAATAAAAGTTTTCATTTCCTCTTTTTAGTTTTTTATTTTTCAAATTGAAATAATGAAAATGTGGAAAATATGTTTGGTTTTCTTTGTTACCTCCCTTCTAATGTTCTAGAGAAAGGATGGAGGGTTATGATCCAGAAGGAATGGAGGAAGGAGAGGAGAACAGACAGAAGTGTATTGCTTTAAATTACAAAATTGCCATTGAAAGAGTTTAACCTGTTTTCAAAAATGCCATAAAGAGCTCAATACATTAA
Source organism: Lumnitzera littorea (assembly GCA_024138015.1). NCBI lineage: Eukaryota > Viridiplantae > Streptophyta > Magnoliopsida > Myrtales > Combretaceae > Lumnitzera > Lumnitzera littorea. The sequence goes on along the minus strand of JAMXBB010000006.1, from coordinate 37,273,240 downwards.
TAACGATGCCATTAAATGAGTTCAACTTGTTTACTAAAGTGTGATTGCCTTTTAATTTGAAGATAGAAAACAGTGTTGTTTTATCTCTGTTTAATTTTTTTACTGTCCACTAACACCTTTTATCCCCCCTTTTTCCCTTTCTTTCCTTTATTGCTTTTAACTTGGGTGAAATCTCTTGTCCTTCTTGTCTTGCTTGAGCAATTTTATGTATATGCTGATCCCCTTATTTGATGTCCAGCTGATAAAAATCTTCAAAAGCCTTAGTTTGTGCTTCACTTACTGTGTTGTTGGCTTCTTTCTTATTAAGTGATTTATCATTTTAATTCACTTGATGTCATACTTGGACAACGGATGCATTCCTTTTACCCTGTTAATAATTATTTATGTGGTTCGTTCATTTGCAGGGACAAGGTTTTTGAACAGAAGAAGATTTTGTATCCTACAATGCTAGTAAAGGATTTTCAGATGTTCTTTCAAAATAATCTTAAGTACTTGATTCTTTGTATCATATATTTCTCAAATCATATGCCATGTCTTATTGACTTATACTTGTTGCTTCGGAGTTCATTAGCATCTCTATACTGCAAGGCCCTTTACTTCTCCTTCCTTTTCTCACCTCTCTCTTTAATCTCTTTGAAACCTTGATTCTTATCAACTTGTAGCTCAGATTTGAGAAGGAACATAGAAAACTTGGAGAAAAATAGTGTAACGAGTCTAAGAACAATGGTCAATATAGGGTCTGAGGTTTACATGCAAGCGGAGGTGTAAGTCTCCTGTCTCTCTCTCTCACATGTATTTTCATTTAATTTACTGCTGAATAGATGATACCAACTTCCACATGTGTTAAAGCTTAGATTGAATTTTGCATTAATTTATATGGTGTTATGTTCTTGTATACTGAGTTGTTATCCCGTAAAGGTTATAATGGGAATAATGAAAGATTACGGATGTGCTCACTTTTTGGTGTTATTTTTTATCTTTGGATGTTTTTAAGTGCAACAAAGTTCAGTCTCCATGTACAGGTCAGACACACGACGCATATTTGTGGATGTTGGACTAGGATTTCATGTGGAGTTTACATGGTCTGAAGCGCTGAGGTTCATATCTCTACGGGAGGAAAAGCTTGACAGGTCATCATGTACTTTGTTTTATATGCATTAATTTGGTCATACAATCACAACAGAAAGCTTCTTACTGTTCTGGATAATGTCTTTTCTTTCATTAATCCAGCTTAATAGTTTAATTGTTTGAATGACTCATGCTTGTATGTTTTCTGATTTTGCAGGCAAATAGAAGAGTGGACTAAATTAGTTGCATCAATTAAAGCAAATATTAAACTGGTATGGTTTCTGTGGTTCTGACATCTTTATGGTTTAAATGCTGCTTCCGTTTCGTTCCAATCCAACTGTAAGTTTGGTCACACATTTGTTTGCTGAGTGAGATAGTTCACTTCATCTCCAAGATAAATTTTTCCTTAGTATCTCGATTGTAAAGCATATATGATATGTTGCATTGTACATCTATTTTATGGTGCCATATCAAGATCCTACTCTCCCTCTATTCCCTTCTTTTCAAGAAGAAAAGAAACATGCTTTTTAAAAATATTATTGACATGATGCTCATGGATTCCTTTTTCTAGGCAAAATTTAGTCCCACCCTAATATTGGAGGAGTCAATTTTGAAAAACCTTAAAAAAAAAATACAAGTAAAATGGGATCGTTGCAGTTATAAATCCCTATAGTGTCTCGTTGTAACCTGGTTTCTTATTTTCCTTGTTTGATATGAAATTGAAATGTGGAGGTTGCTTACGAATAAGGCTTGGGAAAGGTCTTTGTAAGCTATCTTATAGTTTGATAACTACCGATTTAATATCTTCTTCATGCTTCATAGGAATGATGTTGTAAATCAAGTGTAAACTACAAAAATATCTTCTCAATTTAGGATATGGTATGACTAATTTCTGTATAAAGAAATTGATACTTGATAGTTCAATTTATATAATGATTCAATCATCATTTACTTTTTTATTGGATTGGGATTGAAAGTGAATTTCCCTCTTTGAATGGTTCATGGTGGACTTTTTGTTTATGTATTTAATCAATTGCAATAATCAAATATCATTTACCCTCAAATAAAGAAAAGGTTTACAGAGTATTAGTATCTTAGTAAACATTTTTAGAGATGATAGTTCTGAAGATATGAGTGTTGCCTTAAAATCCAACGCAACAGTTTAGAGATTGTTTTTGTGCCCATGTTTAACTAGCACCTTATTATAAGAATAATGCCGCTTTGCCACTTATAAAGTTCTGTGAGATTGCCTGCATGCATGATTAGGGCATGTCTCTATTCATCAAGTGCACACTTTATTGTGGGTATGTAGGGAGAGTGTTCACCCTATATTTCAGGATCCATTTTGAGGAAACAAGTTCTCTGGACAATTTGGATAAAACCTCGAACATACCTAGGAGGGCTGAGTGAATAACCTTTTGCAGATGTACTGTGTGGGTTCACTAACTTAAGAAATAGCTAGCTAATTCCTGTGTCAAAAAATTGTTGGTTTCTTTGCAAAGGGTCAATTTAATCGAAGAATACAGTGCAAAAGGGATCATATAGCAGGCAACTTATAGCGAGCTTCATGGAAATGGATCCTCTTTATTTCCTTTCTTCAATTTCCATAAATTTACCTTTTGACTGCTATGTGTGTATCGATGATTGAAATTATAAGAAAAAATATAATATCACAATAATGTTATGAGGTAATTCAAGAATTTAGGTAATTTCAACTATTGATTTGGAAATTGAGAGGACAATGAAGAGGATGCAAATCCGAGTTAAATGCTTTGTTGTCATTATCCTTCTGGCCCATGGATCAAGGACTTGATGGATGGGACTATATGCAGGTATGTGAAGGACTTGGGGAGTTGCAAAAGCTTCCTGCAGAGTGGACAAAACCAGAGCGCGTTTTCTAGTGCAATAGAGGAAAATAGGTCTTCTTGTGATCGTGTCCTGTGTGAATAACCTGAATGAGAGATAAGAAGAAAGGTGAAAGCAGAGACGGTGCAGAGAGCAATTTTAAATGAACAAGCAGATGAATCGTTCTGCTTCAAAATTCTTGATAGTTCTTTGAAACTTCGTTCCTTTACTGTGTACATTCCTTCTAGGTTAGAGCTATAGTCTAATGTAAGAGTTCTTCATGTTGGTATGCGGGTGGAGTACATAATAAAACATTTGCAAGACTTATTTTAATGGAAGTCAATTCGAATCCGAGTTCCTATATCAATTCTCATCCTGCAGTTTTTTAACTACTCAGCATCTGACCTTTGGTCGGATTAGATTATTATGTTGTTTATATTACTTAATGTCCGTTGCATTGATAATTACAGCGTCGTCGGTAATCTGTAGTTCTCATGGATCTGTGAGTTAATGCTCAGTGGAAAGCTATAAATTCTAGGGTATTTCATCAAGTTTTGATGGCTTATCTAAGCACTTACAAACATTTATGCATACATTTTATTACAAAGCACGAGAATTGTCTGATCCTTATGTACTTTTAAATCTAATTCCAAAATCCAGTGTAGTTAGTATTGGAAAATATCCATCATAAATATCCACGAAGGTGTGCTTTAATTGCTTGGCTTGAGAGTTAAGAATATTCAGGCTCAAATCCCACCAAAAGCAAGATAAGTAGAGATTGATCTTTTAACTAGTCATGGGTAGTTTATTGATACTCTCCTCTGTCGGTCATTGAAATGGAGGTTAAAAAAAAAAAAAGAAAAAGAAAAAAGGAAAATTACAAAAATAGATTTGGTAACATGGGATACCTGAAAGGGTCCATCCCACTGAGGTTGATGGTTGTTAGAAGTCTCTAATCTTGGTTGGTTTTATTGTTTTCCGAGAGTGATTGCAAAGGTTTCAAGCAAGTATACTAATTTCAAGCAAGGAGACTAGCAAAGCATATCTAAGAAAAGTTATTTGTTTATCAAAAGCTTAAAGCAGAAAAGAAAATTTATGACATTTCTTAGGAAGGGTGCATGTTTTGACGCCTAAACTCGGGTTATCCGCGTTAAGGTAAGGCAAGTGGATTTTATACGGACCTAAACTGAAGCTTGATTTAATTTATTAGTTTGAGTGGGTTCCATTCTCTAAAAGGTAATTTGACGCAAATTAAAATGGTAATTATATCAAGGCTCTATTTAAGCTTGATTAATATTTAAGTTTAATTTGAACATGATTAAGCTCACAAATTAGTTAGTCTATACATTATGAAGCTTAAACTTGAGTTTATGAACTACTTGAGTATCTCAAGCTTAATTTGGTAAATTAGTTGAATAGTTCAAGTTAGTATAAATCATTTTTTTGAGTATTTATCAACATCTTCCTTTATTGCTACGTACTATCATTGATGGTGGGCTATTACCATCTCCTACAAAATACCATTTACCGCTACAAGCTACTAATATCTATAACCCTTGAGACTATTTCTTTAATATTTGATTATTCACAAAGTTTTTGCAAAATGTACACAACATTAGGACGTATATAGACGCTTCATGTTGTGTTATGCTGAACTCGAGTATTGTCTCGGTAAATTGATCTTTAGTTCGAAATTTGTTGCTTAATTAGATTTATTTAATTGCAGGATCCTAAACTTTAGAATTGATTGCTTTCCGATTATTAAATCCTTATATGCCTGCGTGGCGATTCTGTAATGCACCTATAATGTATATACCTTAAAAAATAACCTATTAAAAAAGTACTACTAATTATCCTATATATATATATATGTATGTATATGTATGTGTGTGTCTATATATGTGTGTATATATATAATATTTAACTTCCTCTCTTGATACATTGAGTTAAAATTAAATTGGAAGTGAGCGGATGATATTTAGGAAGTTGATGGGTTTATTTTAAAAGGTACTTTGCCAAAGTATTCTCTTTCAAATATCACATGTTTATATTACAATTATGGCTTCTCGATAAAATGAACAACCAAAACAAAACAAAAGGATTAAAAAAATTAAAAAAGGAGACTTTCAACTTTAACATTATAGACAAACAGGCCAATTATTCATATATAATAATTGTTAGTGAAGAGAGATTGGCCTTTTTTCCTTTTTACTTTTTTTTTTATAAATTCAAGATATATCAATGCTTTTGTTTATTTGCTGATTTTTATGATAAAAAGTAAAGACATAGTTTGGAATTGTACGAGATCATAAAAATCAAAGACTTAGTTTGGAATTGTATGAGATGGATTGGAAGAAACCTCCAATGCCTCAATAATTGTCTTGTTTAAGGGAGCGTTCGACATGAGATTAGAACTAGGTAAGGGTCGATTTTGAATAGTAAATCGGCTTAGAATTGGTGAAGGTGAGCCTCGAATCGGCTTGGCTCGGAAGTGGGTAGGTCAAATTGTCCTGACAAACTGTCAGGCTTTAAAGGCCTAGATGATTTAAGAGAGCGAAATTACTCGAATCAGTAAGCGCGAACTGTCGGGTTGACTTGCTATTAAATTGGCGGATCGGTCTAGCTGGTTTACCCCTTAAAAAAAAGAAAAAAAAAAGTCACTAAATCGGAAAAAATAATTTGATAATAATTAGTAAGTCATTGTATATCAAAGTTACTTTATTTATCATAGTGAAAGACGATTTTTTTTTAAAATAATATCATCAAAATAATAATAGATAACTAATTATAAGTTAATTATATGTTAAGAATAGATAAAAAATTCAATTTTAGTTAATATAAATCTTTTTTATAAAACTTATTAAATGTTAAAGACTTAAATATAAGAAAAAAAATTTGAGGGAAAAAAATAAAAAAGTTGAAATCGTATTAAGTCGAAAATTAATTAAAAAAAATAAAAATTATTAAAGAATTAGTACATTTAAAAAAAAAAAGAAAGGAGATCATAATTTGAAAAATATTAATATATTAAAAATTAAATATTAAAAAAAAAATTCAATAGTCTAATAAATCGTTAGGTCTAATGAACCAGTTTATAGACTAGTCACGATTTACTGTATCGTTGAATCGTAAACCGATGATACAGAGCCAATTGAACCAGTGTCCAAAACTATGAGATGTTAATACAAGGGAATAGGGGACCAGTGAATAATTCGTGAGTATTAGCTTCATAGGCCGACAAGAGGAATCTTACTGCCTCTTGCTGAAAATTGGAGCATTTTATTCTCTCATCAGTCATCTTCCATGTCTATGTTCCTCTCCAGCTTAATTAAAATTTCGATATTCACCGGAAACTTCTAAATATCTAAAAAAATGATTTTACCATTTCGTAATTTTTAAATATACACCCATATATATGTCTCATACACCACTTGAAGTCTTAAAATCGTTGACATTATGATCATTTTAGTAATACTTTTGGAATTTAGTAAAACTTTGATGCTATTTTTACTTCTTTTAAAAGTCATCATCCTTCAACTGAGATTTGTTTTCATGGTTGAATTTATAATTATTTTTCTCATTGGGTCATAGAAGTTTTGCATGTAACTATCAACCTAATAATTGGTATCTCCTAATAATAGAAAAATTGTATGATATTGTAGTATGCTATGAAATCCTTTTGAGAATACCTAAATTATTGATCACTTGGGAATATTTATTATCAAGGAATTGGTATTACATAAAATGATTATTATCGATAATATGGATTTTAGCATTTACGTCATATGAAATATAATTATTACGGAGGAAAATAGCTTTTTCAATGTTTGGTTCATAGAAATGTTACAGTTTATAGGAGTAGAAGTACTAAAATGCTCTTGTTTCACTTAATAGGCTTATTTATTCTACTAATTATATTTAAACAAGATGGTTTTTAATATATTATTATTAGTGATTAATTAACCGATAAAAAAATGTAAAAACCTTAACTCCCTCTCAGCATGCAATTGCCTCATGGATTCCATCGAAAGCTAGCATGATCAACACTCTGTTTTGATTGAGTAATTAATAGGTAGATAAGGTCTGTGGTCTAGCTATGGCTAAAATATGTAGAAATGAAGATAAAGGTATAGAAATTTGTGAAAATTGAAGGAAATGGGAAGAAGTTTTACTCTAGAGGCGTTTTCCTTTCTCTTCAAATTTTGAGGAAAATCAAAGGAAATCATTATAATAACATTGTAGTGAGAGAAAAATAAAAGAATGAAATCTGTAGAAGGTAATTTAGTTGAGTTAATTTTGTTTTCCTTTTTCTTCATTTACTCATATTATCTAATACGTGAAAAGAAAATATTTGCATGAATTTCCTTTCATTTTCACTCAATATCCAAATAAGTATAAAAATTACATTTTCTTTCTTTTGCTTTCCTTCTTCTTCTTTTTTTTTTTTCACTCTTCCCTAGATTTCCCTTCATTCCCCCCTGTTATAGGAGTTCCAAACATAGTGTACATGTTGCCATATCAAGAGAAATATGCTATTGTGGTAACTGGTATTGCCTTGTTGATTCCACCGGAAATAGTGAAAGTTATATTTAGGGGAAAAAGTAAAGGCGAAGGAAATGTCTGAAAATTTTTTCCCCTTCGTCATGGTCGGCAAATTTTATATATTTTTAGTTTCGATGTCCCAATTTTTCGAAAAGATATAATTCAGTGACTCTGTCGCCAGTCATTACAAATAATGAAATAATGACAATAAATTACTCAAATTGTTTTTTGCTTTTTATTTTGGTACACAATTTTTGGCATTGATACTTAACATTTTAGAGTGAAAAAGTTTTAAAATGAGGAAAAAATTGAATTGTAGTAAGAAAGAAATAAAGAAAAAAGAATATAAAAAGCAATAGAACGTAAGATATAATAAGTAGGCTAGTGTAGTAAAAAATTTTAGCAACCTTAGAACATTGTAGAGACTTCAAACTTGATGGTCTTAGGTCTATTATATTCACCATAGTCTTTCAAACCCTAGTTTAATAATAGATCTACCAAGTTGTGGTTGATCACAACCATAGGCTTATACCAAAAATTCTATACCAAAGACCCCACCAAGAAGGTGGTGAAATCACTTGCAAGATGGAAAATTGGGCTATACAGTACCGGAAGGTACATTAGTATGACTATTTTAATACCTAAGTTAAAAAGGGTGATGTAGGAGAGTAAATACGTGAAAAGTATACTAGTAAATAAAGAGTGTTGAAGGTCCTATATTAGGAGGCCTCTCCTCTTATTTATAAGGGATGAGGCTAAGTTATTTTCGACATGTGGATCATGATCTTGAGCATCTCTTGGACTGGACTTAGCTATCTTGGGCTGGACTTAGCTATCTTGGGCTTGAAGGCTTGGGAACGGAGAGCTTAGAGGCCCTTCATTTTTGCTAGGTCAGTCTTTGGGCTAATGATTCAAGCCATGTTGACAGGGCTCTTTCTTAGCCTTAGTTCCATTAAAGATATCTAAACTATGGAGAGCTTGGCTCAAGACAAGAGGTCATATTGGACCTTGAGAACTTGATCTAAGCTCTAAGGAGGTCGATTTAGGCTCGGAGGCTCATGTCTAAAATAGCCTATCAATATTTACTTCCTGTTCTCATTGCTAATGGGTTGACAAGAAGAATAAATGCATAAATTGTTTCCAAGGCTCAAAGCTAAGTTATTGTGCGCTTGAGATAAGTTAAGGCTTAAAGGGTGAGCTTCTTATTGGTGCTTCAACCTTATTCGTAACTTAGCAAATTGGACCTATGAGTTAGGTGGAGTGATTAAGTAAGTGGGATGTTTGAGTTGGACCCTTATACTTAGAAGATGATGGGCTGTAAGAGATGTTAAGGAGTTATACCGAGTTGGCAAACTAGGGGTGAAGCCAAGTAAGTGATTTACCAGTTACGTTAAGTCTTGGTTGAGTTGCAAGAAGGTGAATTCTTGGAGTTGATTAGATGGAGCACTTTGATCTTATTAGGTGGCACTTAGTTCAATATGATAATGGCTTATCAAGGAAGCTTTGATTTGATTTCTTTATGGTGCATAAATCTTAGCTCATGTATTATCGAGGACAATTGTTAGCTTGTTATTGAACGTATCTACGTGTAATATTTATGTAGGGAAGTTTGAGCTATTAAATCCTCGTGTAAGGCATATGGTAACACTAGAATGAGAGAAAGTTGTGACTTTCCCTATCCCATAAGCACCTTTTCATTTTTCGATGACACCTCTTATAAATAGTTGAAATCCTAGTTTATTCTCTCTTCTTTTCCTTTCACATTCTCGACTTCTTGCTTCTTCAAGCTCAAGCTCTTAAACTGCCCTTTTAAAACTCATTCAAAACTCCAACAAGTTTCTTTTTCAACTTCTTAAGTTATTGACAAGTATAGAGACTTTCTCTTCAACTTCTTCAAGGATGGTAAGCAATGATTGTGCTAAGCACATAGAGAGGGTTGCTTCCCTAGCAATGGCGGTAGTTGTATCTTTTGGCATAATGGCATCAACAAATAGAAGTTTAGCAACTTAAGTAAGATGATTGATAGACTAGCCAACTTCCATAGGATGTTCATCTTGACAATAGTAAAGATGACTAATCGGTATAGCTATCATACAATCAAGTTGTTAATGGTAATATACCAAACAGAGTACATAGCACCATTATCCATGAGGAGATTGGGAATGTGCTGACGTTGTATTCCACCCCCCATCCTTAGGGTTGGTCATTGATGGAACCTTGGAAAGACGATTGAGTAGCTTTAATCCATAGATGGAACTTTTATTTGTATTACAAACACTTCGAATTCAGGCTTTGGGTTCCATTCCCCAACTTTAAAAATCGTTCTTCAACTATCACCAATTAATCTTGAGTCAACTTGTGCCCCATGCATGTCACTTCTTGGTAGCATTCAAGGTCTTATGCAAGTAGTTTATCCTAAGAGCAACACCTCAGCTTGTTATGTAATTCTATGGGGTGAAAAATCTCTTAAGATGGCTAATATTACCTAATGAGTAGACTAAAGAGGAAGCTGATTGAGGGGTTGGAGTCCTTCGTATACAATTGGAAGAATAAGTTCCTGATGGTCAGGTCGGATAGCAACCTTGACTTTTAGACTAGATGGGTCAAGTTGGTAAGGACCTTAGTCATTAAAAGACTATAACATGATGATCATAAAGTAGCTCAACATCTGTTCTCTAAGTGGAAGAATAGGTTAAGTTAGTCTTAAGACGCTGAGACAGTAGTCTAATGGTACCTCAAAGGGGACTTAATCACTTTGGATAACTTAATTAATGAGGATGAAGGAGGTAATGATTGCCACCTTCACTATGTTGAGGCCAGCTTGCTACAGAATCGCTATTCAACTAATCTAGCTAAGAGGATGGAATTTGATAGGAACCCAACTATAGGACCCTTGACTCGAGCCTGAGGACTCAAGAGCTTAGTAAGGTGCATTCTTCTTTCCGAACCCATGCCTGAAGAATTCGAGCTTCTTCTATTTATCAATCTATTGCCACTTTCAAGCTGAGCTCTCCCATGCTTGTTAATTGACTCTAAATGCCAACATAAGGAATGCTCAATTGATAGCTTGGCTTACTCATCCACTAGCTTGTCTGACCTTGTTTCGAGCTGCCTAGAATACGTTCGAGCTGAATTCACCTTCAAAGAATCTACAGCTCAACTCAACATCAACTAACTTAACCATGCTATATTGTTTGTTTTTGCCCAAAGCTTGCCAATATTTGTTAGCCACATGTCTGGACTTATCACATGTTGGAATCTGTTGCATAAATCACTTATTTTTCCAATTTCTCTTTTGTATCCTTTTATGTTTCTTGTACTTTACCATTTTTAGGTAGTACCCTTTTTATCTTTTCCACTTTTAGCAAGAATGACTTAGATTTTCGAGTATAAATACCCTTGTAATATATAGCCACATCATCATCATCTCAACAATATCGAATATACTAAGTTTTCTTCTCGTGAGCATTTCTTGCTTGCTTGCTTGCTTACTTTTATCCTAACTTTTAAGTAAGACTAAGTGGTGAGTGATTTCAGTGAGCTAACTTATGTATCATATCGAGCTTGGGTTGTGAGTTAATGGAGTTCTTTGGTGTGTCATATCTTTGGATTCATTTGTGATTTTTTCTTATTTTCATGCATTCCATCTTGATTTCGAGTTTTCTGTAAGCTTGAACCCATCCTCTAGATAAGATTGACCTTCTCTATCCTTTACGTAGTGTATTAGAATTTCATTAGAAATCGTGCTTGACATAGTCTCTTGTAAGTATATTTCTCTCTAATATGTTATTAACTTGTGTCTTCTACTTTGCATACATGGAGCTCAAGAAAGCTAACACATCTACCCGCTTCACTGACTAAAAGGAAAGGAAGGCCAAGAAGGTGATCATGGGGGAAAAAGAAGGCTCCACCTTAGAAGCTTATAGAGAAGTTCTTCATCATCAGGGATGATAAGGAGGAGCGTTTGATAAAAAATCTTAGCTTTAGAACCAAATTGAATTATAGAAATATGAAATAATAAAGAAAAACATATTTCAACTTTCGAGTTATTTCACTTTGTTTGTATATACACACATATATACATATTCACTTTGCTTACCAAAATTTGGCTTTATCATAAAATTATCATGCTTGTTAATCCCACTTATGGCGTTTGCAATTGTAATGAACATAATAGCCATTTCTCATCCTTTCAAAATCTAATTATAGCCAGTCCTAATTAAGATAAAAAAACTAAATCGAGCATAAATGGTACCCAAACTAAGGCTGGTAATTTGAGAATCGACTCGAGAACTCAAACGCGACATAACACGATTATAAAAGGGTTTGGGTTAATAAAAAACATTGTGAATAACAAATGGGTCAAACTTGAACACGACACATTTAAATTTGTCTTTGGGCTTGGTTTTGGATCTTAAACCTGTTTATGAATCCGTTTATTAAATAGGTCTCCTAAACTACTTACGGGTCCAGCCTACAAACCCGTTTATCATTAATAATTGTATAATATTTAAATTACATTTTATTTTATTTTATTCTTGTTTTGCTTCGCTGACCACCCACAATAATTTTTAATTTTTATGTTGGAGGGCCTTTAGCAATCTTTTTGGTTTTTATTCTTCCACTTCCCAATCGCAAATCTCACAAGACTTGTTCTTTCATCATATTCTAAGTCAATTTCTAAGTGCTTTCTTTACTAATGTTGGCATTCACAAGTTGCATTGCCTTCTTCGTTCATCTTGGTAAGTTACAATATATAGCTAAGTAAATGTTTAGAAATTACATCGTTTGAGCATGTTATCTGCAAAAACTTTTGGTAAGTTACAAACATAGCTCAAATTTAGGAGGGCTTAAATTAATTATAGTGACTGGGTGTTCATTTATTCCAAAATGAGAAAAAGAAGAAAAAAGGGTAAAAAAAAAAGAAAAAAAAAATATACTAGAATGGTTTCACAATGTTTCCACAAAATACTCTTATTAAATCTATAAGTATTTCATAAATTTATTTTTAACTTTTGAATCAATAAATAGATCTAATTTAGATACAAAACACCATAATTAAACCAATCGGATTATAGATTTAAGTTTTTAAACATAATTAATAAATAGATTGTATTACACCTTGAGATTTTTTAAATATAAACTCATTTATATATAAATACAAAATATGACATAATAATACAAATTATTAACTCTATCCAAAACTATACGCTGGGCAGCAAGATGATTTGGGATACTTTTTTGGAAAAGATTGATTTTGAAAGTCTTTTTTTCTTTTTTTCCCTCCATCATGTGTCACTTCGTGTGTTTTTTTATTGGGTTTTATAGATTGAGTATAAAAGGTGGGAAAGCTTTTTCTTCTAATTAATCCTTATAAAATTATACATAGACATTGGTCGTGCCCGTGCATGCTGTGGATTCTGTACGAAGGTTGGTGATGTACACGGGTGAAGAAGGGTAAAGAGACAAAAGGAGAAATGGAACATCAGACTTGAGTAATCTTTACTTCAAATCCCATCTTGTCTTGGCTTTTGCATTGTCCTTTCAACGTCTCACTGTCTCCACACATACTATCTCAGCAGTACTAGCATTAGCATTTGGATCTGGCTGTCTGTGCCAGTGCTTTCGTTACGTATATGAGCTGGTATGGACCCTTTCTCAGTTCTCAAACTTATCTATACGGATGAAGTATAAAACAAATGTGAATAGCACTCATGATTGAGTTGATCCAATTAGTTCAACTCGATTTAATTTGGCTCGATTAAGGAACAAGTTGAACAAATTGATAACACCGAATTTATCCACATCAATAGTGACCATTAAAATGTGAGTAATTTAATCGCTTCAACAATTAGTTTTCTAAGTCAATATGCACAATTTTTTATATCTTTTTTTGGAGTATGTACTAATTTATTAAAAAAAATTAATCTAGATCCAAGAAACAATAAAAAAATAAATTATAAAAGACTTCTAACTTTTAAGCTTTAAAAGGGTGGATAATTTTATTAATTCTTAAATAAATATAAATTATATTTTAATATTTTTATTAACCTCAAGTTAACCTTGGTTCGACCGATGACTCCTCCTCGTTTGCAGGCCAATATTCTTGTCTGGGTAAAACAACATTGGTGAATAGTATTTAAGGGTTAAAAAAAAAAAAACAAAGAAGGGAAAAAGTGCATGCAGTAGCATTCAAAGCTTTATGGAATTCGAATATCATTGCAACAATTTCATTAGGTTACGTTACAACAAGGAATGCTTCTTAATTGGATTGGTAATTTGACACAAAGCTATTAACTGGACATAATACATAATACAGTATGATTATAATTGGATTTGTGTTGGAAAAATCAGTATGATAAATGGTCGGATTTATTTATAAACGTGTCTGAATTCAAGTTTAATATCTAGACTTGTATAGAAATCTACGAACTCATTTAACATTAGGAATGTCAAATATTTTTGTAAGTCTTAAGCCTAAGTTAACACTTAATTCCAGTAGAGATCTAGCGTAATTGATGATTGTGTGTTGTCTTTTATTTTTTTTTCTTGATTTATACTTTGAGAAAAGTTATTTCATAGAGGAAATTTAGAAGCTTTGATAGTTTCCTTATAATAGGATGTCACTTCTACTTATAGAATTTCATGATCTTATTTGACATGATAACCCATTTTCTTGTCTTCTGAGTTTCATTTATAATCTCTTATCTATGCATTCCATTTTTAAATATCTTATATCTTCAATATTCGTTCCAGAAGGTGCATCTTCCCATCGTAAGTTTACAACGCAAGGTCTGTCTCTCTCTTTGCCTTTTTTTTTTTTTTTTCCTTTTCCTTTTCTAAACTTTACTGCTTGGATCAAGTGGTCATTTGGTACAACTGTTATCCTTTACTGATATGGAAACACTCGTAAGAACATGAATAGAAAATAAACTATCCCCGCTAATCCTGTCAGCATCGTTTCTTTAATATCTACATTAACACTGTTTTTCAATATAGGTTGTTTTAGAGTCTCTCTTAAAGAGCTAATAGAGGATTTGGTGAATTAGGATATTGATGCTAATATCCAATTAAGCAATTCATTGCAATAATGTGATGTTGCAAGTGGATGGATTGTTTTATTATGTTTCATTAGACTTTACTGGGTTATGACAATTGTGTAATTTTAATTTGTTATAATTACAAATTTAAGTAATTTGTTTGTAGAAACTTTAATTTTATGAAGAGATTCCTTTCTTTGTAATTATTGGAATAGAGACTTGATAATTATGTTATGATTTTTATAGATCTTTTAATCAATAAAAAGGTTCAACATCAAATTATTGATGTTGATCAAGAAAAAGCATATACATGATAATAATTTTTTTTTGTATAGATTTTATTTCATTTTATTTTATTTGGCTAGATATGATCTTATAATTATCTTCTATTTGGTTAGACTTAGTTTTTCATTTTTAGGATTTAGTTAATTGATATCTTAATTCTAGGATAGCAAAATCTTTTAGTTTACTTTTTTGTTATTGGCTTTATTTTGTTGAATACGGAGTCTTATTTTAGTCTATAAATAGGTAAACCTGTAATCAGTTTATGATAGGATATCTAAAGATTGAAAATTATTTTTTATGAGACATTAGTCTGATACTTTTTCTTTATGATACTGGTATGATTCCATTAAATACTTCTTATTAGTGTGATTCTTTCAAAAACTTGTTGGTGTAAGGCCCTTAAGAAATGAATTATGGTGCGATGCTATAACCACAAATTCATTTTGGTTTGATAATATAAGGCTACTAGATATATCATATTTTTAGGTTTGTCATTCATTATAAAAAAAATGTATTTAGTTCATTTTTATATCACACTTGGTAAGTGGGAATAGTGTAAAATGGAATTGATTAGAATGAAAGACTAGATTGATTAATTATTTCTTTTGTGCAGACTTATGGAATAAAATGTAATAGTATGTGTATATAGTAATATTTGTCAAAAATATATTTTGTTATTAGTTGTTATAATTAAATTAAAAGCTAAATAAGTAATTTTCAATTAATAATAATTTGGATGAAATTGAATTGTTATTCTACCTTTAAACGTAAGATGAAGGAAACGTGTTTGAAAGGCTGAATTTTTAGCAAGAATTTTTAACAAGTCAGATGTGGACATGTTTTGTTTCTTATCTGGTGTCGTATAAATGACAATACAAATGAATTCATGCCATTTTTTATCCAAATTGTTGGCACGATGATAACCTCTTGAGATTAAATACCCTTTTAAAATTAGAATTTGGAATCCAGAGTCCCAAATCTTATTTCGGGTTCATTCTCACGTACTAAACATGAGATTGGTGATTTCTTAATATTTTTAGTATATTTATTGTTTAGATTTTTTATTTTTAGTTAATTCTTGTGTAATTTTTATATCTTTATAATTTTTCTACTTCCGCTATCATTATATGAATTGTTTAAACATAAACCCATTTAATCTACATATAACATTATACATTTACACAAATTGTCATTTTTAACATTAACAATAGTAGGCATAATAGAGATCACCAACCAAATGTGGTGGTCAGAACATTATAGAAAATGTTAATAGCATATGGAAAACTTGACGTGTTTTTAAGTTTTCATTTGATGAAGTTGACCTAAATCACAGTTCCTGTTCCTCTACCCAGTCCCAACCACAAACTCAAAACTTTGACATGTTTTCAAGCATGCTAAAGGCACTTTAATTCTAAGACCAAAATCATTTCCAGATGTTGTATTTTTTTTTTTTTATCTTTTTCAAGAATGATTGGATTCCTTTTTTTATAAAAAAAAAAAAAAGGAAGGCTATTTTCCCTTTTTTATTATTTTTAGAATAAAGGACACTTTTAGTACTCAATGTTTTATCACCTTTCTATTTGAATTCTTAAATATAGATAAATAATATAATTAAATATAACTAAATCAATAAAAATACTTGAAAAGGTTCAGATAAAAAAATTAAAAATTCAACCGGATTTATCTGTTATAAATATGAACTTTTGGGTTGGCCATTTTGTTCATTTTCTCATATAAAATTTTACATTTTGATCTATTCATCTCTCTCTATCTTTCTCTCTCTCCCCTACCCACCACCTACACCACCCCCAGGATCTGATTCTTGAGTTTACATTTATTTTTATTTTGATATGAAAATTTCATATTCAAATATTTAATTTCTTTAAATCAAGCCTTTATCTATGTCATTCTTAGCTAAGTTATCTTTTCTTGGTTCAATTTCCTTTGTTCTTAATCTTTTATTATCTGTATATTGTTTTTTCTTTGCAATGGAGTGTATGAAGCTTCATATCGTTCACCTTTGTTTTTTTGTCTAGGATACTAGCAAGAATTAAGTGGGTATATCTTACCTTATAAGTTACATGTTCTTAAATTTTGAAATAAGAACTTACCTCATAGTATTTTGAAATCACCCTAAAACTTATATCTTTTAGAATCTACATGGTACATAATACCTTGTGGAACATGTAAATCTTATATTTCTTCTTATGAATTTTAAGTTTATGTTATGTTAAGAAAAAAAGTTTATATATGATATTATAAGTTTTTTATATGAAAAACCTATAATATTTATAGCAAAATTTGTGAAGTTAAAAAAAAAAAAGAAGAAGCAATTTTTCCTACCTTTATTATTTTGTATATGATCTTACTATTTAATAAATGAGAAACAATAAGAGAAAAAAAGGGAAAACCTAAAGTTTGAAGAAGAAAATGGGGAAAAACAAGAGAAAGGATGGAAAATAAGAAGTAAAAAGGTAATATAGGTTTAACTATTTAGGGTTATTAACTTATGATTTTTTGCTCTTTTTCTTTCTTTCTAATAAAACTTTTATTAGCAGAAAAATATAATATAATCATTTATAATTAATAATATTTAATAATTATCTTACAGGGTTGATATAAGATACCATGAAACTTGTATAGTTTATACATTAGAGTACAAGTTTTAGGGTGGATACAGGATATGAAGACTTAATACATGTATCTCATCTTGTAGGAGCAGATTCCATAAAATCAGTGCTCAATAACTATACTATGATCCTTAATACCACTAAGAACCTATTTAATTGAATAAGATATAAGTAAATACTTTATATAATAGGGTTACGATTACCTGCTTGCCCCCTAGATATAAGGGTGTTTATCTTAATAAGGTTGTTAAAAACGTGATTTCATCTAGATTTGGAACATGTAAAATAGGTGAAATCATATATAATTGTATTCAAATGGTATTATAATTTTATAGAATCGTAAGTAAGCTCTCTTAGTTCACAATTTAGGTTTGTCATTTCTTATCATAGTGAGGCTTGTGATTCTCTTCTTCCTATAGTATGATCTTAATTGGTCTTCTCTATTTTTCTTCCTTTCTATATTCATTTGAGTCTTTTCTATTATGAAGGTAATTTCTTGACTTTTTTTGGTTTATCTTTATAGAATCGTAAGTTTACATTATATAGATGAGATATGATTACAAATCATTGACCACTTGGATAGTCAAAAGCAAGGAAGGAAGAAATAAGAAGCTAGTTAGTTTCATTTAGAAGCTAGCCCTAGAATGATTAAAAGAATCCATGGTTAGAACTAAAAGACGCTACAAGGTCTAGCTTCTAATTCTCAATTCTGATTTTTAGGTTAAGCATTGATTAACTTTGGTAGGCTATAACTTTTTGCATATGAAGAGTTATGGAGCTTATAATATGTTCAAAAAAACATATTTGAGTTTACTTTAGCTGTAGGCAAACTAGTTTGGTATTTGGAGATATTCCAAAAGTTGAATTCACTTATTTTGGCAAGATATGGGGACTTAGAAGTTTTAATGTTATCTTAGGAAATTATATCTTCATTTATTTTCATTCTTGATTTATTAGGATTCATATTTTATTCAATTTCTTTGTTTATTCTAGATTGTTAGATACTAAATACCATATAAACTAGTCGTATTCATCATCTTTTACTTTAATACAAAGTTTATTTTCCATGTATTGTATGTTTATCATGCCTTATGTTGCATCAATTGGTATTAGAGAAACTATGGCCACTAATGACAATGACAATGGTTCTAATGATATTGTTCCAAAGGTTTGGGTCCCAATTTAGGGTATGAAATTGAACTTGCATTGCAATGCTTGGAGTAATGTTTAGAGTAGCAGATAGATTGCAAATTCTAGCATTTTGAGAAATGCCTTAAGAAGATGTAGATCGTCTTGATGGTTTAGAAATTGATACACGTACGAGGTAGCATGACAATAAAAGGCCAGGGGTAGACATAACTTTTAGTAACCCTATCAACTGGTTTACTCTTATTTTTTGACATTATGCCAATTATAATGGTGATGATTTAGAAGACACAGATGATTGTGAATTGCCTAGATATGGTCGTTGACAACCTTATCAAGGTAATAGAAGGAGAGATGTTTATGTGGTGAGAATAGAGATTTAAGGGGAATAGAAAAGTTTTTGGATTAGATTGTAGAGATTAATATGGTCTTTGATTATTTAGAGATTCCCCCAAATAAGATAGTCGGACTGGTGGCTTATAGATTGAGAGATATAAACCCTGTAAAGTTATGATTTGAACTCTAAATTAGACCCGAGTGCTCTAAATAACTTCATAGATCAATGAGGCCAAATAAGTTAAAATCTAATTAAATAAAAAACTAGAATATAATACGATTGAGAAAAAGTCTAAAAATTTTGATCGAAACTTTAATTACGTAAAAAAACCCTAAACCCTATGTATGTGTAAATATAGAGATTGAACTTGAACTTGACAAAAATCCTAAAATCATAAACTTAGACTTATAAAATGTATAAATTTTCCCTAAAAGTAATAAAACCCTAATTAAATATGATTATTAATTAACACGTATAATTGCGTAAAATCGTTAATGAATGAATAGAGATAACTTCTAAAAATTTATAAACGTAAAGAATAACAACTTAATTAACAAAATTTATAAAATTATGAATATTATTTTGTAATTATTGATAATTCTATAATTATACATTTAGAAAAGTCAACTTGATAACTTTAAAAATTTTCCTTTTTCTCTTCTTTTTTTTTTCTTTTTCCTTTTTCTTCCTTGTCTTTTTCTTTCTTCTACGTTTTCTTTTCCTGGATTTAGTTTCGGCTGCCACTTGTTGTTTCTATCTTCCACACATGCTCATAAATTAGATAAAACAAAAGTAATAGATAAGCTAAGCGTCAAATCAGTTGATTACACACCTTATCTTCTTTTTCTTTCTCTTTTACTTCTTTTTCTTTTTGGCCTGCATCATCTTTATTTACTTCAATTGCTTCATTTTTTAATCTAACTCAAAATAACACACATAAACCTCCCTTACTCCACCAAAACTTCTCCTTCTTCTTTCCCTTTCATTTTCCTAAAACTTCTACACATAAACCACTATCCTTCAATTACATATCTTATAACCTTCATAACAAGGACAAGAAGATCAAGGAGGTTATTTGATTCTAAGAAGATAAAGTATAATTAAGTAATATATTAAGTGTATTTAGTTATTTTCTTTGTAAATATCATATATGTGTATATTTTCTTATACATGTATTCCATAGAATTTTATATACTTTACGAGTGTGTAATAGAGTTTACATGTATTTCTTATCTTTGTAATAAAGTTACTTGTACATGTATTGAAAGATACGTGAAGTTAGTATTTTCTTATGTATATGTGTTTACATATGTATATAACTATTTAGGTATATAATTATATTTACATATATGTTATAACTAGTTGTGTAAACATATGGTATATAGAAATATATGTATATATATATGCGTATATAGTATGTATGTTTATTTATTTTCATTATCTTTATATATATATATACACATGTATATGTGTCCAACAATATATATATATATATATGTATAGTGCATAATTATATATGTAGAGTACACATACATACATATAGTATATAGTATATTTAAGTTTATATTGTGAATTTACATATGTACATGTGTATAAATAAGATAAGATAACATAAGTATACTAGTGTATGTATAAGTATAAAAATATGTATACTTGTAGTATAGTATAAGTACAAGTATATGTATAAGTTTAATTAATACACATATAAGTGTAATAAATTATGAAATGTCTAAATAAAATAATAAAGGTACATATGTATAAGTATACATGTTGGGCCGTGAGTTTAAAAGAAGGAAAATGGGATTTATTTATAAAATTTAGTAAATTATAATAATAGATATATATATGTATAAATATTAATAATAATACAAAATTGGAAAAATTGTGAAAATTGATAAAATGACACATGGACCAATGAGAAGTTGCTACGTCAGCACCCACATTCATAAAATTAATTTCCCCAATAACAATAATAATAAAATAATAGTAATTAATTAAATAGAAAAGTATAAATGTAATAAGAAGGTTTAAATGTGAATTTAACCATAAAATGGTGAAGTAATTAAATAATTATAAAATAAACTTAAAAATAAGAAGATTCCAAAAATATAAAATTTAGATATTTATTAAATCATAAATCCATAAAGAAAAGCATAAAATAATAATTCAAAAATATTTAAGTCAAAATAATAAAATTCGTAATATTTTTATAACATAATGAAAAATACAAGTTACAACGTCCGAAATGGACCTCGCTATATAAAAGTAAGTTCGAAAACGATAAAAATTGAAATTAGAATGAAAAAGTTACGTACAATTAATGAAAAAGCTAAAACTGGGGATTTTATATGAATAGATAACTAGTTTAGATAGTTAGTACTAAATATATGAATAGTTTAGTTATTTCACTTAAATACTTATTACTTTTTATATTTCCTAAATGTTAAGTGATCATGATATAGACGCTGACCTACTCGTAGATTACAACGATTTAGGATTACTATTATAACTGAGTGAGTACTTCCGATGCTTCCATATTTGTTTATATTTATAGTTAGTAAATTTTTAACTTATTGATAAATGACTTAATGTGTAGGGTTCGGGGTATGCATATAATTATTTATGTATATTGAGTAAAAATACTTTAATTTATGGAACTAATTGGTTGTTGTATTATAGAAATCCACAGTAAAGCGATTATTTGTGATATTGATTGATTACATGAAAAAAGGACTTAAGTATATTTAGCTTAATCAAATTAAATTGAGTCATGCATAATCATGCATCACATTCTATTAATTCCGGTTGTCACATCACCCGAAGGTAGTAAGAAGCCATGCGGGGGTTGATTATACAATTATGATTAAAGTGTTTAGTACGGTGTACTCGTATAACATGGCCTTACCTTAGCTCGCGGAATTACTAAACGTTAAAGGCACCAACTGCTTAGCTAAAAGTCAAGTTTAGAGGCCTCCATTTAGGGATGATTGTAGACTGTAAGAGCTCGCTCACAATGATACTTGGAACTTAGTTTTTAAAATTGAGAATGGACATACCATTTTAATTTTTAATACGAAACGTGGATTTTTGTAGTTATATAAGTTCAGATATGATACCTAAATCTGATTTGTACCGTGTATATTCCAACCCTAACTTTGGAGGGCGTTAAATCTAAATTACATATAGTACCTGGTCAACTATATGTAATTGTATGATACTCTGCTTGTTCATGTATTCATATGCTTATAAATTAATTATTGAATATCTTGCTCGTTATATGGTTAAGGGATAGCTCACTAACCTATCTAACTTATATCCCTATATATTGCTTTTATAGGATGATTTCTTTGTTACACCTGGCCGAGGCATGCTTGGGGTCAGTGGGAAGCTTTTGGGTTTGTGTGAGTTTAAGCAGAGAGTTGAGAGAGTTTATTATAGTGGACTCTCATTTAAAGACTTATTATATGATATTTCATGTTATCTAGTATATCTGTTAGCATATACAGTAGTACATTAAGGACTTAATGTATTTGTTAATATGTATTGTAGTTATATTATGAAACTTATGTTAATATAACTATGTTGTGATATTATATACTCTTGCATAACTTTTGAGTAATTAGTTACAGTAGTATCCTTGTATGTCGTATGAATGGTTGTCGATTGTAAGGGTAAATAATCTATAATCATTTGTACGATATACGACGCTTACAATGACTAAGCCACCCCTTAAGTTGTGACAAGAGGAGCTTTTACATAATTGGAATGAATTCAATATAGGAGAGAGCGAGAAAGGAAAAGGTCCTTGGAAACATGGTACAAGATGAAATATTTGTTGATGAGGCAATTCTTACTCCTAGATTATGAGCAAATCTTATTCCAACAATGTCAATGTTGTTAGTAGAAGAATAGACCTATGCATAAATAGGTAGTAGAATTTCACAATGTTGGTAGAGAGAAACAATACTCATGAATTAGAAGGGTAACGAGTGACTAGGTTTTTGGAAAGATTAAGACCAACCTCGAGGATGGAATTGGGGTTCAAGTCATCAAAACCTTGTCAGAAGCTAAAAAACATGGCCTTGAAGATAGAATTCATGCAATAAGAGCATAGCAAAAGGGGTTATGACAATTGCAAAGCTATTAGGCCTCATGAGAGAACCAAGCCAATGCTAGAGGCAACCTTTAGAGGTAGCAATAGCATAAGTATACCAGAAGAAAAGGAAATAGTAAAGTAGCAAATGTCATAAGCTAAAGGAAAAGAGGATAGAAAGGATAAAAGTCCTTATGGTAAGCTAGCTATAGACAAGTGCTTCAAATGCAATCAACTAAGACATAATTCAAACAAGTAACCTTTAGGGAAAATAGTGAATATCATTGAGAATGAAGAAGAAGACAAGAAAATATGTTGTGAACTAGATGGAGATGAATAGAAGGAGTATAATAAAGGTTAGACCTATATCCTTAGGAGATTGATGTTTCCTCCTAAGGAAGAAGATCATACTTAATGTCATTAACTATTTAGTACTAGATAAATCATAAATGATAAGGTGTTTGGTGTTACCATCGACAACAAAATTTGTGAGAACATTATTGGTCGAGATGTTGTAAAGAAGTTGAAGCTACCTCTAGAAAAGCATCCAAGCCCTTTATACTATAGGGTAAATTAAAGCAATAATAGGAAAGATATAAGTGAAAGAAAGATGTGAAGTACCATTCTCAATTTGCAAATACCATGATGGAGTTTATTGTGAAGTTGTTGATATCAATGTTTGATATGTATTATTTAGTAGGCCAAGGCTAATCTTGATGCCTGGCATTGAGGGAGCAATGTGTATAAGTTAGAAAAGAAAGGTGTGATACTATGTTTCCTCTAAAGGTTAAATAAGAAGTTCCTGAGAAGAGTAACCTCTCTACCATTATTCATGAGTTTGGTTTAGAAATTAAAGAGATAAGAGAGGTCCATGCAATACTAGTGAAACATGTGATGACAAATGTGGTTAAATTGCAAGTAGAGGAGTACCTAGAAGTAGTGCATTAAATTGCAAGTAGAGGAGTACCTAGAATTAGTGCATCTTTTGTTGCATGAATTTAGAGAATTAATGTTAGAAGAGATTCCAAATGTATTGCCTCCTATTAGAGAAATACAACATCAAATTGATTTCATTCTTAGGGCAAGTTTTACTAAACCTAACACATTATAGGATTAATTTAAAGGAAAGTAAGATTTTGAAGAAGAAGGTAAAAATTGCTTTAAATGGGTCTTACATAGGAAAGCATGAGTTAATATGTTGTTCTTATACTTCTGACTCCAAAGAAATATGAAAGTTAGAGGATATGTATTGATAGTAAGGCTATCAACAGAACTATAATGGGATATAAATTTCCTATTCTAAGATTGAATGACATGTTGGATTGTTTGCATGGTGCTAGATAGTTTTCTAAGACTAATTTGAAGAATGGATACCATCAAATTCGAATTCAACCTGAAGATAAGTGGCAGATGACATTTAACATAAAGGAAAGGTTGTATGAATCATTAGTAATGCCAATTAGGTTGCCCAATGCCCTTAATACCTTTATAAGATTGATGAATTGGGTACTAAAACCATTCATTGGCAAATTTATGGTTGTCTATTTTGATGATATCCTAACTAATGATTGCTTAAAATACGAGCATTTGATGCACTTAAGACAAGTTCTAACAATTCTAAAAGAGAAAAGTTATACATAAATCTTGAGAAATATAATTTCATGACCAAAAACTACCATTCTTAGGATTTGTTGTATAGGAAGAAGGCATACATGTTAATGACATTAAGATCAAAGTTATCAAGGATGGGGCCACATCAATGAATTTTTTTAACTACAAAGTTTTTATGAGTGGCTACATTTTATAAGTGATTTATAAGAAAATTTCTTACAGGTGCAACACCAACGATAGAGTGCTTAAAAAAAGGAAAGTCTCTTTAGGAAGAAGAGGTAGTAAATAGCTTTACAACCTTGAAGTAGAAGCTATGTACTGCACTAGTTTTAAGCTTACTATATTCCAACAAGTTGTTTGAAGTTGATTGTGATTCAAGTAAAGTAGGAATAAGAGTTGTCCTATTTTACGAGAAGAGTCCGATAGCATTTTTTTAGTGAAAAATTGAGTGATTCGAGGTAGAAGTTGAGTGCCTAAGACGAGGAATTTTACTAAGTGGTGCATGCTCTTGAGACTTGGGAACACTATTTGATAGACAAAGAGTTTATGTTACATTATGACCATGAAACCCCAAAGTATATGAGCAATTAGAAGTGGCTTAGTAACACCATGTATGCAAGGTGCTGTCAATTTTTGTAGAAGTTTTCTTTTAGATTAAAGCATAAGTCTATTGTTTAAAATCGAGTTGCTAATGCTTTAAGTAGAAGAGCTTCTTTGTTGCTCGTTTTGAGCAATGAAACCATTGGCTTCCATCAACTTAATGGAAATATATGAGTAAGATGAGGGTTTTGCTAATATTTGGAGCAAAGCCTCCCAAAACCAACCTTCTAATGGATATTATATATATGATGGATTTCTGATGCATGAGAATTAGTTGTGCTTACCTAGACCTTCACTTCGAAGAGCAAGTGATTCAAAAATTTCATGGTAAAGAATTAGTAGGTCACTTGGGAAGAGATAAGACACTTGCTGTAGTGAAAGAAAGATTTTGTTAGACACATTTAAGAAAAGATGTGTACAAATTTGTTGAAAGATGTCTTGTACATCAAAAGGCTAAGGGACAGTTCAAGAATATTGGATTGTACATGCCTTTACCTCTACTTGAAAATATTTGAAAAAACTTGTCAATATATTTTGTGTTAGGTTTACTGATAACTCAAAGAGGAGTTGATTCTGTACTTATGGTGGTTGAAAGGAGCTCAAAGATGACTCATTTTATTCCCTACAGAAAAACTTTTGATGTAGTTAGAATTGCCATATTGTTCTTTAAAAAAAATTTGTTTGTTTATATAGAGTTCTAAAATCTATCTCTTCTGATTGTGTTACAAAATTTGTAAGTTACTTATGGAAGACTTTAGAGGATGTTTGATTCTTCCCTAAATTTTAGTAGCATTTCTCACCCATAAGCTAATGGGCAAATAAAAGCTGTTATTAGAATTTTGGGAAATTTGATCTATTGCATTTGCAAAAATAAGTCGAAACAGTAGGATGTTACACTAGCATTACCACAATTTGCATATAATAATGCTATTCATAGTGCCACTGGAAGATCATCATTTTCCATTATTTATACAATGGTTCGTCGGCATACACTTGACTTGATTAAGTTACCTAAGGGTAAGGGTAAGAACATTCAAGCTAAGAATATGGCTGAACAAATTGTTGAAGTGCATAAGGAAGTGAAGCAAAAACTTGAATCAATAAATCGAAGATACCAAGCAATTGCATGAGTCTCGAGCTTTCGAGACTTGAGACATTTAATGTGTAGATCAAGTTATTGTGTAGCTTATGCATGAGTCTCGAGCTTTCGAGCTAGCTTATAAGCCTAATATGCATTCAAGTTTAACTCATTTATAATAATAAGACTCATTTTGAGTTTAGGTTTGACTTATTTATGAATTAAGCTCAAGTCAAATTAAGTTGCGAGTCAAGTTTAAATAACCCACAAGGAGCTCGATTCATTTATAGCTACATATATATATATATATATATGTTGAGTAAATATTTATACTTGCTAATTTTATGGACAAAATTAGTTCTTACTAAAGATTTGAAATTTTTTGGTTACTTAAATATTTGTTGACGGCTTACACAATATTAGTATTTATTATCTTTATTAAATGAATTTAGTATACATATTATAAAAATATATTTTCCTAAATGAGAGAATGTAGTTTAATTAGTAAATCAAAGCGAAATGTTATGATTTTCAATCCGAACTATAGAATTTGATTTAAAATTATAAAATCCTAAGTTGCATTCTTATTGGGGTGATTCAGATGAAAGATCAAATTGAACCGAATTGCACATCCTGTTCTCATACAGAGTATGTGTTAATGTTAATTTTATGCATGCTTCCCGCTGGGGTATTATCTTTCTATATAACTGTTCATCGAGTAAGGCGAGTAAGGCAACAACCGGTGTGTGGGATAGTAGGAGAGAGAGAGAGAGAGAGAGAGAGAGAGGAACAAAATAAGAGACACTGTTGGACCGGGGGAATGAAGAGACAAAAGGAAAGGTTAAGTCGAAAGTCAGAACAAGAGTGGGCCTATTCCTTTTCCTTGGAATCCCTTCTTTTTATTTTGTTCCTTTCTCTCTCTCTCTCTCTCTATCTATCTGTCTCTCTGTGTCTAAGACTGTCGCTGGACACTGCCGCTCGCTGCCCCCACTGCTTCAACTGAGCTGGTGTGGACCATTCTAACACGCACTCCTCCTGAGTCCTCACAATACCTTCTTCATTCATTGTACCTTTTTCCCTGCATAATTTACACCCTACCATACGATCTTTTGTCTCTGTGGGAAATCTCTGCTTCTCTTCTTACTCCATGCCATGCATGCAGATTGCAGAGTATTACACGGTGATTAATATATACGGAACAGATACTATCGTCCAGTATTTATTATAAACCTTCTGCAACCGCAGTTACTCTAATATGCATCCATCATGTCCATTCTTACGAAAAAGCATAAGTATCACTTGTTAATGTTTAAAAGTAAATTTTTCACGCCCTGTGAGGTGGATTACACGAAAAAACAAATATATGAAAAAAAAAAAAAAAAGAAGAAGCAATGCATAAATGTTTCTCTATTTGATTTTTTTTTTTTTTTTTTTAACAAGTGCCTACCACCCTTTTAACCTTTTCTGGCAAATATACAAATTGTTAACATCTGAGTTGAACGATTGAGAAAATTCATTAGCTTCTTGTTAGTTTGGTGATTAACTAATTTTTTAGCTGAACTGCTATAGACGGTATTAGAGGGGACGAGGAGAAGAACCAGCACATTTGTAAGGTGATACGATGAGGACGTTGTATTGTTTATTCAACTGCTTTTAAGTTAAGGCACTGAAGATGAAATACCAACTGGATGGTCATACTACTAACAATAGGCATACGGCATACCATAAAAGAAACATATGCTTTTGAGCTCCAACATATATGCGACCTTTTGATTAAGCAATAAATGTAGCTCAGCATATATGTGACTCTTTTGATTAAGCAACAAATGTTGTCTAGCTTTGGCTTCATCCTCTCCACCATTTTGGAACTGCTAAAACTTTGTAAGTTAACATTAGTATCTCCACAACGTAAAATGAAAAGGCAATAACACTGAGTATATTTGAAAAGCCATATCAGCTGTACAGTTGTTCCACACTTCTCTCCATCAATAATTTTGATGGAAATACTAACCTAGGCGAAAATTGATGTAGAAAATAAAAGTTTCTCTCAAATCCCACGTACTGGACATGCTTTTTTCACGATTTAGTTTCTTGCTCTCCGTCATTGCTTCCAACGTAGGAAAGTTTCTAACAATTTCACACATTGAAACAAAAGATACAATAGATGGAAGTGACTGATATACCGCATAAACTTCGTAGACATTACAAAGAATACAAAACTAAACTTCTTACAAAATTAATTATATACAGCCTCTCGATTAGCTTAGCTTCTTTAACATATAACAACAATATTCTAATTTGATCCATATTCTAGAATTTGTAATAGCACTGCCCAATAACAAGCTATCTAGTTAAGCTCGATCAGCAGTAGAACATCAGTTTCCTAACATTTTCACTAAGTTTTGGCAGTGGTGTTGCTTTTGGAGGACCAGCCCGAGATACTTGAGTGGAGCTTCTCACGTGAGCACTAGATTCTGATCGATCAAGATAAAGCCTGCCTCTATAGGCAGCGAGATGAGCGTAGTATGCTGGGGGTACCAGAGAAATCGGCTTGGTGCACCTGACAAAGGTGTAGCAGAGATTGTAAACCAGGTTCTGTAGTTCATCGGAAGTGAACTTATTTTCATCCACCAGAACATGATAATGTGTTGGTCTGCTGGTTCCCTTGATTCCCCAATGACTGCAGAGATAGAAATCAAATTCCTTCGGATGAGTGATCACGGTGTCAACAACCGTTCCTGGAGGAATGTTATCGTTGGAAAATTGGTGTTGAATAGAAGATACATCAGACTCATCGGGAAATAGCCTCGTATGATGCCTTTTTTGGACGACAGCAAAGGTGATGGCAGGTTTATAATTGGGAAACCTCAAACAAGCACCCTTAATGGCTTGCAGTTCTTCTTTTAGGACCTTATAGAACTGAGTTTCGCTTATCCCATCTCTAAAGAAAATTATTCTCTCGGGGAGCTTTTTAACATCCTGCCGAAAATCATCTAGTAATTCAGCAACCATTTCCCCAAGGTCTTCGATTATTTCCTGTCTATGAGTTTGGGACCTCATTCTTGAGACGTACTTGTTAGCTGCTGGCCAGTTCATGCTGCCAACCACAGCAGCTACGGATGGACTAAAATCATCAAGCGGATGAGGATGAGTTACATCAGCACCCATAAAGATAACCGGCTGATCATAATGAAGGAGCCGTGGAATTTGAGAAGGTAGGGAATTATAAAGGGCAACTGTGCAGCCTCCCACTTTGGCATTGATCTTAAGGGCTAGATTTGCTAGAAAATGTGAACTCAATTTTCCTAGATTCGAGTACAAGCAGCACTGGCTCACAACGCCTATTGTTGTCTCAGCTATTCGCTTCAAATCAGCATAACCCTTGTGCTTTCTCTCCATTATACACAAAAGCAGCTGAAGATCGCCAGATGCTGCTTTCTTGATGCTCCTCAGCTTAGACTCCAAAGCGGCAACATTGCTAAGCACTTGGTTTGGTTCAAATTGGTAATTAATGACCGGGTTCTTGCTGAAAAAGATGCCAAGGTGTTCACATCTTTGAGAGAGTTGGCTTATGAATTTGGGGATGTTAGACCTCTGATCAGGACTACAACCAAAGCTTATAAGTGCCCATTTTTCTATCCTACTTCCTTCAAATACATGGCTAT
This sequence comes from Lumnitzera littorea, assembly GCA_024138015.1. Taxonomy (NCBI): domain Eukaryota; kingdom Viridiplantae; phylum Streptophyta; class Magnoliopsida; order Myrtales; family Combretaceae; genus Lumnitzera; species Lumnitzera littorea. The sequence goes on along the minus strand of JAMXBB010000006.1, from coordinate 37,243,300 downwards.
CAAGAAGGTTCCAGTTTCGGTCTTGACGAGATGGAACTAAATCCCTTATATGACCATGATCACCTAGCTTCAGTTTTGGAGGTTGGAGAATTCTTCCACTTAATCTGGTCATCTCTCTTGAAACATGAAGATTGAATTCCTTCTCCTGGTTGCCACTGCATCAAAAGAGAATTTGATAGTTCAATAAGTCAATAAATTTGAAGACTCAACAAAAACTCAACAAAAAGAATTTAAGAGCAATGCACTGACAAGGTAAGGTTAATGCTCCCCTTATCTATATGTTCATTTTCTAATATATTTGGGGATGATCTGTTTTATATATCAAAAGAATAAAAATAACTTATGAGCGACAGAGCTCAATATCTAAGCAACTCTTGTTTTTAGCTACCTTGTTGGCCCAACTGGTCCACGAATGACCCCATCAATTATCGTTTTTCTTCCCCTTGGCCTTTGGCATCCCATCTTTAGGATTTTTGCAGTCTGATCATCTGAAAGCTTCCCAAGAAACTTCTGCCCTTCACATATCATACAAAGTTCCATTGGAAGATAACATGGCCTACTCCTACTAACCTGCAAGCACGGCAAATTCCTAAACTGGACTTCATAATTATAGTGATCCTTGAAGTAAGTCACCAGCCTCAGATTTTTCCCATCCCTATCCGGAAAACAAAGATCATCGGTTGTATCCTCGGTCAAGCTATAGACCTTGTATCTCTGAACAGTTTCTCTATGGCAAACAAAGATTCTGATATTCATCAATGTCTTTTCAACTTGTTTCCTCTCTTCACGATTCAACCACCTCATTTTCCTCTGAGAAAGGTCTCGAAGAAACTCAAGACGTTTCTCCAAGTAGGAAATTACTCCAATGCTCTCATGAAAAGCAGTAACCGAGAAATCCACATTAAGTGCCAGACCTTGTTGCGTTGGCCTTAGACTTTGGAAGAACCCTCTCATTCCAACAGCTCCACCCCCAATTTCTTTACTTCCACCTGTCACACTCGAATACATTGATCTGCCAACAGATATACAGTTCTCACTTGGGCTCTCCCGTAGTATGACATCCAAAGCGTGCAGATAATCCTGAGGAAGTGGAATCCAATCACCTTCCTCCTTGTTTAGGTAGCTGCTCAAATTCTTACCATCAAGTTTTGAGACTAGCTTCATATTAATTCGAAACAGTTTGAGCTTTTGTTGCTCATATTCTCCATCACCCAATTCTTCAAGAACCGATACTGGCTTCCTTGACTGTATAGGCAAGCTAATGAAGAAGTCAAGCCTATCCTGCTGAAGCTCTAATGGGCTATATAAATTCTTCCGAGCATCAAAAGCCGGATGAGCACCCGAAAATGCTTCAGTATTTTCTTCTACAAGTTTACGCTTGATCATCCGCGCAATCTCTCTAGGAGGATTTGGTGTAATCTCGACATTGTAATGGAAAATTTGCTGTGCTGGGTCAAACCGGACTCGGAAATGATTGGCAAGAAGAGAGATTACCACCCCCCCTACACCACCGGAATCGGGTCTTCTTGCAACAGTTATTGCTTGTGCTGGGACTCCACAAGGCTTACTTCGATTTTCTGTCTTATATTGCATAGGACTATGCCTCTGAAGATGCTGTGAAGCTATTTGTGCACATGAAACATACAAATCAGTCCTTATCCTTTTACTTTTTCGTTTTTCCACTTTAACGACCTTGCATATCTTAGCTACTATGTCCAAATAGTGATTTTAAATAACCAAATATCAACTCGATATACAAAACACGAAACTCTATACTTGAAACTAAACCAAGACTTCGGATTAACTTTTTCCAGAAAGGAACTTGTATCATTCCTCATACTGGTATAGCTTCTTAGTCCTTATCTTGAAACTAGTAAACAAAACAATAAAAAACGTTTCTACAGCTTACTTTCATCTTTATTTAATATCATTAGCTATACATAACCCACGAACCCTTCAAAATAATATAAAAACTGCAGCATCTCAAGGTAAACAGTAAAAAGGGGAAAAAAATGAAACTTCAAAATAAAATAAAGGGAAAGAAGCAAAGAAGAGAAGCAATATCTTCACCTGGTAAATTTGTGACATTTGGTGAAGGAGTTGCAAGAAGAGGCTTAGTGAGTTTGCATGAAGGTCTTTTCACATGGGTTTTTGATTTAAAATATGGGCTTTGGTTTATTCCTGGTGTTAAAGCTAGTTGAAGAGGTATAGGAGGAGGCAGAGGAAGTAAAGCAGGGTGGTGGTTCTTGTTGCTGTTGTTTTGACTTTGATGAAACTGGTTCATTTTGGGATGACTTCTGTCATCAGAAGTTTTTGGGTTGCTATTGCATTTTCTATTTGCATTTGAGTCCTCAGTTTCTTCCATGTGTGTGTGGGGGAGAGAAACAGAAAGTGTGTATGAGCGAGTGGGAGTATGTGTTTATGTTTAGGTCTTAGCTGTTTTTCGTTGTAGTTGTGACTTGGTGTTTGAGTTCTGAGCCAAAAGGTATATGCATATGTATATATATAGGCATAAGGGTTGGTGTGGAGTTCAGGCCTGTTTTGCCTCCTGGAGATTTGGCTTTAGTGAAGCAGCTTTTATTGATGAGGGCATCTCTATATTGTCCATTTGGAGATGATTCTTTTGATAAGTTTGAATATACTGTGTATGGAACGGCTTATGACCATATATTTAATAAATGTCAAAACATATCAAAGCTTAAAAGTTAACCTTTTGGTCTCATTCACACAATACTTGCTTTATGTTAGATAACCTTTTGGTCTTTAATCAACACGAGTCACGTAAAAAAAAAAAAAACCAAGAAAAAAGAAGAAAACAATAATTTAATTTTAAGACTAAATTAGGAAACCCTAAGCCAATCTTTTTTTTTTTTTTTTCATATAAGTGAGATATATCACACCATCAAATAATCAATTTTTGGAGAGGGAGTAGGATGCTATATGGATGGAATTGAGCCCAAGGAGTTAATAATTGAATGAACATGGATTATTTTAATTTTAATCCACCACATGTTATATTTTGTTTCTTTTTACTATATGTTGAATCAGGAAAATGTGTCAACAATAGAAACATCTGTGCAAAGAGAATGAACTATTTTGATATTGTATTCGAAAAGAAAAGTGAAATCTATAATACAAGAGTTAATACATCCTTATATATGCCCTACAATCTCTCTAACTAACTAACTTTTGATAAAAAAAACTAACTAGCTAAACTACTAACTAAACGTGCTACACTAACTAAACGTATTACTACTAAAAGTGATCTGTTGCACAACATTTATACAGAACAAATATAATAATTCCTACATCCCCTCCCCTCCCTAGTCCTCCCCCCTCATCAATGGCTATATGCTTGTTGTGTCAAGACATGGATTATTGGCGATCAACTGAGCAAACTTGTTATCGCAACATAAAGAAGCAGGAAAAGAAACATCCACCTTTAAATCATGCAAAATGTAAGATACTCACATCAATTCACAAGTAGTTGTAGCTAAAGCTTGATATTTAGCTTCAATAGTGGAGGCCGCAACCGTATTTTGTTTCTTTGATTTCCATGAAATAAGTAAGTTGTCAACCAAGATACAGTGACCAATTATGGACTTCCTATCAATAGGACAAAAGCCTCAATCTGAATCAGAGTAACCTAAAGATGTAAAGAGTTAGAGGAAGAATAAAAGAGCCCATGACAAGAAGTTCCTTTCAAGTAGCGAAGGAGATGGAAGAGAGCTTATAAGTGAGGAGTGCAAGGTAAGGATAGAGATTGACTAGGACAATGTGTAGCAAATGCAATGTCAGGACATGTAAGCATGAGATAAAGAAGATGTCCAAGCAACCGTTGATATTGTGTGGGTTTTGATAAGGGCATGCCATCTAAATTATTCAAACAAAGACCAATAGAGAAAAGAGTAGATGCTGGTTGAGTAACTATTATGCCAATATCATTCAACACATCTAAGATAAACTTATGCTGTGCAACTAAAATACTTTGCTCTGATTTGCAAATTTCAAGTCCAAGGAAAAAATGTGCCTCCCCTAGATCTTTAACAGTAAACTCATAATCAAGTTGTTGTTTTAGCAAATTTATTCTAGTAACATTAGTACTAATTAATAGCAAATCATCAACATATAGTAGAGTCTGAACAAACCCATCGTTATCATCCTTAGTGAACAAAGAATAATCACTCTTTGATTGAGCAAATCCATGCTTCATATGAAAATGAGATATCTCCAAATTTTATTGTCGTGAGGCTTGTTTAAGCTCATAAAGTGACTTCTAAAGTTTACAAACTTGCCAATCTTTCACTTTAGAATATTCATTCGGTGGTAACATGAAAATTTCTTCATTAATGCCCATGAAGGAAAGCATTATTAATATCGATTTGCAAGAGAGACCAACTACGAGCACTAGCTATTACTAAAAGGATACGAAGGGATCCTAACTTGGCAACAGGGGAGAAAGTATTGTGATAATCTTTCCCTTCCTTTGGTGTATACCCCTTAGCAACCGGTCAAGCCTTATATCGTTCAATGGATCCATTAGCTTTGTACTTAACTTTATTAACCCACTTAGAGCCAATTGCTTTCTTGCCTTGAGGCAAATGAGTGGGTGTCCAAGTGTCATTCTTTTCTATGGCATCCAATTCGGATTACATAGCATCTCTCCATTCCTTATGTTTAAAAGCATCAAAATAAGAATGAGGTTCATGAACTATTAAAACATTAGCCAAAGAATGAACAAAGTTAGAAGGAAAGTGTAAAAAAGAGTCAGAGGAATAAAATGGATAAGTTAGTTGTGCGTGTGGGGTGTGAACATCATTTGCATAAAATGAAGCTTTGGTTATGATCGTATGTACATAATCATCAAGCCAAGAAGGTGTATATCATGGTCTACTAAACCTGTGCATCATTGTATGACTTGAAGGAAGTGACTCAATTGACAAATTTGATGTAAGAGTTTATGATGAAGAAGCATTAGTGGATTTTGGAGTAGTAGGACTCTGAAGATCAGAATAGTCAAGAAAAATTGGTTTTGGATCAATGGGATGGGAAGCAAAACAAGTAGGGGAAAGTGAAGTGTGTTTAAAAGGAAAAACATCCTCTTTAAAAACAACATCTTTGTTATAAAGAATCTGGAGATTTTCTATGTTAAATACTTTGTAGCCCTTTTGCCCTTTACTACATCCCAAAAAAATACAATTTAAACCTCGTGATTCAAGTTTGTCTCTTGTAGGTAATGACTTAGCAATAAAACAGAGGCAACCAACTGTTCTGAGATGAGTATAATCAGGGCTTCGATTAAATAAAACTTCATATGGACTTTGCTAATTAAGTAAGGACATAGGCATTCAATTGATGAGATAAGTGGATGTGAGGACACTTTCACTCGAAAATTCCTTAGGTAAATTGGTTTATATTTCTAAGGCTCGTGTGGTGTCAAGTAAATGATGGTGTTTTTGCTCAACTCTCTCATTTTGTTAAGTACATGTCATGGTTCTTTGATGTAAGATACCAAGTGTTGCGAACTATGACAAAAAACAAATAAGGCCGGTCGTTAAATAGGTCCAAGCTTATCAAAAGCTCGAAAAAGAAATGATAAGGAATGTGCGAAAGGACAAATGCGAATGATAAGTAAGGAAAAACCTATGAACAGCCCCAATAGATATGACATACCAATAGAATTTTCAAATACTCATAGCACAATTCGATATGACATACAAATTGGTCTAATAAGGTTACTCGTCACCTAACCTTACTTAAGGGTTAAGATAAGAGTGATGCTAAGAGTAAATAAGTAGTGTTTATATAGAGAAAGAAATACTCAAGTTTATTAATGATAATAAATTTGTTTGCAGCTATAAATATAAGGGTATTTATACTCATAAGTTAGGATAACTTGCTCAAAAAGAGAAAAGACAAAAAGGATATTTTCTAAAGAAGTAATGTACAAGATATAAATAGAGTAAACATGAATATTCAAAGAAAACAATTATTGGTGTAATGAATTATACACATGATTCTGTATATCTGACAATGCTATATTGGTGATGCCATTAGAAGATATAGACAAAAAGTACGGTTAGCTTACTTGTCTGAGTAAAGGTAGCTTAGTCAGTCTGAAGTCTCTCTCTTAGCATCTTGGCAAAGGCGATGTCGAGTAAGTTATTAGTTATTGTTGAGCCTATTTTTTCGGTGTTTTTTTTATTTAAAATTAATTTTCCCCATTTCCGATTAATACTAAACCCTAACCCGTTTAATATTAATCCCCGATTAAAGAAATTGGAAAATTCCAATTTTTTTTTTTAAAAGAAATTGGAGTTGTCACCCGACCGAAGTTGGGAAAAGAAAAGAAACCGTAATCAATTGGGTGGATTGATTACGATTTAACTACCGATTTTCGATTTCAATTTAATACAAACCAGAGGATTCCGAATCCGAAGGCTAACTTATTAAACCCTAACGGGTATCACCATCTATTTACCGAAATTAGGATTATTTTTCTAATTATAATATTTTTTAAAGAAAAAGAAAAATAAAATAAAAATCAAATGAAAAAGAACCTAAGTTTTTATATATTTTATCATCGCTTCGAAGGTGCTTACATACTCGCTAACTAAAATCAAACGATCGTAGTTCTTTCCAAAAATCTTTAGTGTATTAATTCTTTTTAATTTTTGAAAACCAACCGAGTTTACGTGTTTAATCGATTCAATCTATTAAAAAAATAAAAATAAAAGTGGTTCTAACTCGTGAGTGATCAAAAGTCTCTTTAAGATGCTACAATCTTTTTGTAAAAAGTTTCTTTTTTATTAATTTTTATTTCTAAAAACTAATTTTCTATATGAGGATTTTTAAACAAACCTAATCTTAAAAAAAATCCTAAGCTAATATATATATATATATCTATACTACTACTAAACAAATATCTATCTATAAATAAATTAATAATATCATACATATAGGACTATTAAAAAAAAATCTCATAATACTAACGATATGCATACCTTATGTATTATATTAACTTAATAAATTATAACTAATAATACAATACTAATAAATAATAATAATAATTAAAAAAAAAAACAAATTCATTGACCAACCAAACTTGACTTTAGCTATGGCATTGGGCTATTGTTTATGCCAAGAACTCGTGGGTGAACGGTAGTAGAGAGAGAGTTGTTCAATGTGGACGGCATTGGGGACTAGTCATCATGCTCAGGCATGGAGTGCGGTTCAGCCAAACATTGGGTATAAGATGACGTGTAGATCTACTCAAGGGCTGCTGTCAGCGTAGCAATGAATTCAGCTAGACGTAGTGCTCTTCAATCGAAGGGATGGCGGGCTGTAGCGTTTCGTGTGTGCAAGACAGTGGAGTTATGTAGATAATGGTGGTTGCGACAAGGTTGATCGAAGAACTGCGGTAGATGATGACTTAATCGTGGCGGTCGTAGGCTGTATGAATCTTGCTGCTATATGTGGATGGAGACAATGACTTGGCTGTGATCAGACAATGGAGTTTAGCGCTTCGATGAATTGCTATATCGGGGATGATGGGCATGAAACTTAGTCATGCACTGTGCGTTCAGTCAAGTGAGGATGAAGAAAGCAGGGTCGTCGGAGTTCAAAGCGTGCGTGTATGGACTTGATCAGCGACGTGTGGGGTTGATTGTTGGTGTTGCCGTCGGTAGAGGAGCGTATGGCTGAAGTAGAGAGTGTTATGTTTATGCTGTTGTTCTTGCGTATGATCGGTGTGTTGAACTTACTGCAGTTGCCGCAGTAATGTTCTAGCAATGAGGATTTGGCTGCTACTGTTCGTGTTGCATGGGTGTGTGGTGTGTATGAGTTTAGATCAGCAGTGGACGAGTATGGCTACTTGAAGTTGGATTGTCGACGAGGGTCTGGCGTGGTGTTGTTTACTTATGCTACTTACTATTACTGTTGTATGTGGTGAAGTTAACGGTAGAGCAGGGCTGCTATGGATTGAAGAAATAGTGCAGTTAAGGGACGGTAGTGGTGTTTGATTTGAGAACGACAAGAGCAAATTGAATAAGGGGAAATCCTGAAAGTTAACTGCCAACAACCCCCCTCCAATCCCTTTCAATTGTGTGTGTATATTTATAAAAGCCAAACAAGATCATATCAAATCATATTTATTGTATCTAATTAAATTAGATCCGAATCTTTTATATCGATTCGAATCTAATCAAACTAGATTCAAATGATTTTGATTAGATATGAATTCCTTGCATTTAACTTGTTTTTTTTTTGTAAAAAAGGATAGAAAAATAAAAGACACATAAGTGTCTAATGAAATTCGAACCTGTGACCCCAAACTCATTCCATATCAAATACCCCAATGCTTATTCTTTAAGTCGTTGGCCTATGCCTTGAGTTTTAGTACAACTGAATTGTACTTAGACTACATGACTGCTTAAAATAATTATTCGAACTAAGCTAAAGTTAAAGCTAAAAACTATTTGTCCCTAATATAAGTTACTTTCTAAAAATCTACAAAATTTTTATAATTTTTTCTTTTCTTATCTTTTGGTATTTTCATTATTTGTCAATTTTTATTATTTTTATCTTTTATTATCTTATTATTATTATTATTATTATTATTATTATTTTATATTTTATTTTTTTGAATTAGGACCCTTTTTTAAAAAAAAAAATTAGGACTACAAAGGAGCACAAATTACGTGTTTACAGCCATGAATAAGTGAGAATGAGGATTGGTTGTCGTCTCAGCCTTTCGTTTCTCGACACACTATCTATGAGAAATAGGCAGTCATTCAGCTCGGTATGCAGATCTGGTCGACAAGGAGATACTCAACTTTGGAAGGAGTTAACTGGAGTAGGAGGATTCATCTTGCTAACCCCTTTAGCCCTCGAGCTTAACTACTGGTCAATAGTTTAGTAGCCTGATTCTCATCACCAAGTCTATCAAACAAGGACTTACAAGCATTTGACATAAATTCTATTTCATTATTAGACCAAATGTGTTTAAGAGTGATAGTGAAATGGTTTCTGATATAAGAAAATAATTTGGCAAGGATTTTAGGAACTTGTAATTTATATGCCATCATATAAATCCACATGCATTTGGTAAAATCATCCAAAATGGTTAAGAAATAATTCACACCTGTGATAGAGGGTACTCTATATGGTCCCTATATATCAACATGCAAAAGAAGGAAAGCAAAAGGAGAATGGTATGTGCTATTAGTAAAAGGCAAACAATGAATCTTGGCTTGTTGACAAACTTCACAAAATAAATTACCTAAAGAAATGGATTTGAACATGTTTAGATGCTTCAATTTTGAAACTGAGCTACGACCAAGCCTAGCATGCAACAAATGGATAAAATCTTCCTTATTACAAATATTACAAGCATTGGCATCCAAAGAAATGCTAGATTGACTCAACACAAGCTTGACTTCAAATTGACAACTAGAAACATGAAGTACATATAGTCCAAAGAAGGTATGTGTAGTAGCTATTGTGGTTTTAGTCTTCGGGTCTCGAAAAGTACATAAGAAAGGATCAATAGTAGTGACAAGATTTTGATCCTTTAAAAGCTTACTCACTAATAGAAGATTCTGAGTAAAATCAGGTATTAGAAAAACTTGATGAAGAGTCACGTTAGTCTGCAAATGTACTTAGCCAATAGTCCAAACTAGTTTAACTTAGCCATCTGGTAGTTTCACTAGAACAAGTATTGGTAGTGTTTGTGTTTAAGTGAGAAGAAAATGGGGTCATGTGGTCAATAGCCCCTGTATCAATAACCCATGAATGCATATTCTTATTTAAAGCATTAAAACTATAGGAATGAGAAAAAAATGTACCTACAAAATAAGCTGAATCAACCTTAGAAGTAGTTGCATCAGTCCCATTTGTCTTTGTCTTCATCATCTTATATACTTCCTAGCAAAGACTTTAGATCATCTGTTGATCATAAGAAGATAAACTCAAAGAGCTCCTTGTTAAAAAATTATCATCTATGGAAACATCAAAAGGAGTATCAATAAGACATTGGCTCTTATGAACAAATGAAGCCAAAGTGATCCTTTTGTTGATTTTAGGTCTAGATACTCATTTCCTTTTGAACCAGTTTGGGTGCCCAATTATTTGGAAGCAAGTGTCTATACTATGGCCCTCTTATTGACAATGTTTACAAATCTACTTATTAATGCCACTTCAAACTCTTCTTCTATCTTTAACCATTTTTCCTATCTAAGACTCCTTAACAAAATAAAAAATTGAGTTATCCACTTCTACAATCATAGTAATTTGTTTTTGTTTCTCAATTTGTTATATTATGTAGAACTCCTTGCTGACACTTAGAAGTGGAGCCATGGTAAGAATCTGATTGCGAACATTCTTGTAATTCTCATTTAGCCCCATTAGGAATTGAACCAATTTATGTTGCGATTCATATTCGAGGAGTCTCTCTTTAAGTTTACATGTGCAATATAGCAATCTACCATAAGTATAAGATGGATAAGCATTCAAGGCATTTAATTCATCTCAACATCTCTTCATCTCATGAAAATACACTGCTACAGTCATATTATTCAGCCTAAGATTACAAATCTCATGCTAGAGTTGAAAAATCAATGAATTATTAACCTAACCAAATTGTTCAACTATCTATTTCCATAATTTCGACGCTGATTTAGCATAAAGGAAAGTTTGCGAAATACTTGGATTCATAGGATTTAGAACCCAGCATCGCACCATATAATTGCATCATGTCCATTTAACAAGATCAGGTAAAGTTTTGCTAAGCTTAACAATAGTGCCATCAATAAATCTGATTTTTTGTTTAGTTCCTAAGGCCATTCTTATTGATTGACTACATTCGACGAAATTTGTGCTATTAAAAATTATGTTTCCTAAATTCATGCTAGGATTATCTGAACTAGATAAGCAATATGGATCAAAAGTAACAATCTGACCTTAATTTAGTGGATTTGCCATTGCTTCAATCTGCTAAAGCTAAGGATTTTATCAAAAAACTTACAGATTACTAATGAAACAATTGGATCTTCAATCCCTGACGTTCTGATAACATGTCAAATCAGGAGAATGTGTCAACAATGGAAGCATCTGTATAAAGAGAATGAATTGTTTTGATATTGTATTCGAAAAGAAAAGTGAAATCTGTAATACAAGAGTTAACACATCCTTATTTATGCCCTATAATCTCTCCAACTAACTAACTAACTTTTGATAACAAACTAACTAGTTGAACTACTAACTAAACGTACTACTACTAAAAATGATATGCTGCACAACATGTGCATAGGATAAATAGAATAACTTCTACACTATCAATTGAGGGATGCAATGCATATGATCAATTGAGTATTTACAACTACAATCAGCCACTTCATATTCTTCAACAATTGCCAACAATGTTATTGTAATTGCATAGCTTAACATTCATACTGTCATTCGGAATTCATGAATTATCAATTGTACTATCAATTCAATAAGTGGATTGACAATGAATGCTAAACGATGTAATTGTTGTCACATGGTTAACAATTGATGAATAACATAAAATGGTGGGTTATATTTGCAAATACTCAGTTTACCGCTTGTGTTGCATCCCTTGGTTGATAGCAAAAAGAAACAAAACATGACCTATGTTGGATTATAATCGAAACCATCAAAACTAACCTAATTATGACTCTTTGGATTCGATTTTGTGCACTAATAAGACAATATTGAAGATAAGTACATTATTTAAGAGTTTTTTTAATTTTAATCAATAGCAATTTGCAGAATATAGAACGTTTAAAGAGAAGTTAGGATTTTTTGCATTGAGTAAAACATTGTTAGAATCTAAACTCTGTGATCAATTTTCAAGCCAAATTAGATTAGCTTCAAGAAAAAAGAATGAGATAATTGACAAAATATTGCCTAAAAAAAAAAACAAAACAAAGTAACGTTAAGGAATGCAATCTAGTTTTGCATGAACTAAAGTTTAAGCTATCTTAAGAATGCAAGTAGCAATGGAATTAGGTTCTAATGTAATATTAGTACAAATATCAACGAAAAAATCATTAAACTACATCCTATTATATTGTATTATGAAATCTGAATAAAAGGATATGAAGAACCAAAATTGTTAGTCTTAAAAGATAAAAGAAAATGGAGTGACCTTATAATTCAATCATAAAAACCAAGATAATCTAATAGGAGTTAGGTTTTCTAAAGGATAATCTAATCTAATCGAGAAAATAGTGGCAAAACCTTGTATAACAGAATAAGAAATCACTTAAAAGTTATTTTATATTTGGGGGCAATTGAATCCCAAAATGATAATAGGCTAGAAACGATAGTATCATAAACTTTAAGGTGATAAATTGATGCCCTTTTAGTTTATAGATTTCTAGTGATTGTTATCTAGTAAGTAAAACAAAGCATAAGGCCTTAACCTCCCTTAGACCTACTCAACAAAACCTACCGGCTCATCTCAAAAAAGGGAACCAGAACCTTTCCATCTAAGGTCGGCTCTAAGTTAAGTCCTAAACCCATCGATTCTCTTAGTATCAATTCATTGATCTTGAATCTACGGAACGGTCTAAACTATTCTCTCTCTCTCTCTAATTTAAGAATTAAACTAAAAGAAAAACTTTGAGCCAAAAGAAATGTTTAGTTTTTAGCCTATTTTCTACAAAAGATGAGAATAATTTGCATTTATTAGTATAGAGCCACACTTAAAATGACTTATAATATTAACGTTACGGGCCTAAAGTCTAGAAAGAATTTTAAAAGATAAAAGTTGATTTTAGTCCATATAAACTAAACATACTTTTCAAAGTATGATTATCTCTTATATTGTCAATAGCAACATTTTAAATGTTATGAATGAGAAATAATTTTTCATTATTTCATAAGGAATAACTTAATTTTCAATATTATTCATTTCTTTATTCTTTTAATTTCTTTCTTTTTATCGTTATTTTTTTTTTAACTATTTTTCACAAACCGTCACGCACGCAATGGGTCCACTAGCATTTCGAGAACCGTCGACAAGGGTGGGATCGTGTCAGTTTACGAATCTCAACCCGAACCATACTTAGGATTTCAAGTAAGCTTGTAGTGATGTGTTAAGACGAACGAAAATTACAATTAATTATGTGCTTATTAGTGTCTGAAATTGTTTATGATTGATTTCGAAACCCGATGAGAAATCAAAATGAAATTGTTTTACCGTCTGTCTTTCCTTGATGCAGGGTAATATATGAGGGTAACAGATTAACTATCCGGAATCAAGATAATAGCCAGATTATTATTTCAATTTGAATCCTTTCTACTAAGCGTTCTTTATGCATTTGATGAGAACCTATGAGCATTAACACGTTTCAATATATTATTCTTTCTCGCGAAACTTTAATGGTTTAAAACTTGTACATTTTTATGTCAAGATAAATGTTTAGAGGACTCTTATTAATTTTGGAAGCAAAATGCTTTCACTGATGGTATAACGTTGTTGGGCGCACCACCGCCCGTTTCTTTTTATCCTTTTCTATTTTTTCCCCCTGGACCTTGTCTTTTGTGCTGGAAATTCTGAGGGAAAAATATTGTGTTTGTTAAATGACATTTTAAGTCAACAGATCTTAATGAGCTGATAGTGATTGGAATGCCGACTTCATGTAGGTTTGTAGGCTAGGAAGGCTATTCTCATGGTATTGGCATTTTATTTGGTCGAGCATTTGGGCAACTGATATAATTACCGGTGAGCATCGAAATCGGTATGTTTTGGAATATATTTTACGGTATGGGTTTTATTATATTAAACGTTAAAAAGGTGAGCTTTCATTGTAAAATTTTGAGAAAGTATTTTGTACATTTTGAATTCTAGGACACCGTATAAATTATCAATAGATGCTAGAAACTGTGAACTTAGTCACCGGTGTAGTATAAATTCTCAATATACAAGGGTAATGGATTAGCTATTCGTAATCAAGATAACAGGTCCAGCTCAAATTACTACAATATATAAATTTATATATATATATATATATTATTTTGAATTTCCATGTCTTATACTCTCACTTTTAACTAAGAACTAATTAGTATAACCCAACATTTCGGCATAAAACAAAGTAATTTTACGCTAATTAAAATAAAGTCTTCTATTTATAAAAAACTACAACCCACCTACACTACCGTATTAGTGATGCCAGGAAAAAAAAAAAAATAGACATAAAAGTTAGTCTCATACTGTTAAGGAAGGAAAACTTTCTTTTGATAAAAGCTTAGGTATACCAAACTAAACCCATACTAAAGATTTATATATTTCCTATGTTATTGATATCAGCATTTTAAATATTGTGAGTGGAATATAGTTTTTCATAATTCATATAGAAATTGTTTAACTTTCACTATAATTTAATTTAATACTTATATTTTAGATATTGATATTTTCAATTTTTAACATTTTCTTTATTTGCCATGGACCAATGGGTCTATAGGTCCTAGGGGCTTACACATTCAATTCTTGGACCTAGCAATATGGTTTTGAACAGTGACAAGGGTCGAAGCCTATTCATGCCTATGTTTATGCAATCCTAAGCTATATAATATTGCTAATATATATAATTTGATATGATAAAGACATTGACAAATTAACCATATTAGAAAATTTAGGGAATACTTGAGCAAAAGTCATGTCTATCTCAAATCCCTAAGAAACTGTTTGATTGTGCAAAATTTATAAGATTAGATTGGAAAAATTTTTTTTATTCAATGTTTAGTTTGCAACTTGAATTTAGTTACTGGAAAAAAAAAAAAAACAGATGTTAAAATTAGAAAAAATATATGAAATTTGTTACATCTAAAATATAGTACAAAACTTAACTTTATTGGAAAAAAAACATAAGTTTTTTGAAGTTTTAAAAATACCCTTTTAAAATCCACTTTATTGATAGGTCTTTTTGGCCCAAGCTCTATAGGCCCAAGCTCTATAGGCCCAAGCTTAAGTACTTCAACATCCTCACGTCCTCCCGAACACTTCTTTAGATTGATACCTCGCCCCCTTTTAATGATACAACAGCTTGGCTTAGACCCAAATGGTACCAGATGATCAGCTTACCTACTGATAGTATGGCTTACTTAAGGGCCCTTCAAGCACTCCTCCGACCCCGACTAATCGAAGACCTCAAGAATCTTAGTCAATGTCCTTAGGGTGCTTAACTCTTTGGGACTTAAGACCCAAGGACTCCATCATCCTTATGGCTATTAGATCCAAGATTCCATGGACCCATATCAACCATAGCCCTGTACATACACTAGGTGCTTACATTGTGACCTAAGGATATGATGCTAGGCTTGCTCTACTCATTCTTTTTCTCTCTTTTCATTAAATGCTATGTGACAACCTGCTGTATAACTTAGATGCTTAACCACCCTGGCTACGACAACTGCCCATGTTAATGTGATAAGCACTCTTCCCCAAAGTCATCATAGCAGAAAGGTGCTATCCTTTCTTATACTAAACATGTCTCCTTGAACCAACCATGTATAAGCCAATCCTTATCCAAAATGTTTTCTAGGAAGGTAAGCTTTATACCATATAAATAGGGCAAGAACCTATAGGTACAAAGAATTTGTACCCCAAGCACTTAATACACACTTACAACACTCTCAAAACTTTCCTTTTTTTCCCTTCTTATTAACCTTACCATCAAAGGACACTTTCTTGTAGGTCTATTATTGCCTATGACTGTTGGACCACTAAAAGTCCACCATAGTGAAATCTACTATCACTACACTCAAATCGTTTTTTTAATTAATTTATAATGTAAGAATATATTTAAATATATATTAGATAATATTAAGGGTATAAATGTCAAAATATAATCTATTTATACCAAATAAGGAACATCATAAAAGTTTGCATCTAACTATACAAACCAAATAATGTATAACAAGTTTATACTTCCTGAACTTCTTATATTTGTACTGTTCAATTCTCTTTATTCAATTCTCTTTATTCAATCCAATTATTACAACAAGTCTTAGTATTGTGATTTATTTTTATTGTATTTTGTTATTTTTTTTTCTTTTGTT
The DNA here is from genome assembly GCA_024138015.1 of Lumnitzera littorea. Taxonomy (NCBI): domain Eukaryota; kingdom Viridiplantae; phylum Streptophyta; class Magnoliopsida; order Myrtales; family Combretaceae; genus Lumnitzera; species Lumnitzera littorea. The sequence continues at coordinate 37,227,214 of JAMXBB010000006.1, read as the reverse complement.
GGAATTTATCATATTGATATTTGTTGTAGTTAACATTTAAAGTAGGAGTAATATACATTTTCAATATCATGGTTTTGAATATGGATGACTAATAATTTCTTGAACTTATAAAAAGATAAAAAAATCATTCACGAGATCTACATGGTACTCTAAAACTTGTAAATTTTACGAAGTATAAATTTTAGAATGGTTTTAAAATGTAATATAATAGGTTTTTGTTATAAATTTTGGTACGAAACCTATAAACAGCAAAAAAAAAAAAAAAAATAGAGAACAAACCACAAATAAGACCAGATTAAACAGTAAATATAGTTTTTTTTTTTTTCTAATATGGTTTAAAAATTCCCTAAATGAACTAAAACAAAAAATTGCAGTTGGTCTAATAGAGTAAACCAAACTAAACTTAAAAAAAAAAAAACAAAATGAACTATTTTAAGAAATAAAGTCATACTTTACTTATGATTACAAAATTCTTTTATTATGATATAGTCTTTTAAAAAATTTTAGGTTTATGTGATGAAATTGTGTATATATTTAACTTTTATAACCATAAGTTATTACAATATATCTTCATCATATGCTAGATTTTTAAATAAATTAGTTATTAAGATACTTTTAAAATCTCTTAATCGTATAAATGGTAACTTCATTAACTTCTTATATAGTAATGCACTAGTGATGTAAGATTACATGCATGTGATGTATGTAACTTTGCTTATATAACAAACGAGAGTTCAACTTATAAACCAAATAGGACTAAATTAATGTTTTATACTTTTAAAAATGTTGCAGTTTAGATATTTTATGGTTTTGAGAAAAACCTAAATCAAACTAGACTTATCACCCCTAATACAGGGAATGGATTCTTATTTCACCCATTCCAAACCTACTTACTCTATCAATTACAAAATTTAAAATTTAGGTACCAAATTTTAGATTTTTCTTCATTAAATGAAGTGCTATTGTTTTGTGAAAAACGTTTTTTGAACTTTTTGTCAATATATCTTAATCATTAAAGCCTTCAAACTATCAAATATTATCATAATAATTTAATAGATTATTTAATGGTTTTTAGTGGTAACTAATGATAAGAGGCAAATTTTACAATTAAAAAGCGGTTGGCATCGGTAGTTAACATTACTAAAAATATCGATAGAAAATTTGTTCTTATAAGACCATCACTTACTGTAACAAAACACTAATAGCAATAACCTTTCGAGAGTAACATGATGATATATGATAATTATAAAAATGTAATTATAATAAATAACGAATAAAGAATGGAAAAACATTGTGAAACAAACATAACCTTAAAGTTACATTTAACTAGATATAGAAAATTAAAAATTGATAACTACTATGATAGGCCCTTTTGCATAGTTGAGCTACTTAGGCCTTGTTTAGCTTATCTCAGACAAGGGCTAAATTGTTTAGGCTCTACCTAAGCTTCTTTACTGACCTAAACTCCCCTTAGCTCGGTTGTTTGGCACCCAAAATCAAAGCCAAGTTGCAGAAAAGTCAAACCAAGCTCCATAAGGTAACCAAGTTTCGGTATGCTTTGATTGGTTAGCTTAAGACATGAGCCTACCAAAACAAGAAGTAGTTACTAGAATGGAAAGCTAACTATCTCCATCTCACCCCTGAAATATGCAAAACTTGCTCTAGTAGAAAGATCTCCTTTCTTAAATCACTGTAATACACTCCTTAAGTGAAGATCTACCTTCCACATTCAGAAGATCTACTTGCACATGACAAGTGATCTCCTTTCTGCATTTTGTCTAAACCACATCCATTATAAATAAGGGATGAGGTCAACGAGTAGATTTATCTCTCTTACATACTCTTGGCTATTTTGCTTTTGCACTCTTACCTTCATTCTTTAAGCTCTAACCTAAGCATTAAAGTGTTATTACAAGACAAGCCTGTAACAACTTGCCCGGAACTCTTCTCATCAAGGTATTATTCACTTTGGTATGAAACGCTGCATAATTTTGTCCCTGGTGTAGTAGCTTCCTGGGTAGTCACTTATCCTAGGATTGACCTAGCCTAAGCATGCTTAACTTTCAAGTTTCAATATGCTCCGAGTCGCTACACCAAAAAATACCTTGATGATTTAGAATTCCATCATCTAACATGTAAGAGGTATTACAATCTACCCCCCTTACAAAAGAGTTCGTCCTTGAAACTTAACTATGAGTTAAAATACATATATTCCTAACTTTATTCCAAGAAAGAATAATCAATAACAACATTACTAACCTTATGTGAACAATTCAGGATAGTGTTGTGTTGACTCCACAAGACTTTCACATATTCAATGTCTCGGTTCCTTAATCTTTGAACCTTGGTATCTAAAATGCGAATAGGATGCTCTACATATGTAAGGTTTTCTTTTAATTCCACTAGAAGTACATCTAATATCATTGTAGGATCACCTACAATACCTTGGAGTACATTGGAACTTTGAAGTTAAGTGTGCTTGAGTTGGAGTAATCCTAGGATAGATGACCTCCTACGAAGATGTTGTATCGGTGGACAAAATTATGCGGCATTTCACACCAAAGCGAACAATACCTCAATAGAAAAAGTTTCAGCAAGGTTGTTACATGTGGTATTAAAGCACTCTACTAGTCGCAAGGGTAAGTCCCTGCTTAGTAGTGGTCTTGAACTTGTATACCGAAACTAACGAAGACGTCAGTTCTATATGGAGGGTAGATATGGTAAGTCTTTTCTTGGTAGTGGTCTTGAACTTGTATAACGAAACAAATAAGGATGTTAATTCTATAAGGAGGGTAGATTGTAATACTCCTTACATGCTAGGTAACGGAATTTTAAATCATTAAAACACCTTTTGGTATAGTGGTTCCAAGTACGTTAGAACTTTGAAGTTAAACGTGTTCGGGCTGAAGCAATTCTAGGATAGGTGACCTCTTAAGGAGTTACTACACTAAGGGACAAAACTGTACGATGTTCCATGCTAAAGTGAACGATACCTCGATGAGAAGAATTTTGGCCTGGTTGATGCAAACCCTTAATCAATTTTATTTTTGCAACCTATCTTGTGTTTTCATAAGGCTTTCTTGGCCCAAAACTCTACTAGTAGAAATCTAGAGATGACAACCACCATTCCTCCATATTACTACCACCATAATATCATAGTCATTCCACCATCACCTTTGCCCCTGTTATCATTGTCACTAGTTTCCTTACTACTAGTTTCATTACCACCATTACTAATACCTTACTAACACCATCACCATCACTATATCACCATCATTGCAACTAAACGTGTTACCAACCCAACTTTGTGCTCATAGCACTACTAACACCAATGCCACTATACAACCATCACTATTACAAATGGTCTAACAATAATAGCATAGTCTAATAATGGTAAAGGCGTAGGAAGGTGGTTGGTAATGGTGTATAGTAGTTAGTAGTAATAATGATGGGATAGAGGTAATGATATAATGGTGGTAGTATAAGGTAGTGGTGATATTGGTAAGGGGGTAGTGGTAATACTTTCACCAAACAAGAGCACATTGGCATGTTTGCTATATTCCCAACTCAATAGTGCAAGGTAATAACAAAAAATAAACAATAGAGTAGTTGTTTCCTGTAATATGGATTTATGAAAACTAAACAAAGGAATATATATCAGTTGACCATTTAAATAATAGTTATTCCTAAAGAATATTTATTATGCCCCATCTTCTCTATTCTTGAAAATAAATGCATCATTCCACTATGTTGTATACCCCCAATCTCTCCACCCCCACATCCCCACCCCTCCACAACAAGTATTCCCTTGAAAACCTCCTTTTTTTTTAGTCAAAATGTTGCTTGACTTTTTAATTTTTCCTCTACAAATTTCATTGTTGACATTACCATAATTGCTAATTAATTTTCATTAGTAGTTGCCAAATTGAATTATCTATTCTATTTTGGAGAAAATAACTTTCAACATTCAATCGTTGTAATTGGGGTGATCTTTAATTTTCATCAAGACAAAACACAATCTTTTTTATGCATAACTGGAATTTATGTAATTAAATTTTCTTTTTAATTTTCCTTTCTTAATAGAATCCTAGACAAAACTATCCTTAATAGTTTAAGGGGAAAGGAAAAAAATTGCAAAAAAAAAAAATAATCCCAAAAATTTCATTTCTAGAAAAATATTTTAAAAAATATGGCACTTAGATTCAAGCAAAATAGTCTCTTCAAGAGGCGATTTTAAAAATAATTATTAAACCCACCTATTAAAGAGGTGATTTTAAGCCTGGTCAAGATTGCCTAGCCCCGTCCAACCCCTACCTAATACATCTAAATCACCCCATTTTACAACAAAATCTCTAGACACCCCAACTATAACAAAGTTTTTAAGCAACTAAATTTCACAGTCACAACTGATCCCTTACAAGAAGTTCAAAACACGTTGCATTATCATTCAAACTTAAGAATACTTGTAAAATGAAATATCATATGAATTCTATATTTCGTGAATATCAACATAATAACAGCTATAGTAGAGTAAACAATGGATCAAAAGTTGGAAAATGACAATTAAGTAATAGGAAAGTTCCATTACTCCTTTCAAATATAAATAAAGTGTTCACAAAATAAGTGTCAATTACAGTAAAAAATGTCAAATAACTGAAACTAGTGACAATCTAATGTTATCTGCGTTGTTGACATGTATATACATGAGTATCCCGGGTGTTTGTATTAAGCTGGGGCTGCACCATCTAGTTTGCATATAGCTATGTGATCTGTACCCCATCCTTAGTAATGTGCTGGAGTATAGCGCATGCATACGAACCGGAGTAGGCACCACTTGTGTGAGTCCCTTACCTATATCTTCATCACAATCTCTAGCTGGCCTCCTTAATGGAGTAGGAGGAATGTGGATTTGACTATTAGATCTCTCTCCGATGAAATGTATTTGAAACATTTGATTGCTAAAGCTCTATTTGGCAAAGGGTGCTTGAAACTAAAATGCAAGCATTATAGGAGATGTTGCACGTGACTAGTAGTTAAGAAAAGGATTGTCTCTAATGCTAAACTTAGCCTGTATGCGTCCTTGCCCCTACCTTAGTGCCTTCCTTACCCTCAATGGTACCCTCCATGCTATGGCTTACATGGCAAAGAGTCTTCATGCTTGATATCCAGTCTCGGCCCAGGTGCATTATTCAAGTGGATACCCCTAAGCTACTAAATGATGGCATCTACCTTCAGCTGCTTTGCCATGATTTCCTCATATGACTTTTGAGGCAACCTATGTATAAAATTTGCCGGTATGTCACAAATAATAGTGTGGTAAGCATATAAAGTCATAACTAAAGAAGATAAAGTTGAATGCATACCATGTATACCTAGGAGGCTCTTGACTGGTCGTTATATCGATGAGTGACCTACTAGTACCAAGTAAGATAATCTGGAGGTACATCGAGCGGTGGTAATATAACAACTATCCTGTTATGCTGATCCACTTACTTATCTAACTAAGTCATATGAGTGGTGGCCCAATTCGTTTTTGTCCAACCTAGTAAGTTAGCATCCTGCAGTGTTTGGGGGGAATCTATATAGTTAAGAATCCCCTAGAACCTGTTACTGTTGTGCTACACAATTCAAGAAATACAACTCTACGATGTGGAAATAGAGCGACGGTACTCATGCTATTCAGATATTACTCTTAGCTTGACAAGAAGTAGGGAGTCTAGCCACGTTGTCGTGGGAGTAGGGGATTCATAGAACTTGTAAAATTAACAATTTTGAACATGCAACCATTTAATCTAGAAAAAGCTAAAAAGACTTAAGTTAGTAGGTATGTACTAGCTTTAGATGTCAGCGATCAAATGCATCCCTATATTAGTTGACAGCATGTGTGAGAAGTTGCGTAACATCGAATTCATTCACTACTATCGTGATTCGATGACATAAAGAGGCTATGTGTGGGAAGTGTTCTCATGCCCATACCCAGAGTATAATAAGTAGTTCGCTAATCTCACTCTTATCCATCCATTATGTAAGGCACAACTGGCGATATAGCTACACTATACATACAACACCCTAAGCATATCATTCGACTGCACTAAGATTAGAGAGGAAGAGGAGGAACATCATATGCACCCAGTTATTTGATTTGTTAGAGAATAACATCCCCCCAATCAGCTACATAATATGAGCTTGGGTGTATTGCTGGACGGTAATACCATTTGTATCTTTCGGCAAGTCACCTAAATTATCCGTTAACTAGAAAAACTTCATTCGAGCCTGATGAATAGCACTTGGAAGGGAGTAAATACTTAGCAACTGCAAGCAAATATCAAACTAGCCCGTCTATGAGCCACTCGTCATAGCTTGACCATCAATTGGGAGACTAATGAGCATAGAAACATCATAAAATGTAACCATCATCTCCCTTGTATGGAAGTGGAATGTGTGCGTCTCCTCTCTCAATGCTCTACCAAGGCAATAATCAAATATCAATATGGTTATATGAATGGTGCCTGCCTCGTACTGAGAAAACCAGCTTTATTAAAGTAAGGAGCCATTAGTGAATCATTGGTATCTTCTATCTATCCCGGTGTCTAAATATCGCTTCTTGTTTATGACATTTGAGCTAGTAATTCTCCTATAAGTTGCAATGAAAGGAAAAAAATGTTACTTCGAATACTGGAAATCAAGCTGCAATTGTGTAGCAACTTCTGAGTCCTCACCTGATTACCTTATACTAGCTTAAACCTGTAGGATGGCTGCAACTAAATAAATGACCTATTGACCAATCTTGGATCTATCTGCACATACACTTTTACAATGAAAATAGTAAGGGGCAATTTAATAGAAGACAAATGAGAAGTACAAATAGCATGTAAGGAAATAAAAAAATTGTAAACAAGAGATGATTATTAACAGTCATTCATAAAAACTATACAGTGTACCAGTAGATCTACTAGATGTAGATTGGCAGCTCTGTTGAGGACATCTTCTTCGATTATGTTCCTTCATGCTGCATAGTCTATAAGCATACAGTAAAGGCCCCTCCTAAATATCTATCTCAATCTAGAACCATTTCTCTTAAGGCCTCCCATGTTTCTTAACCCTATCTACAATTTTAACTTAGTGGTACATAGGAATGTCAAGGACGACCAACTGGCCTTATTGGTACAAGGCATGAAAAAACATGCATACACTATGGCTGATTTTGCCACATGTACCAATGATGAGATAAATGCAACCAAAGTGCATGTAGTTTTAGCTTTTTGGAGTTTAGTGTCTATACTTTTATTTTTTATGATTTAGCACTTCTTTTATTTTTTTTTAGTTTGGTTTTAATTTAATGTCTCCTTTAACGACAAAGTTAACGTTTGATATAATTTTTTGCATTTTAGTTTTATACTTTAGTTATTATTACATTTTAGTGTTTGTACTTTAATTTTGATTTTTTTTAGTATTTGTTTACTTGTTAATTTATTTAAAATAATTTTTTATTTTACTTAATTAATATATCATTTCAAAATTAAAAATTTGTTTATATCTAATAAGTTCAATCATACATGATTTTTACATGTGATGTTTCTTTTAGAAAATCTTAAATGTTAAAGTCTTAAAAATTATAATTTTTAACTCAAAATCATAAGTGTACTTGTTGAAGTCTTTACATTTTCTATGCATGCATTATAATTAACCTTACTTTTATGAATTTATTTATTTTTATTTTAATTGGCCTTTATATAATGTAGACATATTTTTATTGTATAATTTTACTAAAAGTTTCATAATGATATATTATTTATGAATTTTCATACCCCTTAATGTGATCATAAAATTATAAGATTATGTTCCTTAAAAATTTTGTAATGGTTATAATCTTAAAATCATATTGAAAGTTTTCTTAAGGAAAATGACAATTTTTAAGTGTATAATTTAAGGAAAACTAATGCATCAAGGGCTATAAAATTTTATAAATTATATATTATTACAAACTTTTTGGTAAAATTATATTATAAAAACATGTTTACAACATTGCCCAATAAAATATGTCTACAACATACAAAAGTCATTTAAAATAAAAATAAATAAATTTATAAAAGTAAAGCCAATTATAATGTATGGAAATTGTAAAGATTTAGACAAGTATACTTATAATTTTGAGTCAAAAATTATAATTTTTAAATAGCACATAATTTATGCTTTCCAACTATTAGTTGTATAGTGTTTGATTTGTACACTATGAGATTATAAAATTATAAAAATCAAATTAGGATATTACTAGATATGCAACAAAATATTATTATATAAGAGTATATTGTTTGGCAAGTAAAAAAATTCATGTTGTAAGGTCAAATGAAACTTGATTTATAAGTTATGACTATTTAAAAATTTTACTTGATTAGTATACAAAAAAGAAAAAAACAATCTTACTTTCAAATAAAAGTAGATTTTAAGACTTTAAAATTATAAGATTTTCTAAAATTAAACGTCACTTATAAAAAAAATAAAAATCATGCACAATTGAAATAATTAGACATAAATAAATTGTTTTAATTTTGAAAATGTTATATTAATTAAGCAAAATCAAAAATTGATTTTAAATAAATTAACAAGTGAGCAAAGACTAACATGCATCAAAATTAAAATACAAACCTAAAATGCAATAATAACTAAAGTATAGACACTAAAATGCAAAAAATTATAATGACTGTTAATTTTACTTTTAAAGGAGACACTAAATTGAAATTAAAGTAAAATAAGAAGCATTAAATCACAAAAAATAAAAGTTTAGATACTAAACTGTCAAAAGTTAAAAACATAAGCACTTTATTGCCTTTATCCTTACCAATGACCAATATGTGATGCACAATTCATACTCATTTTCCCAACAACTACTATTGCATGAGGGCATGGAATCTTGTATGTCTACCACTTATTATAAGTGCACCGGTGAGTTTTAAGCACAACAATGTGACTAGTTTCTTGCTTTTGCATATGTACTATAGGGCGCAATGCAATTATAACATCGAATATCTGCTCATTATAGTTGAAAAGGACAATACAGTGGCCACTTGCTACTTTGTGCCACCTATCAAACTTTCTCTCAACATATTTATTCAACACCTTACCCATGCCCATTTGATTTGCTATCTAAATCCTATTCATTGAAGTAATCATCGTAGTTATAAAAGGGTTTCTTCACTAATGCTGCAACAAGTAGGTTCCTAGCGTCCCTCAATGCACTGTTGTAACTCTTAGCAATATTTGTGATCCTATGACAAAAAAAAGTTCCATTGTCATATGCAAGGATCCACATCCTTAGATGCAACTCTCTGAACTATGTCCTAGTGTGAGGGTTCATCGTCTTGGCCTTATTGTAGTATGCCTAAAATTTGCAAAGTTACAACTAGTACGTCGCTTTTTTTTATTAGTTCTTTGCATTTCTTGTTCTTAGCTTGAGAGTTGATGTTTCTAACGACCTGTCAAATATACCATCGCCAAGGCCAACCATTTGGTCACATTGCATTCTATCCCTCAACCGCAGCCCATATTTCAGTGTGACAATTTGATATCAAACATATGTTTGTATAGTCCTTTATCACATATATGCTACTATACTTCAAGAACCAACCCAATTGTCCTGACATTCCTCATCAACTAAAGCAAATCTTAATGGGATAATATGATTTTCACCATCAACTCCAATCACTATAAGAAGCTTATACTTATACTTCCCATATAGAATTGTGACATCAATGGAAGTCACAAGCTTGAAAACAACAAATTAGTTAGTTTAAGCATTTAGATAAGAGACAAACAACTATTTAATTGGTACCACAATGATGGGTAGTGATGTCATACCTACAATGTACAAAGGCTTCGATACATAGCTTGAATGCCTATAATACTCTATCAAAGAATACGTGATCGATAGTGTCGGTGTCTCAATATTTCCACTTAACCATGGTACTCGGATTGGCCTCTTACATAGCATTTAATAGATGTAGAAGTATCGCATATGATTCCTCCCATTTTCCATAAATTCGTTTAATTGCTTTGCGCTTAGCTTCATGGACTCTTTTTATGGGTATGGTATATCTATACTGCTTGCAAATGATTGCTTAAAGATGTTTCACCTTAATACTCAATAATTCGTGTACTTCCTTAATAATAAAGCAAGATAGGGTAGTTACATTCACTTGGCAGTGGTCTTGACTAATAATAGGATTTAAGCATGTATGTAGGCCTACAAACCTGGTTATTGCAAAACACCCAACATGCTCCTTCCTACAACGCCCATAGCCTCCATTTGCAACTCTTTTCCTAATTATCACATCCGATTGACTAGAAAGTTAGGTTGAACTCTTTTACTAAAAAGTTGTGATGGTTTAAAACACGATGTACTTCATAGCCATTTATAAATGTTCTTTCTTCTAAGAGTGCATGTCCAACTTAAACTTATCACTAAAACTCCATTTATCATCATTTGTACTCTCTTTGGATGGTACAAGTCTATCACCAACACTTGTTGTATAAAATGACACGGGTTCCAAATGTCTAACCACATCTACATCTACGGTTAACCCATGCCTCCAATCATTTCTCTTACTCAACCCTTGAGCTTTATTTATATCTTGGAGGCACCCTTCACTAGTAGCAATACCATTATCTAAATCAATTTCATCTGAGTCTTAGGCAATATCCTCATAAGCCGATTCATTTTCCACATCTATATCCCTATTTGATTTGCTTGTCACCAATATGTTAACTTGCTGGGGCATGCGATTGCTAATGGGTATGTGACTAGGTAGAACTAACTAACATTCAAATGTTACTTGTGTTTCAACCTAAACCCCAACATTTATCATCATGTCCTCCAAAATCATACTTAATTGTTTAGGGGATGTTGATTTCATGAATTTCAACATACATTTCTACAGAAGCGTTAACTTCACTACATCCTCAGAAGGCTACCGATAGCTGCTAGACATTGTAGTCATCATTTATAGGCTTTACATAACATAAGTCCCTACTTCCTCCTACAAACAAACATTTGTGAATCAACTCCAATCGGTGAGTTATCATATCAACCTGAAGATAATTACATATCAAGTCCACCAATTGATCATAACTTACTTCAATTGAAACCTTGACTATTATTGTAGGGCAGCTATCATAGCACATCTTGTCTTCCTCTTTAATAGTATTTTCTCCAGTATAGTAAACCACTCTCACATTATCCATTCCCACCTTACTTATCATAACAACTTCATAAAATTCACAAGGTAAAAAAGAAAAAAAAAACAACTATTATATTTTAAAGTAAAATAAAGCCATCAATGAACTCACTATTAACACTTAAAACATATGAATCACATTCGGCATAATCTATAAATTTCCAAGTACATATACTTCAATCATACGTTCTTTACAAAATTTATTTAATCTCATTACCTTGTTACTAAATCATACAAAATTTATAGAAAACATAATCATGAACAATTATTGAATTATCCAAATTAAACTTTCTAAACACTTATCACACTAACACACTTCAATTGAACACTTACACAATATAATATACCTACTAATATAATCAACAATTTCATGAATGTCGTATCATATTTGTATATAAGACGCTATTTTTAACAATTACATATAAGAATTAGTCAACAAAAATTCGAAAAAAGATACCTTTTTCCTTTTCGCATGTAGAGAGAGAAAGTGTGAGATACGCGGTATCTCTTGCTATTTCTATGAAATTAGAGATGGAAAATAATGTATATGTTGTGGAGATCTCAAATTCGAAGTTGATTTGAGAAAAAACATGTCAAAATTACTTCGTTTGGGGTGTGCACAGGGAGGGATCCATAATCCATAACTTAGAGAGAGAGAGAGAGCTTTTTCTGATGAAGTTTAGAAATAAAGGAGGAGACATGTACGGCTGACTCATTGTCCTCGACAAAATCACCTCTTGAAGAGGAGATATTGGTTAAGTACCATAAATCTAGGAATATTTTCCTAGACACAATATTTTTGGATTTTTTTCCTTTTCCTATATTTTAAAAATATCAAAAAGCCAAAAATGTAAATGATGAAATTCAAAATAAAAAAAAAAAACAGAGAAGATACTTTTATTGAAAAACCTATGTTTCAATTATTTACAAATTATATTTTTAGTTACTTAACTTTTCAATTTTTTTCTACAAAAGGTTATTCTTGGCATTACCATAATTGTTAATTAGCTTTCATTTTTATATATTAGTAGTTACTAAATGGACTTATGTGTTTCATTTAATATATGTACTTTGTATTGATTTTATAAGTGATTTTATAAGCAAAAGACTAATGACAACATCTTAAGTGGCATAACTTTAGCGCATTGGTGTTTTTTATTACATACTTTCCAAATTGTTTAGGTTAATTCTTTTATTACTTTTCAACAATCATCATTTTTGTATATAATTTGATTCAATTATTAATATGTTATAATTTCTATTAAACCGTTTTACTTGTGTGCACATTGGCTAGTATCAAATAATTAGAAGATAAAACAATAAAATAACTAAAATAAGGAAGTTATTGCAATGTAGTAATGTCAATATTTTTTTCATACATTATAAAAATTTTTAAGTAGTCATGAACTTATATTATAGTCACCATTAATATCCCATATTGCTGCACAACACTTACATGATATTGAAGAAATCATTATCTCATCTTTCCCAAGATCCTATACTTTTGAAATAGGCAATTGGAATTAGGTAGAATGTGGAGGCCAATAATCACATAAAGATGACAATGAAGATTAATTTGATGTTATCTTGATTTTAATATGAATACCAAAAAGTAAATTTCTTAAAATTATGAATTAACATTTGCAAAATATTCATAGTTGAAAACATATTACAGTCAGTAGCACCAACTTTCTTAAATAGGTTAGATGTGAGCATTCACTATATCCATCGTTCGCAAATTTTCTCCTATCACAAAATTTGCCTCGCACCTAGCATTTTTCTTCGGTGATATGGATGTTCAAAAAGTGTTTAGCGTACAGCACACTATGGATTTGGAGACAATATTTATAAGACATAATTAGAGATAAAATATCCAACAATCTTGTAAGAAAGATTGTATAGCATAGCTGGCGTGTATATGTTTGTGCAATGTAGAAGAACTGTAATTAGAGATGCAATTTATAGGCATGAGTTCAAGAAAGTGTTTGGTGTAGAGCATATTATGGAGTTGGAGAAAAAATATATAGAAGACATGATTAGAGATGAAATATTCATAAATCTTGTAAGAAAGATTATGTAGCATAATCTACACGCATATGTTTGCACGGTGTAAAAGAACTATAATTAGAGGGGCAATTTATAGGCATGAGTTCATGAATTTATTTTTTTATGTACGTATACCATCATGAATTTGCAATGAGGTATTGCATTATTTTCATTGAAGGCTATGGCATTGCGGCATAAACTTGCAAATTGCAGGCTTGATCATGAGCCCTTGAAAAAAGGAGGAAAAAAAAAAAAGAAAGAAAGAAAAACCTTATCCGTAAACTTGGGTCCGCAAGTCCAATAGGCTGACCCCATACCCATGGGTCCGGTTGAGTCCGATTTTCAAACACAACATGGCGGTTAGGGTTAAGGCACGAGTCAAAATTGACCGAATTAGACAAGTGTAGGATATATAGTAAAATCTTGTTCATACCATAACATAAACCCAGCGATGGATGTCCATCCTTTGACAAGGAGCCATAGAGGGAAGTGGAAGAAGAATCTTTTATTCCCCTATTACTCCCTTTTTATGTTCATGTGGTCCTCCGAACAACATATAATCGAACAGATTTGCCTCATGACTCAAATCACTAGTAATTACCTAAATAAACAAATAATTAGCAAAGGCGGACCTGTCTTTTGACCTAAATTTCTTACTCTAGAAAACATGCAATCCTTCCCAATTTTAAATTACATAGCCACAACATTTCCCGATAGCCAGGCATCTTTCTCTTTCTGTGCTTGACTTAGACTTAATCTACAATTACTTTTGGCCTTCCTTTTGCCTCATCTTTACTCAACATGATTAGGATGGAAGGTGGGTCTTAACGTTTATTTTTTTTGGGCGGTGAGGGTGTGGAAAAACATTGTTCGGATTTGGTAATGGGACAATATGATTAATTATGATGGTGGAGCCACAAAGTATTCAACTCTAAGGATTTGGACCACATTAAACGCAATTAGGTCCTAGTTCCTGTCTGATGAGAATTTCAATGCATAGGACAAATTCCTTGGATGTGTCTATTTAATGTCTTACTTTACTACTTTCTCTACTACAACACGTGGTCCGAATTCATTGCTTCAGAATTTTTTTGTTTTTTGTTTTTGGCTTGTAATTACTTCAGACTTTACTATTAGAGAAAATACCGGTCAAAACCACCGTTTCTGCCATCCAACGATATTGGTTGAGATTTACTAGTAAAAACTTCAAACACTAAATATGCTTAATATATTAACCATATATATTTATAAATTGTTATGAATATAGGATGAGTACTATTTATTTAATTACGTGACAGCTAATACCTTAAATTTTCATTTTTCTTTTTTCAACAAATCAATTGAAGCTACAGGAGAATTCCAAAAAAATAATAATAATAATAATAAATATCATATTTGGAATCTAAACATAACATATTTATGTGATTAATTACCTGAAATTTAAAAAAAAAATGAATTTATTTCCTACAAACTTTTAAAAGTCATTTTAAATAATTAGATTAGATAGTTATGTAAAACATCTCATTTTTGCTTTCTTATAGTTTTAGAATTTTTTTTAGCTTAGGGAAAAAGAGACTTAATTCAAAAATACAAAAAAATGAAAATTAAGAAATAATACAAAAAAATTTTAAAAATTGAGAAAATACAAAATTAGAAAAATAGCTTTTTCTTTTCATTAATAGGAAAATAAAAGCCTCGATTTAATCTTAGAGAGAGTCATTTTGAAATCATAGTACATGTAAGTAATTTAATGGTTTCAAGTAATATTTGAAAGTATTACATTTCTTCAAAATTTAAATTTTTGGATCTTGTTTGGGCCTGATTTAATTTTTGAATTAAGACCCATAAAAAAGTTAATTATGCTTGAATAAAAACTAATTTGTTCTAGACAAATTTTTAGAGTCGGTCGTTGAGGATCTAATTTTGGCCCATGACTAGGTTCAGTGCTTTTTATTTATTTATTTTCATTTTTTCTTCTCTCAAAAATAAAAAGAAAAGAGAGAGATAAAAAAAAAAAAAAAATAGGAGTATGGGGGTCGGATCAGGTACCAGACCTGGTCACGAAAAGAAGGCGCCGGCGCCACCATTCCTCCGTCCTTTATTTTCCGGATTCCCAGCTCTTTCTTTTCCTAGCTAGGGATTGCATGTTCAAGAAGATTTTTAGTGTGTTTTCTACATGATTCCATCCAAATTCATGGTGGAATCATGTGATGGACACAGCAAACTACAAATTGAGCCACAATTTTGATCCAAATTCATCCATATAATTCCTCAGTTCGAGCCTAAAAATCAAGAAAATGCATTTTTGGAGAAGGAGCATTAATGGCAGAAATCCACCATCAACGAGCTTTCTAAGCTCGTGCAAGCTCGAAACACTATAAATAAGCTTCCCAATCCCTTTCCATCCCCATTGCCTCTCTTACTCACTCTCGAGCTTTCTCTCTCTATCAATTCCTCCTCACTCTCTCTCTAAAAATACGCCATTCACCTCCATCTTTGAGTCAAGCTACTGACTTAGTAGTTTCGCCACAGCAAGAGCTTACGAACACCCCTCATCTCGCCATCCACCGTGACATCAAGCGCCACTTCAATCCCAAACCTCAAGCTCTACTGTGGCTACCAACACGCTACGACCAACCACTGAACCCCTTACTCGAAACCACCCATTATACTATACTGCTAGTCTACGTAGATCTCCATCCAGCGCCCCTTGGCTCCCAATAACCACGAGCTGCTCAACCTCTTTCTCACTCTAACCCCAATCACCTAAATCATAGCACCACCTAAACGGGCACCACTCACCGTTGCGGTAGTGGCAAACTGAGTTTCATCAATGATTTTCACATGAAGGTCCACTTACCCACTTGAATCGTCCGCTACGACACACCGAAGTGAGGCCCAATCGACATTGCTCCTTCTTCAACTCCTAAGCTTGCGACCCGTTCCTTCACCCGGATCCGACCCAAACTGGATCCAAACCCGACCATTTGCCTCACGGTCCAACCCGGAATCCGACCCACACTAAGGTTCTGCATAAGCCCTGTTTGATTTTTCCTTTTTCATTAGTGTTGTAACTTTTTTTTCTCTTTCCTTATCTTTTTTCCAAATGATGGAAAAATTAAAAAAAAAAAAAAGAATAAAAGAATAAAAAAAATGAAAAAAAGAAAAGAAACAAAAAAAAAAAGAAAAATAATACATATATCTATTTCTCCCTTTAAATTATTACCTTCTTTTCAAAAAAGTCTACATTTCTTCAATAAATACATAATAGGCAAATTAACAAATGACAACGAAAAGGCATTCTTGATGCTTTAGAAAAAAATCTTACTTTCAAAAATAAAAATTAATAAAACCTTTTACAAAGATAGGATTTATTTAGAGTTTTTTCCAAAAATGAAAATTTGAAAAATAAACTCTTTTAGGGCTTTTCTTAAAATTAGATAAGAGGATAAAAATGTAAACTTAGTTTTCTTTTCTAGAATAAAGTCAACACTCTAAAGTTTTTAGAAAAAAAAAAAAATTATGGAAGTTTGATTTTGAATAATGGATATATAGATACCCATATATAATTACAGAATGACTTAAAACATGAAAAAATTTATTTTCTCCCCTTTACACATAATTAGTTTTTTTTATTTATTGTTTTTGTAAATAAACATAATTTGTTGCTTTCTTTACTTGTAAAATAGAAATTGTTATTTCAAATTATAATGGTATATTGACAAATAAATTTAAATTTAGAAAGTTAAAGTAGTACCCACTAGAGTTTAATAGGATAGCTTTGAAATCTAAATATCTCTGCTTTTCAAAAATCAATTTTTTATAATATTGATTTTTACATGAATTAGTAGCTATTTTAGAATCAATTCACCTAATTAAGCCTAACCTACCTCTTTCTCAATTTCGATTAGGTGGCGACTCTAAAATTTTTCAAAATTGAAAGAACCATATTTTCCTTAATTCTTAGTTGATGGTTTATATTGAATGGGTATAGGGTGGTTTGATATAAATCAGATTAAGGAAAATAAACGAAAACAAAAAAATCCAAGATTGACAAGTTAATTATAAATTAAAAAAAGTTCAAGTAATTAATTGAAAAAATGAGAAAGTTCAAGTGATTAATTACAAAAATGAGTAAAGTTTATATATCAAATTGACATTTTTAAACTTTAGATAGTTAATAAAAAAAATGAGTGAAGTCCAGGCACTAAATATGATATTTAAAAAAAAAATAGGAGAGAGAATTCCAAGAATAAGCAAAACATGCTATTGTTTTATTGTTCATGGTGAAGTTGTAAATTAATCGACCCACTCATGAACTACTCAAACTTAGCTTACTTTAGACTTAACTTGCTCTAGCTTAATTAATAAATAAGTTGAGCTTGAATTGAAAATAAAATTCGTTTAATTAATGAATTGAGCATGAACTTTAAATTTAGGCTTAGTGAGTAAGCTCGTTTATATTGTCAATAAGTTAGCCCACGAGTAGACTCACGTGTATGCTCATTAATAGGCTTGTGAGCCTACATTATATTAATGTAATGATTTTTATTTTTAGTTATATTAATTATATTTTAATGGTTTTTATTTTATTCTAAAGCGTATTTTTTTCCAATTCATATATTTTTAATCTTATAATTTTAGTAATTTTATACTTATGTATCATCATGTAATAGCTTTACACTTTATAATTTATGTGTTCAATAGTGCATAAATTGAAGTTCCATATAACACACACATATGATAAATGCATAAACAGGAGTCATCGAACATGGTTAATTATGAAATGCAAAAAATGCATTTTGATTGATATATTTATTTTACGATTTCATGTGAGAAAAACAGCTATAATTGGCTAATCTATAATGATTTTATATTATTAGGTCAATTGGAATGTGTTTCTATATGTTATGTTAGCTCACAAGAATATTAAGTACAATCTCCATCAATAGAAATGTAAGGATATAACTATAAAATTAGTATAAATTTAAGCGCGGATTCGTTTAAACTCATTAATCTAAATGAGTTTCAGTTCAAACTTGTTTATATATATAAAAAAAAACTCAAGCTAATTAGGCTTGTATAGATATACAAGCTTAAGCTCGAGCTTGTTTACAGACTTGTTTAAATATACGAGCTTGAGTTTGTCTACTTAAATGAGTTGAGCTCAATAAACGAGCTCGAGCGTAAGCTTCAAAATCATTAACAAGCTTAAGCCTAAGCCTTTAATTTTTAAGATTGGTAAAAACTTAACTCGACTCAAGCTTAATAATTTTTAAACAGCTAAGCTTGAACCTTTAAAAGCATAGCCTTATGTCACTCCTTAAATTCGAGAGTTGTAGTAGTCTCATAGTGCAAATCAATTTATGCTAGAAGTTAGCCACCTCAACTGCTAACTTAGTGTTACGCCCCGAAGTTGCAAAGTTGCAACAGTCCCGCCGTGTAAACCATTCTATGATAGTAACTGGCCTCATAGTGCCTACCATAGAGATAATCTACACAAGGCGTCGACAACTCCTTACTTTGAAGTAAACAGTTCGATTAATGATTATACAACAATTATGATAATTATCACAAAGTTCTATAAAACATAGATAATTATAAATAAGTCCACAGAGCTTCCCAGGAAATTTTACATAATAACTACAGTTTACTAATTTACAGAATAACTAACTGTCTTCAACCTTTAACTACAAGGTCAGTCTAGTTACACATTATGCTAAATAACTTGATCCTCACACCCCTGGCTTCAAAAGGACTAACCTCTGGATAATTGTAGGGCGGCATAGTACTTGAAGAGATTACAAATCAGAACCTGCAAAAAGATCTATAAGGGTATGAGCAACTACAGCTCAGTAAGTTGAATTGGAGACTCATGAATGCATACAAGCACAAACAAGGTTAACAAACAATTATTTTCATGCAATGCAACAATCAAGTGTCATCGCACAACGTAGTCCAGTCCGTTGTGAAATCAGAGAAATTTCACTCGCTCCAATCCGGGTTGAGGAGTTCCATGTTATGCAGCAGCTCACAACCAAACCCAGGCTTGTGCAATGGAGACCTCGCTCCTCCCGCGACTACCTTCGAACCATTGACTTTACCCCCGCCGCGACCTCCTCTCCTGTCACTTAGTTCGACTAAGGATGAAGAAGGGACCATTGTGCAATCCTGCGCTATCCCTTTCGAAGGGGTCGATATTTGGTTGGAGAGTCCTATGATCCCCTAACGGGTTGCAATGCATGACATTTTCGGTTATTAGGGACGACTAAGATTAAATTCCGGTTAGGGTGTTCAACAAGTTCATACCAAGTCAATCAGTCACAAAATCATTCACAGTACAAATTCCAGCACGAATTCAGATACATCAAGCACATGCGCAAACTATTTACAATTACAATCATATACAAGCCTAAGTCTCCGAGTACTACAAAACTAGTACTCTATTACAATAAGCAATAACCCAACTTACTTGAATTTGCTCAATTGCTCGATCCTCTAATTACGAGTTGATTTGTTTCTGGGTGTCCTATAATACAAATAGGTTCTTTTAGTACTTATATTTTGTGGATTCTTATTCTAATTTATAATGTAACTCATTTTCCTTATGTATACCTACAACGTATTAATAATTTGTTGTATTCTATTTTGGGGTTCGGCTCCTAAACTAGATTCTAGTTTTTATTCCTAAGTTGTTATTAGGCTCGAATCCCAATGTAACATTAATCACCTTATGCTCGGGTATTCAAATATCCTATTAGGTTGTAATTTTGGTATTCTAAACTATTCGGTACACGCTAACCCTAATTGAGGTATCGGATTTATTCCCGATGTGTAAAAATCTTACATTTTAAGATATTTACTTAAAATTAAATATTATTTCAGATTTATTATTTTTCTGATTTCAATTATAATATTATCTAAATAACTTTATTTTTTTAGATTTATTAATTTACATTTTCACGTATTCCTAATTTCTTATATTCTTTACCTAATTTCCCTAATTAAGCATACTTAGTACCTAAAGGCTAGGATTAGGGTTCCACTGCAGAGATTAACTTCCTTAAACATCTAATTAAGATCCAAATCAGTAATTAACATCTTAATCACCTAATTAATCTTAAATCACCCAATTTTACCATCATTTTAGGGCTAAAAATTAACTTAAAATTTTTGAAAATTAATTTAAAAAAAATGGCTTCATAGCACTGTTCTACATCATATGAGAATCCTACAGAAAAATTTTAAGCCCCAAACTACATCCCTAAGCCTATTTAATTTCCGGTTTAATCATGCTCGGTTTTGAACAATTTGTTAAGGACCCTATATTTTCAGACATAATTAAACTAAATCAATATTTTTCCCTAAATCTACATATAATAAAACCTCAGAATAACAAGTTTCATAATTTTCTGGGCAAAATAACTAATTTTACAAAATTATACAAAAATCGGGGTGAATAAATAACTAACCGGTTCGAAGCTTTCTGGCCATCCAAACCCGGTCCAAGGCTGTCGACCGGTCCAGGCGGTGGTTCTAGTGTAGGGTGGTGGTGGTGGTTCGGTCCCAAGTGGTGGTGAGTAGTGATTTTAGTGCACCTTGCTAATCTGTACAGTTTTCTTTTTTTTTTTTTTTCTGGAATTTCTCTCGATTTTTTTTGTGTTTCGATTTTTCTTAGATGACAAACTAGCCAAATGACTTCTGAGAATTTTTTCCTTATTTATAGACAAATGTAGTAATTAATGTGCATTAATTTGATGGGATTTTGCCCCATTTCCTTGATTTTTGGCTTTTTGTTTGTCAAATTCTTATTGGTTATTTTTTTCTTTTCAATCCACGACCTGATCTTGTTGCAGTTATCCTCTTCTGATTTTTTTATAATTATTTTGTATTTTTCTTTAATTATTTACTTAGTTTTCAGCCAATTTTAGTAATTACGCGTATTTTTATCTACACGTAAATACATGTAGGGTACACGTGAACATTTCTAAATATTATTTTGGTCATTCTAAAATTTTTAGTATACATATAATCTATCTCTACTAATTTATTAGTTATTATATTACACTTTTTGCCTTTTCGGTAATTAGCAGTTATTATGCTTAAAATTTGAAAATTTTATAGTCTCCTATTTTACTACTTACTTTCTTAAATTTAAGTTTACAGAGTCATTTTTACTGGTATTTTGCTAAATAGTTTATAATTTGGGTTTGATCGAATCATTTAGCCGATCGCCCTAAATCTTGGGTTTTAAGCTCAAACCTATGGTTACTTGGCTTGGCTTGGCTTTAGGGCTTACACTTAGGTATAGCTTATATAAGGCATTCACTACTTCACCACTTAGAAGAGTCCTTTTCAATACTTGGTTGAAATTAACTTGTGGTGTAACTTTTTAAAATAACTATTGAAAATAGTTGTATAGCTTAAATGTCCAAAGAAAAATCAAGTTTTATAAATCATATGAAAAATGAACCTTGAACTTTACAAGAATTTTAAGAACTATGTTGTTATGAAAAGATAATGTGTATTGAAAATTTATTAAAATTCATAAGTTGCAGAGCATGGAATAAATCTCATTAGTTGAAAACTAATGGTCACTCGAAGAAATCTTATTAGTTTTCCTAAAGGTTAGTACAATCAGTCAACTAAGTAGAAATCTAGTCCGATAATCTTGAATATCACTCCCTGACCCCTTTCTTTATTCTTTTAGAACTTAAAGTAGTATTGGTGAATCTATTGGGAAATCTAAAAAATAGTTATAGGGGAATGAGCGATAACTTACTCAATAAGTGGGATGGAGACAATAGTATATATCTAACACAAAGTAACTAGGGTTTTCAAGTAAGTTTAATTAGATGCAATGCATACTTAAGCTAATGTCATTACATGATGTTGATTGGTCATCATGAGATCAAAGAAATTGCACTTACTCTAATTCGGGTTTTGACGAGTTTAACATCGTGCACTTATGAATTGGAGCCAAATCGAGGTTTTGCAATAGAGAATACTCTTTGCTCGAGATTACCTTTGAACCAGAGACCCTAACCTTATTGCAATCTCCTCTCCTGTCAGTTAATTTAACTCAAGGTAGGGAGAGGACAATTTCTGCTATCCTTAACAAAGAGTCTGTGTTTGGCTTAAGAATCTTAGTCGTTTCCCCTAGTAGGTTACAATGTAGGTTTGGTTAGTAGTTAAGCCGAGTCTCTATTAGATTACTTTTAGGGTGATCAAGCAATTTCAAACAGTTCAAAGCAAGTAATATCATAAAGCAATCAACATATAAGTCTAGCACTCAAAATAGCACAATAATATTCAAGCACACACGCTGCATGCTCATAAGCAATTAACTTGCAACTAACTTACAACTACAAATAAGACATATGCTAAGGCCTCTAAGTATGCTTAAACAATACTTTCAAGTGCGGTAAAATACTGATCTCACTTACCTAAATACTGATGCTTATTCTCTCCATACGTCGCTCAGGTCTTTCTTCATTATTCCTAAATTTAATATGACATTTTCAATTTCCATCCAATATATAATATATGTGTTCATTGTGAACATTTAAATATGTTTTGAATTGTATTAGGTAAGTTTTCTAAAATATTTATTAGATTTAATTAAGTAGGATACATTTTGACTAAGGTTCTAACCTAATATAAGTTGTTACCCAGTAGTTTTTGACCAAAGTTCTAACTTCAATAAATTCTTAGAAGTTATAGGTAGACAACTTTCTGATCTACTTTCCGACTCTTAATAATCCAATGTTTAGTACCAACCATTTTCTAACTTCTACTTGCTCTTACATTTAGCGTCTTCCATCGAACTACTTTTTGATTGAGCTTCCAACTAAGGTTCTGACCCAACCTTATGATATAGGTTACTATTCGATAGCTTTTGACTCATGTCCTAACTTTAATAAAGATATAAAATTCATATACAAATCACTTGTTAATGTACTGTCGATCTCCTAGTGTGATCAGGAATATTTAATACCATACTACATCTTGACTCAATTTTTAATGGAGTTTCTACAAGCCCGCCAAGTGATCGTAGGATCGAATTTAGTACATAAAGTTCAAGGCAATCGGTTAAAGGATCCGATCACACTTAAATTATAAACTAAAGCTAAAAATATTAGTAAAAGTAACCCTATAAGTTTGAATTTAAGAAGATAATTAATAAAATAAGAGAATATAAAATTTTCAAATTCTAAGTATATTACTTGTTATTTATCAAAAGTGCGTAAAACATATTTCGATAACTAATAAATTATTAGAAATAGATTATATGTATACTAAAAATCATAGAATGACCTAAATAATATTTAGAAATATTTACTTATACCCCACATGTATTTACGTATAGATAAAAATACGTAAAATTACCTAAAGTACCTAAAATTAGCTAGAAACTTATTAAATAATTAAATAAAATTATAAAATAATTAAGGAAAAATAAAAAAAAGATGAAAGGAATAGGGAATGATCCAGATTTGGTCATGGCAGGTCAAGAATTAAAGAACATATCTTGGCTAATTAGAATTAAACACTTAAAAGGCAAAAATGGAAGAGGATAAACCTTTATCTTGTCTAATTAACACATAAAAATTTCCTTAAAGTCTTATAATTAGCAAGAAAATTTACAAAGGTCATTTGGTCAATTAGAAGCTTAGGAAAATTGGGAAGAGTCGAAAATAAAAGAGAAAATTAAGGTTTAGAAATTTTTTTTTCAAATCTGTGTAATAGGAGCTTTTGAACCAAACCTATACATCACCACCATCTGGAACCGAACCACTACCACCTTACTCTAAACCTACCGCCTGGACCAGCTGATATACTTAAACCGGTGTTAAAGGCCAAAAAGCTTTTGAACTAGGTGAGTTTCACACCTCTTTCGATTTTACAAAATTCCTTAAAATTGTATATTATGCTTAGAAAATTATGAACTTTATTATTCTAATGTTTTATTGTATGTAGATTTTAGGGAAAAATAGTTATTAAGTTTAGTCATGTCTATAAATATAGGATTATTAAGAAATTAGATAAAATTGAGCATGATTAGAATTAAAAATAAATAGACTTAGGAGTGTATTTTGGAGCTCAATATTTTTTTTATAAAATTCTTAAGTGATATAGAACAGTACTATGAAGCCATTTTTTTAAAATTAATTTTTGAAATTTTTAAGTAAATTTTTAACCCTAAAATGATGAAGAAAATAGGTAATTTTGACTTAATTAAGTAATTAAATGATTAATTATTGATTTAGAAGGTAATTAGATGTTTAAAGATGTTAATATGTGATATGGAAACATAATCCTAACATTTGAAGTGTTAATTGTAATTAATATGTGGATTATGTAGTAATTATGAGAAATTTAGTAATATGTGAATTTGGGATTTTAATAAATAGGAAATAATAGGTTAATTTGGATAATATAATAATAAAATCAGTACATAATAAATATGGTACAAAAATTAATTTTAGGTAATTAGATAAAAAATGAAAGATTTCTTCACATCGGGAATAAATTTGGCACCCTAATTAGGATTAGAGTGTACTAAATATGTTAAAATACTAAATTAAGACCTAGTGTGATTTTTAGAATATTCGAGTTTAATGTGATTAATTTCACATTAAGATTCGAGCGTATTTAGGATTCCTCATAATAAAAAACAATTTAGAACCAAAACTGGAATCTAATTCAGAAACCGAACCCGAGCTAAGGTAAAGTGAATCATTAGTAAATAATAGGTATACATAGAGAAGTGAGTTAAATTATAACTTAGAATATGTATCATCAAAGTATAAGTACTAAAAAGACGTATTTGTATTATAAGATATTCAAAGACGAATCAACTTGCAATTAAGTGATTAGGCAACCGAGAATTCCAAGTTAAGTTTATTACTTCACCATATTTGGAGTACTATTTTAGGGTACTCAAAGACTTAGGATTGTGTATGATTGTCATTGTAAGTAGTTTTATGCATGTGTTTATGTATCTGACTTTGTATTGAAATTTGTGTTGTAATTGATAGTTTATTTTGACTGCATTGTTATGAAATTGTCTGAACACCCTAAATTGAACTTAATCTTAATTAACTCTAATATCTTAAATTGTTATGCATTGTAACCCTTTAGGGGATCATTAGGATTCTCCAACCAAACATTGACACCTTCGAAAAAGATAGCACTGGATAGCAAATTGGTCTTTTCCTCATCCTTAGCCGAACTAAGCGATAGGAGAGGAGGTCAAGATGAGGATGAAGGCATTGGTTCGAAGGATAGTCTTAGGAGGAGCAGTGTTTCCATTGTACAAACCTGGATTTGGTTGTGAACTGTTGCATAACATGAAAACTCCTTAACTCGGATTAGAGCGGGTAGAATTACTCTAATTTCGCAACGGACTAGACTACATTGTGTGATGACACTTGCTTATTACATTGCATGAAAAATAATTGCTTGATAATCTTGTTTGTGTTTGTATGCAATCACGAGTCTCTGACTCGACTTATTGAGCTATAGTTGGTCATACCTGTATAGACCTTTTTGCAGGTCCTGATCACTGAATACTCCTAGTAATATGTCGCTCTACAACCATCCAGAGGTTAGTTCTTTTAAAGCCTGAGAGTGTAAGGATTAATTCGCTTAGTAGTTAATGTATATCTAGAGTCTCATTAGTAACTCAAGACTAAAACATTGATATCTGATATGTAAATTAGCTAACTGTTATGATATGATGTAGAATTACTTGGGAATTCTACTGTAATGTACATGTAATTATATATACACGATGACTTGAAGCTTTAATATTTGTTGTAACTTTAGTTAAATTTTAATTAAACTGTTTACTTCAAAGCGATGAGTCGTCGACACCTTGTATAGATCATGTCTATGATAGGTACTATGGGGCTAGTTACTATCATAAGATGGTTTATACGGTGGGATTATTGCGACTCTGCGACTTCGAGGCGTAACAATTTCTAACCTTTAATCCAAAATTAGATTCTTATTTAAGAAGCTCTCAACTTATAACTTGTCTCTAGAAATAAGATAGAGTCCAAATATAATCTATTTTTAGTCTATATCCAATTTTCCTAGTATATGCAACATATTCACATAATATTACATTTTAACTTACTTTCTAATATAGTTTCTAACCTTGTTACTATTAGTACATCTAACTACATCATATATATAATTCATCTTATCCTGAGTTCTAGAGTCTTAATAAACTTGCATATGCAGAAAGCAACAATTTAGTACCACCATCATGTGTATATTTTCCCCTTATGCCTTCCAATTGATATAAACTCGTCAAAACTTTTCCAATTGAGCTCTTAAACCACCAAATATCCACTTAAAATTGAAAATCAACATCTTAAAATTGTTATTCACTCACTTGTAGTTGCTGCATGTTGGCCAATATAAATTGGAGCATAATTTTATAAAAACCTAACATAGCTCTCTTAGAGAAATCCACATCCAGTGCACTATTTTGTGAAAAACAAAATTTCCCCAAAATTTGACCACTAAATTTTGAAAATCTATTCACATAGCATTAAAGTATAACATATTAAGAGTATAACCACAAAGTTTCAAGTCAAAACTAAATGAATTGATCTTTTAAATACTTAATTGAAAATTATTGAGCATGACATTTTTCTTAAGGATCTCATATTTACACTTAAAATTTTGAAAATTTGATTGAAGATTTGGATTCCTCATACAAAACTACTTTAGGAAGACCAAATTTCAAAGTTTTTTGTGATCGTTTACTATTTTTTTTTTAATTTTTATTAAAATCAAGGAAATTGAGCACTTATTGAAAATGCAAAACTTTAACCACTACTAAGAGAAGGGGGTTTGTTGGCTAGGCTAGGCACTAGCCACTCCTCCGGCGATAGCTTAATTTCACTTCCAGTTGGTGATTTCCTTTAAGAATTCTTCAAACCCAATTTTGCACCTATTTTGTTAGAAACTTTTCTTATCCTCATTTCTCCTTCAATTTCCCACTCACGAATTTTCCTAGAACTCCAGTGAGCTAAATTTTGCAATGGTGATCAATTGGTGATTTTTCAGGTTGTGATTCATTTTGATTTTCTTTCCCATCTAACACTTAGAGTTTAGCATAATGAGGTGTCAATTGACTATGAACCTCATCATTTTGGAATCCTACAATTGGCTCTATGCTTTGCCATGCCTAGAATAATGTTTCCAAGTGTCTAGAGGAATTTTTTTTATAATTTTTCTTTATTTATTTAGTGATATTCTCGTATTTTTAGGTATTTTCGATAATTATGGGTACATATATTTATCTAATAATTATAACCAATGTGTATATATGTCCTTTATATATTATTTATGTACAACATTAATCATATTACTTTTATAATTTATTTCTAAGTGTTCATTAATTTATGAAACCTAATTCGCACATTACCAATAATATAATAATATAATAAATTATTACTATTTTAGCTATAATGTTAATATTTTATTATATTATCAAATTTTGAGTCTATAAAAACTCCTCGACTAATATCATGAAACCTCTTGTAAGCTTCTAACCTAATTAAGTTACCTTCCCGAATGTCTTAAATCGACTATTAAATTTAATCGCGCCAGTATAGGTCTCTCGCCCAATACATGGGGTTAGAAATGGTATGGGTTGAACAAGTCTACTCGAGGTGAATGGTGATGAAGCTTTAAGGAAAAGCAAAGGATAGACAATTATATTTAAGATGTATTTTAATTTATATAAAAAAAGAGTAAATATCATATTTAGTATTGAAAATTTAATTATTTTTGTAATTAATTACTTAAAATTTAAAAGTGTCAATTTACTATTTATAAACTTTTTGAGGTCACTTATAATGCCTAAATTAGATAAATTTTTGTAAAATTGAGTAAAACTTAAATATCAAATGTAATATTTACTCAAAAAAATGATGTGGCAAGTGATATGCTTTTCCTAAAATTAAAAAAAAAATTTCATTTGCTAAGTTTACCTAATGCTTTAATTTCATTTTAATAAGAAAAGACATATGTCACATATCTGTTGACCTAATATAACAACTCATTAGTATCAGGTAATAGAATTAATTGAGGTTCTAACTTTGACAACACAAAGCTCAAATTGTAGTGAAATTGATACTTGAAAAATATTAATTACTAATTGTAAACTTATATAATGTTTATATGCCAAATATACTGTTAATCTTGTAAAAGATTTATATAGAGTCAATGTATTATACGCTTTCACATGTGCCGCCACACATATACAAGAAAATCAAAATATGTAACACATTCTATTTTATATAGTCATACTATTGTATCATAAATATGAAAAAATGCATCGTATCAACCTAAGTTATTTCCTCCTTTTATAAGCGTTACTTTAGGAAGTTAAAATTATCTAATGCGATTGGCGAGATTTGTTTTTTTGCCCAACTATATTTATGATCACAATTTGATGGATGGAGGATTTAAATATGATCCATCCTATTAAGAGATCTCGTGCTATTAGATTATAATAGCTTTAACTTTAATCATTTAAATATGTAGTTGGGAATTTGGGCTTTGATCAAATTGCAATCGTAACGTTTGGATTTGCATTGTTCTTTTTTTTTTTTTTTTTATCCTCATTTTGTTTGTCATTTTAATATCGTTTTGGTATTTATTAAATAGGAATGAGTGAGTATGGGATAAATAAAATAAAAATCATAGATATATATATGGTTGGCAATTCATGGCAATAGGTCATATGTCATGTCTAAATCTAAAAGAATTGGGTCTCAAAACAAACTTATAACACTGCCCATTTATTAATTATATTCGAAAACTTAAATCCTTAGCTTGATGTATTCAATAAGCATGTCTTCAATCCCAACTCAACCCGTTTACTAATTGGGGAAATTCTAAAATAAGTATACAATATCTAACAAGTCTCTACTTAAAATATATGATTTGAATATTATCTTCAATTTACTTCATACTTATAATTCAAATTATTCTGAAACATATTTTCTAAACTAAATGTATGGATGAGTTTGATAGAAAAACTACAGCTTAAGAATCCAGGAATCGACTAATGGTTTAAACGTAATGCAACTAACTCAAGAAAGATAAAAAAATTTATAGCATTATTGTTGTGTGCCTAAGCATAATGCGGTTATTTATGGAGGGAAGACCTATCAGCAGGATGGATGAATGGATTCGGTCCATTATTTCGAATGGACGCCACTCAAGGTCAGAGATGCCAGAAACTATGGCAAGAACTGCTGTCACTTTACGGAGGATTTGGTGTCACCATAATTCCTGTTTATTTGAAAGTCACAACCCCAACCCAGCTGCTGTAGTGCATCTCATTGAACGGGAACTATGCAGGAGAGTCCAAATTATACTAGAATCAGCTGCTGTACGTGCAGAACAGCTATCACGGTTTGCAAATGATGATGTAAGGGAAGAAGTTGGAATATAGAAGAAAAAGAAAAGTGTTAAGATTATTACTCTTACAAAATTGAAGTCAATACAAACAAGAACAATAATTAGAGAAAGAACAATTGCAACTAGTGAGAGATGCTGCAGTGGTAGGTAGATATGTATGTATGTATATATAGACAGAGGGAGAGAGTACCTACTATCTTTTGACCTCTTCTCCAATATTCAACAAGAGAGGGTACCTTACTATCTTCTATCCTCTTCTCTAGTGTTTGATTTGTACACTTTCTCTACCCCTTCCTCTCTCTAGACTCTTTTACTCTTAAGAAAATCTAGAGATAACAACTATCTTATTTGGGCCTAACTCAACCAATGTAACCACTATTTTCACTACCCCGATTGCCACAATAAGAGGATGTGTTGATTTATGTACGAAAGATTGCATCCATTCCTCCATCAAAGAATAAGAGTCACAATAGAGTCATCTTTTCATATCTAATCTTTTCTTTTTTTCAATTCTTTTTTTTTCTTTTTTTTTTGGTTTTGTTCATCATCCCAATTTCAGATCATTCCCTACTAGATTCTAGGGTTCCATCCTGCGATTGTGTAGGAGTTTTTTCTAGATCAATGTTACCCATTTTTACCGGGACATATATACATTTTTATACTAGACTTTTGGATCTCCATTTCTTTTGATGTATTTTATCAATATGTAATACTAGTATTTCAATATTCTTTATGAATGAAATTCGGTTCTCTTAAAAAAGAGAGGAAAATAGCAGAGTATAAAATTAAAGTATTAATATTAAAAATCTTAATCTTAAAAGAGTATGCAAATTAAACCGAAGTATATATGTAAAACTTGCTTATTAAATGGGTTAATAAATGAATTTATATGCTGAATTAAACCTAGCTACCTTCATAAATGGGTCTAATTAAGTCAAACTTGTATATTTGCTACAGCAAGTTTTGCTAATACCGGTTTATTTATAATTATATCATATCGTGTCCAAATTGGTGCATGAAGTCTTAAATTGACAGCGTGAAATACAAGTTCAAAAAATAGGATCCGAAGCCTATTATGTAACTCATTAAAACTAATATAGAATTTGTAATTGTAAAATCAATAAGTTTTAAGACAAATTGTGGAACCTATGAATTGTTTAATTAAAATATTGTTAGTCATCCATGTAGAAAGTAATGACATTGAAATTATAATTTAATAATGTGTTTAAATGTAATCATAACAAATATAAATATAATGAATTAAAAAACAAAAGTAATAACAAAATACAACAAATATAAGACATGATACTGACATAATTGAATATTTGAAATAGCTTTAACTGTCTAATCAAGTTCAAATGGATTATAAGTTGTCTAAAAACATTGTTTGATTTCCGTTATATTTACCAAATTAAATGATATATATTCGCAATATTGTACATGTTAACTTTGTGGAACCTTGCATATGTTTGAAAAATTACTAAGTAACCTTGAACTTTGAGACCAATAATACGCAAAATACAGGTATCGAGTAGATTTCGAGTTGGATAAAGGTTGGCACCTTGGACTCCTTTTATCTCTCATAATGTTCAACACCCATCTTGAAACTGTGTTTGACTATGTAGGATACCATAGGTTTTTTTTTTTTTAATCTCTCATAATGCTCACACTTACCTTTTAGCATTATTTTGAAAGTAGGCGTTGGAATAACAAATATATATATAAACACATATACATAACAGAATAATATAAATATGATAAAAAAAAAAGCAGAAAAAAACGAACCTGTAACTTTCTTTGCTTTTCTTTCAACATATTCATTGATATGTTGACTGAGAGTAAAAGATCAAAAGTGCTAATCTACTGCCAGTGTTTTGCGTCGAGAACTTGTCTTTATCTTGATAAGGATGAATTTCGCAATTTTCCTCAAAGAAGGAAGATGTTTCTTGACCTGATTTTTCTATGGATGTGATGGGGTTTTTTGGCATAATGTAATATGAGTGGAGTTC
The DNA here is from genome assembly GCA_024138015.1 of Lumnitzera littorea. Taxonomy (NCBI): domain Eukaryota; kingdom Viridiplantae; phylum Streptophyta; class Magnoliopsida; order Myrtales; family Combretaceae; genus Lumnitzera; species Lumnitzera littorea. The sequence goes on along the minus strand of JAMXBB010000006.1, from coordinate 37,195,476 downwards.
TCGTCTTATTCCAATAAGTAAAGTCAGTTCATTAGTCTAATAAGTTACCTCCATGATCTCCCATGTGACACATTCTCCGGATGTTGATAGTCCATTTGTATTCAGTTTATCAACAAAGTAATATAAAGCCACGAGGTGGAACGCAATCCATCTGATATCGATCTAACCTTTATCTTTGATCGCTTGTAGATAAGGAGCACGAAAGCCACTTTGAAAGATTTCCAATATAGGAGTTCTTATGTATACCAACCGAACCACGAATCAAATTGTATTTGACCCATTGAACTGTAAATTATGGTCTTTCGAATTATGACTCCGTTCAATATCCAAATCGTTGAAAGTAGTCTGGGGAACCTGGAGCAAACCGAATAGAATTGCTAATTGGACAAAAAATTGTTGTAAGTTGTGGGGGTTTCGTTTCACCTTCTATATTCAATCTCTCTCTCATCTCCTTCTAGGGTTTGTTGCTCATAGAAAATTTAGGAGCGGCACCGATTGCATTTTTGCCCTTTGCCTTGCCCCACCTCAGGTGGTGCAAGGTTGCCCAACTACTACAATAAGATGACATCTTGACTTAGAACTTCTTTATCAACCAATAAAAACCAACCTGAAATCATATTTTTCCAGATCTAGGGTCTGTTTTTGAACTTTTTTAGTTTTTTTTTTGTCTATCATCTCAATATGGAACCTTTCCTGCCTAGAGTCGTGGATTTCATTACACAAATTTATTTTAAGTCAATGAGACCCATCTTTATTTAAAAAATGTATTCATTTTTTGGTTGAATCTTTACATCATCATTTCTTTTAATTTATATTACCGGTACTATTTGCGTACGTATTCCAATGAATGAAATTTAGTTCTATGGTTAAAAATAAATTTCACCTTCTATATTATTAATTTTTATTAAAAATTTCAATCTACTTTATTTATATCAAATCTAAATTACCCCAACCCCAAAGTCTTAACATTTATACTTCTTGGCATACAATCATATAACAAATCAGTGAAAAGTATTTTCATTTTATTTTATAATAAAATGCGATTGAAAAAAAGAAATTTAAATATTAACGCATATAAAAAGCATATTAAAATATAACCATAAAAGAACTAGTAAAATAAAAAAAATAACAAAAAGGTAAACAAGTGTGGTCCAAATCAAACTGAATCATTTTAAAGAAAAATTTCCCATTCTTTAAATTGTTCAAAGGGGTTTGCTTCGAAAAGGGAGTGATGAATTGAATCATATCTTTTCCTACCCTAACTCTTAGGTTTTTAAGATACACAGTAAATTTTTAAGTATAAAATAGAAGATAAGATATATTTAAATTGTTGAATATTTATATAATAGTTAGATTTTGCTAAAATTGTCTTTTGATGCTTATTAATATCAATGTTGTTAGATTTGTGACTCAGAAATGAGAATGGGTTAAAGGTCAAAAGGGTTAAAGCAACCACTAGGGTCAAATTAGATCAAAATGGAGTCAATAAAAATATTAAAATATAATTTATATTCATTAATAAAGTAACAAAGTTATCTACATTTTTAAAATTGAAAGTTAAGAGTTTTTACAATTTACTTTTTATTAATCTTAAATCTATATATGTTTTCTCAGTAAATTATACTTTCTCTAAAAAAAAAAAAAGAAAAAGAAAATAGTACATTTCAACTAGAAAAACCCGATTGGATCCTATGGGAATCAAGTTGGCCTAAAGCGATCAATTGAGTTGAATAAAGTCAAACTAGATTCACTATCAATGGGTACAAAAGTGGTAACTCAAAGTGGTTTCATAGTGGGTCATATCGAACCAAGTTGAATTGAGTGAGTCAACTTGAGTCTTATAACACTAATTAAAACATGCTACAAAAAATGTACTTAATATAATATTGCATACGTAGCACAACAAAGATAGATAATGGATTAGATCACTCTGTAATAAACACCATAGTAATTATAACAAATATATAAATTAAATTATGGAAACTAATTAGGTCACTAAGCTTAAGCAATAATTAAAAGGAAAAATGTGAATAATTTCATAAACTTTGACATTAACATGTGTTGTCTCAAGATTCTAGCTAATAAAAAGCAATGGCTTCGAAAAGATGCCGGACCAGTTGAACAGGGGTAGGCTCCACATGCCTAAGGTCTAATTACAAAATAGATAAGAGTAAGAGTATAGCGATGGTTATCTGGTAGAGCCACTTAATGGTTAAGTTAGTGACACTTATAAGAAAGTATGCAATTAGACAAAAGAGAGAGTAAAGAGTGAGAGAAATGGACATCAAGAGATATAACTTACTTGTTAAAGGTGAGAGATTGAGTGTTTATACATTTAACCCCTTAAGCCCTTGTCAACTCATGGCACGTGACCTTAAATTTTGAGGCTTAGGTTAAGAAGATCATCTATGACGGGAATGATTGTTTTTGGATGCTACATCTATCTTTTCTTCATAAATGTTCGATGATGCCATATACTTAATGGCCACATGAGCTTTTTAAGAGGTGAACAGCTAAAGGCCATGTTGCATTTAATGCAATATGAGGATTGTGTGACCAAGCTTGGAGGTGTTCTTTCTAAAGCCCAAACATGGATTTAGTACCACCTAAGAGAGATTACTAGGGGTTTCTCGGAGGCTAACTTATAGGTTGCTATTTAGATTGCATAAGACTTCACTCGATTAGGTTTCTTCAACTTCTTAAACCCATAAGAATTAAGATAAGAGAGTGTTGTTGCTTGTTATTGAGCTTAATGTGGTCAGACCAGTCCTTATTAGGGGTTACGTCTATAGGTTAGGCACCTTAAGCCTAAGGTGGCTAGCCTTAGTCTATTATAGCTAATGGTCTTTAGATTTAAGATGCTTGGCTCTAGGCCCAAGGAGGTCGGCCATGTCCAAGAACTGCCATCAACAACATGGATATACCATTAAACTTTTAAATATCGCAAATGAACCCCTTGAACTTTATAAATAGGCAAATAATCCTAAAGATTGCAAGTAACCCCCAATATTTGGCCTTGGTGTGGAAATACCCAATTGATAAATAATGAATTTATTTTGCAAAATCTTGTTTCCTTGTACATTTTCTAAACTTTAGAATTTCAATTACTTAAAAAGGAAATTACAAAATTTTGAGCTATGATTTTTTTTTTCTTTTTTTTTTTTTTACACATGACTTATGTTTTATCTTTATATGTTAATGTTAGTCAATGGATACATATCAACTTATGATTAATTCTCAATAAACTAATTTAACAAAATAATCTTATTAATTTCTAATTAATTATAACAAAACCATAAATTAGCTGTATAAAATAAAAGAGAAAAAAATAGCAGAAATCCATTAAAAAAATCAAAAGGTGTAGAAATCCTAATTGCAAGATGGTTGTCACCAATAGTAGATATACTACAACATCAATATGAATGTTAATCCAGACAAAATGACCTACAATATCAATCATCAAATTCATCATCACATGAATATACATAAATATCAAAACATGAAAGAGAAGATATATGCTTTGATGTGATTTTTTTAAAGTTCCATCAATATAACTTGCAATTGGATTTTGAAAAACAAGAATACCTATAATGCCCTAAAACTTAGAGTACTATAGCTCACCACATATCCCTATCATCTACTAATACGTTAAGCGTACACAAATACTAAAACCTCCTAAATACATATATTAATCTCTAAATAGTTTCAATTCAATCTCCTCATAAATCAAAACAACTACTATCTAAGTAAATTTCATAAAGCCCTAAACAAGAGCTTATTATTTACAAACAAATTTCATCTGTCCTAACTCAAAGTCAATCTCATAAGAGAATTCTAGCCACTACTCCCTAACTTGGTAGTCTCAATGATTGAATATAAAACTGTCAAACCTTATAACTTCTACTCAAGTCCTTATATTGAAAAGTTAATACGGGGTAAGTCAAATCGTAGTATGAAATACAATAAACACATATGCATGATATAACCACGATAACTAATGCAATAAATGCCATTATTATCTTGATTATTAGTCAGCAACCAATACATTCTTCAAGTCCCAAGACTTAGGGTAACTCATAACCTCTAAACAAATAATATATATAATATATAATAGTATTGGTGTAGTTTTTACTCATCATCCAAGTATCCCTTCCTAAATCTAGCTATATCATCTCAATACGGAACCTCCATCAAGTGAGTCGTACATGATTGCTAGGTGTCCCACTAACCTTCTTGGGCCCTATTAAGGAGAGGTTCAAGTGAAATAAACACAAATAGCATACGATTAATAAGTCTAAGTTTAAATTAATTCCAATAAAACAACTATTCTAAATAAGCACAACAAATAAACATAATAAAACAACTATTCTAAATAAGCACAACAAATAAACATGTATCTCGTACTTGAATAAGTAGAACAACTTATATTATCACTTGTGACTAAGTCAAGAGTATGTCCAAGGTCAATATCCAGTGTACAATAATAAACATAACATTTAGATACTACTTTCTATAATGTCATTTTGTGTCTTAACTCAATTTCCATAAATCCTACTTGAGTTTTGACTTCAAATTGCTATTATTTATGTTTTTAAGACAAATATAGGATCCTAAGATGACTACATTGGTTTGAATTATGATTTGGAAGGCTAGAAAGCAAGTAAAGGAGGAATGATGGAACAAGGACATGAGCAAGAATTATGGCTGTGAACTTTGGCTGTAGTTCTTGTTTTTGTACAACAGAAAGATCACGGGTAAAGATCATGGCCATAGACCTTAGTTGTGATTCTCTTGTCTTAAATTTTTCTCTTCTACTTCATGCACAACTCAACATAATCCTTTGGAAAGAATACATTCACAATCAAAACAATGGTTCTTCGCTATGCTCCTCGCTCCCCGCTCCCCTCTCCCCTCAAACAGCATTTTCCTCCTTCAATCACCACTCCAAACTACCTAAATAATACCACTTACAACCCTGGCAAACCACTCAACCTCCATGCATCTAGTTACTGCCACTCAAACACCAAGATAAGCCAAATCACCAAATCAAATCATTTGAACAATCAATCCTAATCTATTTTATTTACATAAGATTATGACTAACAAAGAACTTCAGATCAAAAGGTACTTATGCGTTTTTGCACTATAACAATACCAAAGAATTGATTTCACTTTTTTACCATGCTATAAATCATGGATTCCATCAAATTTAACACACTTTTTCATGGAAAAACGCATATTACAACATCTCCTAAGGTTAACATACCTTTTAACTGCATTTTCATAGCAAATTGACCATTTTCTTGCAATTTCCAACACCCAGGGTTTAAGGATCTGAATTTTAAAGCTTTTAAAGTCAAGACGGCGAAAAGGCTTCTATTAGTTTAAGTAAGGGTTTAAATAAGGTTAGGGTTAAGAAAGGTTTTCTAATCCTTCATTCACTAAAATGTCCTTATAGGCATTAGTTAATTACATGTCATATCGGTCCCCCATCAAAACCTTATTTTATTTTCACTTTTTATTATTTATTTATTTTTTAAAATTTCGGGTTTTACAACTTTGTCCCCCTTAATAGAACTTTCATTCTCGAAAGTTCACTCATGGATCTTGAACAACTCTGAGAACTCTTCATTTCTCTTGCTCCTCTTATAATCATTGACTCTTCATACTTCTTTCATTGAGTTCGATTGCAGTACTAGTCATTACCCACTTCTCTTCCTTTTTGAGTTAAGCCCCCGTATCTATCTTCTTTCATTTAGTTAGCATAACTCTTTTTTTTTTTTTATGTGTTACCAAATTGAATTTTAACCTTATCCACAAAGTTACTCAAGTCGTTTCAACTTCATTTGAAGTTTCCTTTATCTATCTCATAACACTCCTTTATGGTTCCTTAGTTTGTCAACTGACTATTACTTCTGTCATTATCTACTTCTCTTCCTTTTTGAGTTAAGCCTCCATATCTATTTTCTTTCATCTAGTTAGCAAAACTCTTCTTTTTTTTATCCGTTACCAAATTGAATTTTAACCTAATCCATAAAGTTACTCAAGTCCTTCCAGCTTCATTCGAAGTTTCTTTTATCTATCTCATAACACTCCTTTACAGTTCCTTAGTGTTGGTCTTGTAGAATATATTAAGATGGGGGATGAATTGATATCTTTAAACTTTTGAAATCTTTTCAATATAAGAAAAATCAAATTACCCCTCTTAACAACTTATAATGGTGAATAATGATAATTTAATGATTTACAACAATTAATAAATCAAATTAAAAGAGTATAAGGAAGGAGAAAATCAAGTAAAGATTTTATAGAGCTTCAGCCTTCTGCTTACACCTCTCTTCCAACTCCACTGCTGGGGACCCACTCTACTTCATTAGTGTCGTTTCACTTGATCCACTTAAACAAATCACAAACAGATTATAAGCATTTGTCACAATGACTTTACAACACTTTATTTTGCCTATCTAGCTTCACTCTACTTCACTAGTGTCGTTTCACTTGATTCACTTAAACAAATCACAAACAGATTATAAGCATTTGTCACAATGACTTTACAATACTTTGTTTTGCCTATCTAACTTCTTAACAATCTAGGCTAATATAGGTTTACAGAGTACAGACTATCTTTTCTCTACAATAAAGTATAGAGATTACAAGTGAGAACAAAAATATAAGTCTTAAACAATTTTGCACTTGAAAGAAATAACACTTGTTGTAGAACTTTGATTCGGTGCAGCTCTTTGAAGAAGTATTTGAAGAACTTTCTAAAACTTTTCAGAAGGTAAAAACTGATCAAGAAATTTTTGTGCAGCGATAATAATTCTTTAGAGTTGTTAATGACATTTTAAATCCTTTCTCTTTTTATATAGAAATCTTCCAACAACTAATTTGATGAAGATTATCTTTATTTTCATGTTTATCCAACCGTTGATTATTAAAGATACTTCCTTAGATATTTTGAAAAGATCTTGATAATTTGAAATTCAAAAATAGCTCTCCTTATCTTGCTTCAATCGGATTTGCCTTTTGATTTGAAATTAAAAAAATCTATTTTTGTTAGCAACTTTCAGATAAGCCTCATATTAAAAAATTTGAAATTCTACAAAATCCGAATAAACTTTATTCTTATCTATTCTTGTGCATAACTTAATTTATCTAAATATATTTTCGCTTAAAATAAATCATCATGGATCTTAATTCTATTTTGACTGAAACGGGATTAAATGTATTTTCCTAATACACTCAATCTAGTGGAGCTAGGCCTTGAATAATTCGAATATGATCTGAAGCTATTTTCAACGCCATACTTCCAGACTTATTTTCTAATAAATCTTTTGAAAAATATCAGCCTTTTGTTTCTAAAGTTTTTAAATAAACTTCTACAGTGCTGTCCTAATTCTTCTTATAAAAGCTTCTGAAATACTTTCTGAAATATTTTCAGACTAATCTCTTTTTCGGTCAATTCAAACCTTCTGAATAAGTTTCTGAATACACTCTAATTTGCAATTTTAAGCTTTCTGAATACTTGCACACTTATTAATTTATTAGTGTTCTTCTCTTTTTGTTATCATTAAAATATATAAGAGATATATAACACTTAGTTTGTCGACTGACTATTACTTCTGTCATGTTGACTTTCTAGCTCTCTTGATTAATGCGTAGCTTTACCTTTAGTCTCTATATCATTTAAGTACTCTTTTTGTACTCCCTTGTTTATTTCACATCCCATTTATTCGTAACTTGGTCATATCACTATCAAATCTTACCTCAACAACCCAGCATCTGTACATTATCTTGTACACGTACAACGTCAATCTCCCCACTGTTATATTTGTATATTGTAACTCAATTATAGAACCCTCTTTTACAACGTCATCTCCTATATCAACCATTAACTTCTATTAATTCAAAAACATTAAGTAACATTAAGGAGGCTACCTTCCAATCCTTATAAAGCCTTGAACAACACTATAGTTCTTAAGTAAAAATACATACTTCCATAGTCTATTCCCACTTTACTCACCAACTATCATCCATTGTTCAACTTTAAGAGTTCTCTTGTCTCCTCACTTTTCTGCTATTATTGTGCTTCACTTATCAACCACTTTCATCTTTCACTTGTCTTCAGCTCATTAATAAAATGTAAGATAAGGTTTTACTGCTACTGTTATTATTATTTTTCTTACACATACACTTTTAATGTTACACTATATTAATCTAATTATTACTTTTGTAGATTATATTATAGTCACTTCATTTATTATCTTCACTTTTATGTCTTTTAAGTTTTATCACATATTCTAAATCCTATAGGTTTACTGAATTTTGTTGTATTTCATTATTATTGTTGTTGTTTATAGTTATTTATTTATTATGGTTACTTACTATTTACTTTCCTCAGAGTTTTTTATATGCTATTGATCTACTTATTATTTATAAATGAAATATCTTGTTACATTCATACTAAGCTTTAATGTTTAGTTATCATCATATATCTTTTCTTACTTTAGTTATTTAATGTTTTTGTTGTTGAGGAGTTTCCACACTATACATCTCAGTACTCATATATGTAGATATGGGATCAATAAGTAACACATATGACCAACTTGATCAAGACAAAACTAACAACTTGACCTGGCTTACATAATTAGACTCGACATTATACACCATTACGGTTAGCAAAACCGACAAACTAGACATGACTCTAACCGAAAATGACCCCAACTTATGTGTATATGTGCTAATTTATATAGGAACACTAAATTATGTTTTAATCTTTTAGTTGATTTATTACTATTATCATTAGTCTTGAATTTGTATCTGTATTGATATTTTGGTGTTATTGCCAACTATAGGTAATTTAGTAAAGCAGTTTCTCATTTTGCAATTAGTATTTATGGTTCTCAAGTTTCAATTTTATTGTACATTTTGTTCAGGCCAAAAAGTGTCTTGGTTGACTTGATGTGTTTTGATCTATTATTTGAGCTTATTAAATCTTTTGGATTCACTAAAAGATCATGCCTTCTTATTTTATACTAGTTATAGATTTTTAGTTCTTTATGGCGGTTAGAGTATAAATTTGGATACTATTGTTGAGTCATAGTTATGGATGCGCTTATAATTATATGTAAATACCATATCATTAAGCCTTCCTCTATCCTTGTTATGAATTAAGTCTTTTATGCCTAATTCCGCACTAAGTATTTTACATGAATTACTGAGCATATTAAGGGGACTAGCTACACTAATATTTGATTCATCTTCATCATACCAATCCAACTCTTCTCCCAATACACACCTAGATGAGCTATAAAAGGATACAAAAAGATTAAGAGGGGAACAATAAAGAGAGATAGGTATTTAAAGGAAAATGGATACGATGTATAAAATGTAATTTGAAACTAAACAGGAAGTAGACATAAGATAGGGCAATATGAGTGATAAGGAAAGAATACTAAAACAACTCATTCCAATAACCTCTAGTGAGAACTATTCTCACAAATCTAAACTTATTTCTTCAACTAACTATACTTTTCATATTTCATTGTCCTAATGATTCAATACTTAGTAGTCTAATGATCCTTTAATCTAGGTTTTGATATTAACTGTAATGTCTCGAAACCTGAAGCGTTATAGCTCACCACGTATCTTTATCATCTACTGACATGTCAAGCATACACAAACACTAAAACCTCCTAAATATATGTATTAATCTCCAAATAGTCTCAATTTAATCACCTCATAAATCAGAACAACTACTACCTAAGTAAATTTCATAAAGCTTTGAACAAGAACTTATCATTTACAAACGAACTTCATTTGTCCTAACTCAAAGTCATTCTCACAATAGAATTATAGCTGCTACTCCCCAACCTAGTAGTCTCAACAATCGAATCCAAAATCATCAAACCGTGTAACTTTTACTCAAGTACCTATAGTTGAAAAGTTAATACAAGGTCAGTTGAAGCTTAATACGGAATATAACAAACACATATGTAAGATACATACCATCAACAAGTCAAATACATAACCATGATAACCAATGAAACAAAAGCCATTATTATCTTGATTATTAGTCAACAACCAACACAATCTTGCTATCACGCCCCGAAGCGGCAGAGTCGTAACAGCCCCCGCCGTGTAAACCATCCTAAGATAGAAGTTGGCCTTACAACCGCTATCTTAGACCTGATCTACACAAGGCGTCCACGACTAACCCGCTTTGAAGAAAACAGTTTGTAATTTAAATAAATCATTTATCTAAGAAAGTGAGGAAAGATATATATATATATATTATAATACAATTATTGCAATTAAGGTTTACAATATTCCTCCATAATATATTTCCTAGTTATTACATTATTTAAAAATGAAAAGTTCTAAAGTAAAAGCTTAAACCTTAAAAATATATGTTTATTCTTCACATGTTTTTCCTCACTCCTCAGGATCTAGCAGTTGCTAGCTTTAGAGTAGTTGTTGCCGCTTCTTGGCCAGCACTTGCACGACGCCTATAGGGATGTGAGCAACCACAACTCAGTAAGTTAGGACGGAGAACTTAAAACTATACCATACACACAACAAGGTTTTCATTCACTTATTAGGTGTAATGCATGTGCAAGCAAATGTCATCGCACGACGTTGTCCGGCCTGTCGTGAGATTAGAGAAATTGCACCCGCTCTAATCCGGGTTGAGGAGTTGCCGTTAATGCAACAGCTCACGACCAAACCCAAGCTTGTGTAATGGAGACCTTGCTCCTCCCGCGACTACCTTCGAACCACTGCCTTCACCCTTGCCGCGACCTCCTCTCCTGTTACTTAGTTCGACTGAGGATGAAGAAGGGACCATTTTGCAATCCTGCGCTATCCCTTCCGAATGGGTCGGTATTTGGCCAGAGAGTCCTAAATTCCCCTAACGGGTTGCATGCATGTCTGATTATGATTACCGGTTGGATGTTTGATTAAGTCCAGTTTAGGGTGATCAATCATTACATACAAATCATACAATATATGCCAGAATACAAACAAAATCATAGTATCACCCATAATCAAGCACATGCACACATTCAACTATCTAACAAGCACAACCAAGCATAATCTTAAGCCTCCAAAATACAGCATCATATTAATCTCATCTTACCTTGACTCCTCGCTCACTCACTCGAGGTCCGATTTGCTCAGGCCATCGTCAATCATCCCTATAACACAAACGTGGTTTCAGCTTTTCATATAACTATTATAGGTTCGTTTTATCCTATAATGCTTATTGTTAGGTTTTGTTTAAGGTTTAATATGCCTAATTATCTAAGTATTAAGTCTTTTACAATTATTCTAAGTTTGGGGTTAGGTTCAGGTTCGGTTTTCGCATTGATTTCTAGGTAATGCTTTAGATTCCAACCCTAGAAATCCGTTTCAATCCATAATGTGAAATTAATCACATTACTTCTCGATCTCCTAAAGACTATCATTACCTTTAGTCAGTGTTTATTTTACTCGGTACACTTAAATCCATATTAGTGTACCGAATTCACTCCTAATGTGATAAATTTTTACATTTTTCATATAATTCCATAAATTCAAGTTTCCTATCAGATTTATTGTGCATTTTTATTATTCTCAAAATATCAATTTTTATTATAATATTTTCTATTTATTATATTTCTAAAAATCACATATTACATATTGTTACCTTTTATGTACTTAATGCACTTCTAATATTTCTATTACCCTAATTACCATCTCTAACATCAATTATATGTCTAAATTCATCCTAAATCAGATTTTACTCCTAATTACCCTAATTTACAAAATTATCTTAAAATGTAATATTTTTCCATATTACTTATTTACTACATAATTAACCTAATAATTACATCTAACACTCTAATTGCTACAAGTATCATACTCCATCAGATTTTAACATCCTAAAACATCTACTTATTCACTAAGTCAGTAATAAATCTCCTAATCACCTAATTAACTCCAAATTATCCATTTTATGCCTCATTTTAGGGCTTACAAATTATCTAAAAATTTCAAAAATTAATTTTTGAAAACGGGCTTCATAGCACTGTTCTATATCATCTAAGTAATCTACAAAAAAATTTTGGGCTTGAAACTACACTCCTAAGGTCATTTATTTCTAAACCGAAATGTGCTCGGTTTTGCACGATTTCTTAGGGGCCATATATTACAGGACATAATTTCATCAAAATAATATTTTTCCTACAAACTACATACAAAAATATCCCAGAATAACAAAATTCATAATTTTATAATTATATTTACTATTTTTAAAAAATTACACAAGATTCGGGCTGGAAATTGGACTCACCATTTTGGGTGGCTCCGGCCACCGCAGGCCGCCGTGGCCTTGTCGGCCGGCCTGGGCGCTGCCACCACCGTGTGGTGGTGATGGCCGTCCACTCCCAACTCCTCGTCTGGTGTGGGTTCCCTTTAAAATCCTTAACTGCATAGTTTTTCTTATTTTTTTTTATTTTCTGGATTTTCTCTCGAATTTTCAACTCTTTCTAATTTTCTCTGATTTTTATCTGTCCAAATGAGCTCTGAAATTTTTCCTGCTATTTATAGGGCTTTGTGGAATTTATTGTGCATTAAATGGGACAAGACAATTGCCTTATCCCTTGATTTTTGGCTTTTATGTTGTCTTAATTTAATTGGCCGAATTTTTTCTTATTTTTCTCAGTTGCCATGACCAAATTTTGGACGATTCATGATTTTTCCTTAATTAATTATGAATTTTCTTTAAGCATTTAGTATTATTTTAGCACATTTCGCGTATTTTAAATAATTACACGTATTTATACTTACATGTATATTCATATATAGTACAAATAAATATTCTTAAATATTATTTAGTTCATTCTATTATTTTTAGTATACATATAATCTATCTCTAGTAATTCATTAGTTATTAAATTACACTTTTTGCCTTTTCGGTAATTAGCAATTATTATGCTTAAAATTTGAAAATTTTATAGTTTCCTATTTTATTACTTATTTTCTTGAATTCACATTTACGGGGTCATTTTTACTAATATTCTTCTCAATAGTTTATAATTTGGGTTTGATCGGATCTTTTAACCGATCGCCCTAAACGTTGAGTTCTAAGTTTAATTCTACGGTTACTTGGCTTAACTTTGGGGCTTACACTTGCTATCTCAAGACTTGGGGTAACTCATGATTTCTAGACAAACAATATATATAATACATAATCGTATTAGTGTAGGTCTTACCCATCACCTGAGTAACCTTCTTAGATCTAGTTGAGTCATCTTAGTATGGAACCCCCCCATCAAACGAGTTATGTACGATCATTAGGTGCCTCACCAACATTCTTGGACCTTACTAAGGGGAGGTCGAAGTGAAACAAGCACAAGAGCATACAATTGATAAGTTTAGGTTTAAATTAATTCTAGTTAAATAGCTATTCTAAATAAGCACAAGAAGTAAACACGTATCCTATACCTAAATCGACAGAACAACTAATATCGTTACTTATACCTAAGCCAAGAGTATGTCTAAGATTAACACCTGGTATACAATAATAAAGATAACATTTAGAATCTACTTTCTAAAATGTCTTTTTGTGTCTTAACTCAATTTCCTTAAATCTTACTTGAGTCTTGACTTCAAATTGTTGTTATTTATGTTTTTAGGATAAATTTATGATCCTAAGATGATCTAGATTGGTTTAATTTATGATTCGGCAAGTTGGAAAGCAAGAAAAGGAGGAATGAAGGGTAGAACAAGTACACAAGTAAGAGTCACGACTATGAGCTTTGGTTATGGTTCTTATTCTTATATAGCAAAAAGACCACAAACAAGGACTGCGACTATAGACCTTAGGCGTAATCCTCTCATCCTAAATTTTTCTCTTCTCCTTCGTGCACAATTCAAGACAATCCTCTAGGAAGAATACAGTCATGACCATAATCTTGGTTCTTAGATGTGTTCCCTTCGAACGGTTATTTTCACCTTTAATCACCACTCTAAACCATCCAAATAACACCACTCACAACCTGGGCAAACCACCTAACCTCCACACATCTAGTTACAACCCCTTAAATACCAAGATTAGCCAAATCACCAAATCAAATCATTGAACAATCAATCATAAGGGTTTATTTATAAAAAAATACTTAAAGGAAGTGCTTAAACCAACCACATCAACATTCCACTTATTAGTCTTTATAAACAATTATCTACTTTATAAAGGAATACTTAATAGAAGTTACTTATCGATTTTTTTTTATTGTTTCACAAGTTCCATATTATTATTACCTTTCAAATAATAAATAAAATATATTTAAGATAAATATTAAATGATGTAAAATTCTTTCATTAATATTTCGTATTGTAATTATTATTACATAAAAATAAAACAATTGAAGCTTTGTAAACTTAGCAAGTCCTTTATTTTGGAAAATTTCCAACCTGAATGGTGCAAGTGCAACTGTTATAGCATTCTCCTCCTTTATTTCAATTAAAGTATATATATATATATATATGCCACATTCAGTAAGCTTGAAAAGCTTGCAATGTTGTCAGGAAGTATCGATACCCTACAGGATATCGTGGAGCTTACAAGCACCGACCGGTGCTTTCATCTTATAAGGGCCAATAGTGTGCTTGGCACGAGAATATGTGCTTAAGTACCATTTATAAATTTACTCTAACATATTTTATTTAGATGAGATTATGATTAACAAAGAACTTCATATCAAAGGGTACTTACACGTTTAAGAATTGATTTCACTCCTTTACCATGTTGCAAATTACAAATTCCATCAAATTCAACACTTTTTTTTCCATTGAAAAATGCATATTACAATATCTAATAGGGCAAATATACCTTGTAATTGTGTTTTCATAGTAAATCGGCTCTTTTTTTGCGATTTCCAATACCCAACGTGTAAGGATTCGAAGAGCTCCTACAGTCAAGAAGGCAAAAACGCTCATGTTAGTTTAAACAAGGATTTAAATAGGGTTAGGGTTATTAGCGTTAAAATCTTTTCTTAACTAAAATGCTCGGTAGGCATTAGTCAATCACATGCCATATCGGTTCTCCACAAAAACCTTATTTTCTTTATTTTATTTTTTCTTTATTTATTTATTTTTTTTTAATTCCAGGTTTTACAGTACCCTTTTACTGTAAACTACTATCGAAGCACTGGAACAAAAGCAATACATTGCCAAAATAAAAGCAAAACTGGTTAGAGAGGAGAGAGAGAGAGAAGAAAGGGCTGTTTGATGAGATTGTTAACAATAACGTATAGACGTAACTGCATGAGGTCTACAGGAATTGCAAAAGTAAGTGGAAGTTTGAATGGAGCTTTAAGCTTCATAATAAAGAGCACTTCGAACCCTTCATGACTGCCGTCTGCGTCTCCGTCTGTCCATGGTGTCCGGGCAGAAAGTGAGCTAGGGAAATGGAGGAGGAAGAAGAAGAGGAAGGAGGAGGGAGGAGAAGGCCCATTTCCATATTTTACTTTTTTAACCTCTGCTATTTTTTCTATAATTTATTTATTATTTCTATTATTTAAATTAATTAAATTTATTTGATAGTTAATTAATGTAGACCAATTATTATACGCTTATAGGTGTCTCTTAACTAATATTAATATAGATATAAAACACATTATGTGTTTGTCAAAAGTAGAAACAAAGTTTGTAAAAAGGCGAAAATACAAGTTATGCTTTTGTAACTTTCCCTTACTCAAAAATATTGTGCGCAAATAAAATTACATTTTATTAGTGAGTGAATGCTTGTAGATTTAAATGATTTATATAAACTGTTTAGATGCGATAATCATTTGGTGCTTCTTAAACTTTGATGACATAAATATAATGAAAGAAAGTAAAGAGGTAAAAAACGTTTTTCGCCAGTTTTTCTTAGGATGACTTCAATTCCGTTTACATCAACAAAATTTTTTTATACAGATTCTTCCGTCGCCTCTCTTAAGGAGCTAATAGTGAATTTTGGTGAAATCGAAAATTGTCAATTGGATTCCTATTAGACTATGACTCACCATGCTACAATATTATGATGTAGCAAATGGATGAATTAAATTATTATGATTCTTTAGTCTCTACTTCAGCTGTAATTTTTGTCTCACTGGAATTTGTTTTGTTCAATGGCATATTTGATTGATCTTGTAAGGATAGAATAAAGGACTATTTCTCAACTGAGATCTATTTAATGGCATATTTTATTGAGTTGCTATTACTATAAAATGAAGGATTGCAATCCCATTATAGGATCAATTGAATAACCATTCTTTAATTTTTTTTTAATAACATTTCAAATCTATTCGTAAGACCTCAAAATAAATATAAGGAATAGTTATTACTTCACTATTTCATTTATAAATTTTTTTTTAATTCTATTCCTATGTTATTTCATTTTCTAAATCAAACGTACCAGAGTTTTACCAATTTGTTTTTTTTTAGACTTTAGCTTGATAAAAAAAATTTATTCGTTCCTGTGTGTGTATATATATAGACTTGATAATTGCATTAGAATTTAGTTAAGATAATTTAATAAAGAAATTTGTTCAACCGAGACTCCAAATATATTTTTTAAATAGGTCAGGTTACTGTATTCATAAACAATTAGTGAGTAGGTCATGTTACAAATTGAGATATTTAGACAAAAGTCCATTCGAATTTCGACTCAACATACATCCCATTAGCACAAATTACTAGCCATTTTGTCCTTTAGTTTCCTCAGCATAATCATGTTCATCTGATACGGTATTTTAGTATGTGAAGCTCGTCGTTTCATGATTTTCCTCTCGATCTTCATGTATTGCAAAGATTTTCCGAAAGTGACGAAGAAAATCACATAAGTAAGATTCTTTGACTAGGATGACACTGGAATAATATAAATGAACATTAAAGGTAACATGGTATTTACTTTTTCCTTTTATCTGTCTTAAGCTATTGAAAGAGACTTTAATTAGGTGGAACCTGGATACTATGTTGTTGGAAGATCCAGACTAAAAATGACTGGTGGTTTTAAAAATTGCTAAAGCAAAGTGAAAGATAACGTTACTAGGCAACAAAATGATTCACTAGAAGACTAGAGTTAATGCTATGAGATTTTCGTTCACACTTAGATTGAAATCCTGAAATCAATTTCATCGTAAGATAGAGAATAATTTCATCGTGAGATAAATTATATCGACAACAATATTTATAAGATAATGTGAATATGAAATAGTATTTAGAGAGCATGTATATACATCTAGTATAATTAATAAGTAAGCTTGTAGTTTCGTGTTTAGGTCTTGAGAAATTAGATTTAGGGTATTTGTGAAAATAACTCAATTGAATTAGAAATTTATGTGTAGGCTAAGAATATTAGTCGGAGAGACCATACGACTAATCTCAATAATATAGTAAAATAATCAAAACACGACTAAAATAGCTAATTTTAATGCACTATTCTATAATTATCACAAACACACCAAATAGGAATTCATAGTTAACTCTTAGAGATAAATTGTAAGACATATATGTACATAAAATATAATTATAAGACCCTGCAAATTAACAATTAAGATTTTAGCACCCCAGTTTAGTGGCATTCATAAAAGTTCTCCATTCAAGCCAGAAATTTGAAACAAGACCATAAAAATTTGGTGAGGCGGATCTATAGATAAGGATTGCGCAATTAGAATAATAGAATATTAATATATGACAAAAGGGTTAAATACATCGATGTTACCAATTATTTATTGAAACAATGAAATTTGAGTTTCAAAAATTAACGGGATCGTAGCATTATTTTATATATTGTATATAGATAAGAGTAAAAATAAAAAGGAGTATCCAATGAATGTGATAACTAGTTACAGATAATAGATAAACAGTTTATGTAAACACGTAATATAATTAAATATAGGTAAAACACACTCGAAATACCATAATTTGTAATTTAGATTAATCGATAGTCTACATCATCATCAACTCATTGTCTGGATGTGGCGAGGAGTTAGCTACCAAATTACGCTAATGTTAGTGGACAATTTGACACCTAAGGATGTGGAGCTTTGAGGATAAAACACTTGGACTTTTAGGCTAACTGCTGCACAAACACATGGATTTCACCGAAATTTTCATTTACTTTAACAAAAAATAATGCTCTACTAGTTACGAGGAATATATATACCTTAGGAAAAGAAATATTATTAGGGAGAGGGAAAAAAAGAAAAAAAGACCAAAGAAAGAAAGGGAATCCACTTGACGTCTCTCCAATTTATACCCATCAACTAGCTACGGCCAAAGTTGATCCGAAGGTGTGCTAGTGAGGAAGTCTTGGTGGTACTAATGAAAGATCGAAGATGTAAAAATTGCAAACCAAATTCAGCAATTCTTATATTCAAGGTTAGTACTATTTTACCTCTATTTTAGTGTAAAGCTCGCATTAAATTATCTAATCACGCATGCTAGCTATCATGCAAATGATATGTGAAGCGGCTTAAATTGTAATTTGGGGTTTATTTGTGTTATTAACAATATTCTTCAATTATATATCACAAAATTTGATAATTGCAAATTTGTTGAAAATTTGCAATTAGACTATGGAAATTAGCAATTACACGCCTATATTTGCTCAATAAAAGGCAATTTTCAATAAGAAAATCCGAGGCTTTAGTCAATTTGATTACAAAGTAACCTGCTAATAATGACCAGCTACTGGTTAGATCCGTAGTGTAAGGAAAATATACAATATTTATGATATTTATAACCTAATGTGTGATATATCTGGATTTTAGATGGGGTAGATGCACATATTCTAGTTTCTATATTAAATGCTTATTTATTGTACTTACTGTGGGGATATGATATGAAGAGGATGTTTTTTACTATTAGGCCGGAATGCATATTAGTAAATGGTCTTTCCTAAATTTGAAATCGAGTCGCATTGCATATCGTCATATTTCTATGAGTTCATCGGTATAAATATAACCTTATAGAATATAATATAACAAATATTATTATAATGTATATAAAGAATATCGACTTATCACGGCTACTCCAAAACTAAAATGTAAGTTTAAGAAAGAATCTGTATCGTTATACAATCAAACTTTATATTATAAGTAATATCTAGTATAGTGTATCAAAAGTTATTTGAGGTATTGCTTCCGTAATATAAACTACATCATATATATAATATAGAACCTTAGTGTGTGCATGTGTGTAAATATATACGTTAATTCCTCTCTGTGGTATAACCTAAAATAGGTAAGCTTATATTATAAATTGGAAAGCTTGTTTATAAAGTATATTTATATAGTTTAAAACCTATTCGCCATATTATATATATATATATATATGTGTGTGTGTGTGTGCACGCGCGCGCATGTATATACATGCAAATCCAATGTATAAACTTATATCTATGTTTATATTAAAAATTTAAAGAATAAAAACAACTTATCAACATCTATTCTTTACTAAATACGATAGACAGATGCCTATGTAAAATATTATATATATATATTTATGTACATGTAACTTTTCTATGGTATATATATTTTTTAAATACCAATATTCCCATTTACAATAAATATGTATATGTTATTGAATAACATTAACATTCAGTGATAATGATATAGTCGCTAGATTAAATAAATTCAATAGATTGTAACGGTTTCATAGCTATGTTAACTCTAAAGCTTGGTTATGTATATAGGAAATCAATACGAAGGAAACTATAAAGGAGTAGTCAATTTAGGTAAACACAATTATAAGTAAGTGGAAACAATGCTTTATAGCATTTTAGAGTATTATTTTAGAATACTAAGAAGTTTTGGTATGTTTTTTTGCTTATGATTGTAATTTAGTTCTCTATACATACGCGGGGCATGTACTTGAATAATAGTCTGCTACTATAAGAATTCAGCTCCATATGATGCTGTTTTGTGATTATTGCTTCTATTGGTTTGTTTGAAATTCTTTGATCACCTCGAAAATGATCTAACTTAAACTCGACCTAACGTTCAACCTAACATGTATTACAACCCACTAGGGATAACGATTAGAATTCTCGAGCAAAACATAGACCCCCTTCAATGAGTATAACTGAAATAGTTCTTTCCTTATCTTAATTGAACTAAGTAACAAGATAAGAGGTTGTGGTAAGGTCAGGGGCCATAGTTCAAAGGTGGTTATTGGAGGAGAATGTTTTCTATTGCACAAGCCTTGATTTGGTTCTAATTCGTAAGTGCATGGCATCAATCTCCTCAGCCCGGATTAAAGTGGGCGCAATTTTTCTATTCTCACAACGAGCTAAATAAAGTCGCACAATGACATTTGCTTATATATGCATGCATTACATCTGACTAATTTAGTTAAAAACCCTATTTGTGATATACTGAATACAAATTTCTATTTCCGTCTTACTTACTAAGCAAGTTGTGTTTCATTCCCTTATAGTTTGTTTTGTAAATTCAAAACGATATTACAAGTACTGCACCCAAAACCAAAATTTTAGCAAACTGAGTTGAGGAGTGAGAATCAAGAAGAATTCGGCTGAACTTTTGCTCTTATTATTGAGGAGTGAGAATGAAACATAACCAAAAGTCCAAAAACAAGATTTTCCAACAACTTTCACACGCAACCACATCAAACGCATTAAAATCAATAAGAAACGACCTTTCAGCACTGAAAAACCGTTGGAGCAGATCAAAATCACAGAGTTATCTAAATATTCGATGTATGAATCGAAAAATAACTAGAAATTGAAGTAAAAGATAAATGAATAGAGGATTACTTCTTTAGTAGAAACGGAGATCTCGTTGGCTTTCTCTTCGGCCTCTTGCCGGATGAATTTGACCATCTATTGGATCTGCTTCATTAAAAACCTTATTTGTGATGTGCTGAATGCAAATTTCTATTTCTGTCTTACTTACTAAGCAAGTTGTGTTTCATTCCCTTATAGTTTGTTTTACAAATTCAAAACGATACTACAAGTACTGCACCCAAAACCAAAATTTTAGCAAATTGAGTTGAGGAGTGAGAATCAAGAAGAATTCGGCTGAACTTTTGCTCTTATTATTGACCCTTTTTTTTTTAATTGTTAAGAAAATTATCTGAGTCTTCTTAGGGGGCTCACTAGTTTTTGATATTTTGTTCTATATACTTAATAACATGTTCTTGTAGATTTTATGAGTACTATTTTGAAAAGTCAAACTATAAGTTTATTTATCAGTTATTTCCAAAAATTATTCCATAGGTTTATATTAAGTAAGTATCGAATGGGATGCTTTAAAGCGATAGAGTCAAGTATATTATGTGTGAATTAGGTCTACAATAGTAGTTATAAGGTCAATTTTTATCTTAGGATGGTTCATAGAGCGGGAATGTTATGACTTCACCTCTTCAAGGTGTAACAATGAATACTATTATTATTACAAGAAAGACCAATAGACTCATTTGTTTGAATTGATTTGTTAGGAAGATGAGAATGATTAAGTTAAACTCAATTATTATAGTTTAATTCCTTATTTCCCATTGTTATTGGATTATTTAGTTTCATCAAGATAATTTATTGAAGTGTATATCAATATTAGTTAAGAGAGGGATAAGGAAGAGAAATGAAGAATAGAGATGTGTGAGAAATGTTAACCGAATCAATTAATTATTGAAAGTTACAAAGTATTATTTATATACAATTCACTGCTATCCAACTATATGCTAACTAATCAAACTAACTAACAAACTAATCTGTTTAACCAATCTATCTTAACTAATATAAATAATTATACATATTAGCCCCCCTCAGGCTAGGCCATAAATATTCTTTACACCCAACTTGGACATGAATTCTTGAAATGAAGAATGTGGAAGTGATTTTGTAAAACAGTCAACAAGGTATTTGGAGGACATGACTAGAAGTAATGTAATAAGTCCTTGTTGCAAATTTTGTTATACCACATGACAATCAAGTTTGATATGTTTAGTACTTTGTTGGAAAACAGGATTTTTAACAATGTAAATGGCAGATTAATTGTGACAACATAATAGAGTTGAAGCAATTGTTGTTAGACCAAGATCGTGAAGAAGATAGAAAAGCCATTAAATTTCACAAACTCTAGTTACCAAAGCACGATATTCAACCTCTAAAGATGAGTGAGATACTGTAGTTTGCTTTTTAGATACCTAAGAAATTAAAGATTGTCTTAGAAAGATACAAAAGCTAGTAATAGACTTATAAGAATCAAAACAAGCAGCTTAATCAGAGTCTCAAAAAGCTTTTAGTTTGAAATCAATAACTAATGAGAGAAAAAAGACCTTATCCAGGAGATGATTTGAAATAATGAAGAATACGATGAGCAACCTTTAAATGTAACTTAGTAGGAGAATCAAGAAATTGAGATAATTGTTGAACAGCAAAAGTAATGTCAGGATGAGTGTTTGTAAGATATAAAAGTCATCCAATCAAACGTTCATAATTTGATGAATTTGGTAACATAGAAGAACCATCTCGTTTAACCAACTGTATATCAGGTAATAAAGGTGTGTAGAATGGTTTGGCATTTAAAAAACCAGTATCCTCAAGCAGATCGAGACAATATTTTTTTTTTTTTACATTGACTTATACCAGAAGATGTGCAAATCACTTCTAAACCAAGAAAATACGTAGTTTGCCTAAATCCTAATTTTGAAAACAGTATACAAGTGCTATTTAATATGAGAAATTAAATCCATAGAGTTACTTACAAGAATAACATCATCAACATATACTAATAAAACTATGAAACATTCACCAGTAGTTTCAAAGAAAATATTATGATATCCTTACGACTAAGTAAAACCATATTGTATAAGAGAATTAAAGAGTTTGGTATACTACTAAAGACTAGCCAATTTTAAACCGTATAAAGACTTACAAAGACGACAAAATTTATATGAAGTAGTTGACTGAAAACCTTTAAGAATGGACATATACACTTTTTCTTGGAGATCCTTATGTAGAAATGGGTTATTGATGTCTAATTGGTGTAAAGACCATTGATTGGCAGCTACAAAAGTAAGAAGTAATCATATTGTTGCTGTCTTTACAATTGGAATAAATGTGTCAAGATAGTCTAGACCAAGTTGTTAAATGTAGCCTTTAGCGACTAATCTTACTTTATACCAATCAATGGATCCATTAGATTTATATTTAATTTTATACACCCGTTTGTATCCAATAGGTGTTTTATCGGGTGAAAGATTAATAATATCCTAAGTTTTGTTAGCTTCTAGAGTAGAAATTTCGGCTACCATTGTATCATGCCATTCTTGTTGTTTAATTGCTTCATTATGTGAACAAGGCTCCTTAATTTTTTCAATAGCAACAACAAAAACACTATGGCTGGATGGAAGATGAGAATAAGAAAAAATATTTGCTAAAGTATGAGGACTGTTACGAGGCTTAACAACACAATCGTAATTGTGTAGATGAGTAGGTAACTTGCAAATGTGAGATGACTTCTAAGGATACCATTCTAGATTATGAATAAAATCATATGTGACTTGAACAAAATCAGCATCATGGATGAATTCAATGAAGGAACAAAACTGGAAACATCCTTAGGAATGTCATATGTGACTTGTGAAGGAATAGGATGAATAATGTCTTCATCAATGGAATCACTAATCATAGATTTATAAGGAAAAATAGATTCATAAAATATAACATCTCTAGAGAGAAATATTTGATGTTTCTATAGATCAAATAACTTGAAACCTTTAACTTTTGGAATATGTTCAAGCAAAACGCATTGAATTGCACGAGAATAAAATTTGGTTTTAATCCTATCATGTGTAGAAGCATAATATAGGCATCCAAAGACTTGTAAGTGATCATATTTGGATTGAGCTTGGAAAAAAAGTTGATATGAAGTAAGATTATTGAGAACAGATAAAGGTATCCTATTAATGAGAAACACTGCATGTAAAATACATTCCTTGTAAAATCTCATGGGCAATACAACTTGAATCCTTAAAGATTAGGCAACAACACTATTTGTTGGGGAGTTTTAACATAAGATTTTTAATGTACAATATTGTGCTCCATAAAATTAAGTCATGAGAAATTGTTAACCATTGTTTATCCAAATCGTTTTAACCTTCATACCAAACTATGTTCAAACAAAGCTCACAAAATTGATTAACAGATCTCTTGCTTCTGATTTATATTGCATAAGAAATACTTATGTTGCTCGACTAAAATCATCCACAATTGTTAAAAAATAGTGTTGATTGTTAATAGTTGCTTTTTTCATTGGACCCTATATATCAACATGGATCAATTCAAAAATTGATGAAATACAAGAAACACTAAATGGAAAAGATAGCCACTTTTGTTTAGCATAGTGAAAAACTTCACAATGATTCACTTAATTATTGCAACAATTTTGGAATCAATGTTTGATAAAAACTTCATTCTATCATATGGCACGACCCATTCGACAATGTTATATATGATTTATTCTATCTGCCCTTATATTGGAATTACAACTTTGAAAAACTTTATCAAGAATCATCATAGAATTTGCAAAAGATGCCCTTTTATTCTCTAACTTCAGCTGATATAACCCATCTACCATTCTAACACATCTAATCAATGTCCATGTCTATAAATCCTAAATAATGCATTTTGTTCAAGTAAAAACAATACAACAATCAATTGAAGTTGTTAACTTGCTTGTAAAAACTAGATTGAAAGAAAAATGTAGTACATATAAGACCTCTTGTAAAACCAGCTGGGGACTTAATTGAATAATCCTAATATGAGTAACTCGTACTTGAGCATTGTTTAGAAGTTGTACAAAGACATTGTTGATTGTTTTATATGATGAAAAATAAGTTAAAGAACAAGATTTATAATCACCTGCTCTAGTATCTAAGATCCATATGTGTTCGTTTAATCTTTTAGTTGAAAAACTAACTAAAAGAAAAATGTGTACCTCATTTACCTTCTTCATCTTCTACAAAATTTGTAGTCAACATATTTGTTTGTGCTTCATGAATGCCATTTTTGGGTAGAGGTTTAATCAATTACATTAGTTTGTTATATTAGTCTCTTGTGAAAGGAAATTGATTTGTGTCATTATTCTAATCCTATTCAATTTGTTCCAATCTGTCTAATGTATTACATCCACTTTATTAACTCTCTTTTATGATTCTTGTTTTATAATCTTGAAGTTTGGAAGGATATCCGTGTTTCTTGTAACAACAATCAATTATAGGACAAAGAATTCCATAATAAGAACCAAGTGGTTTCTTATTGTTTGAATTCCAAGATTTCTTGTTTGCATTGTTATACTACTAATATGAAGATTTAGTTGCCAAAGTAGTAAATGCAATAAGATCTTGAGAAATAGTTGAACTCAATTGCCTTTCTTATTGGATTATCAATGAAAAGACTTTGTTCATAGTGGGAAGAGGATCCATTAGAAGGATTTGAATCTTTAAAGTATTAAAATTGTTATTTAAGCCTTTTAGAAAATGAATTACTTTATCATTCTCATAGTAACTCTTCATGATAGTAATTGCTCTACAAGTTCTTCCATTTTCACAATTTGGAAGAGGTTGCAAAACATTCAATTTATCTTATAAAATCTTCAATTGAGTGAATTAATCAGTAACTAAGAATGTACCTTGTTTAAAGTTGTATATTTCTTCTTGGAGTTATAAAATTCAAAGAAAATCAGATTGCGAAAACCAATTTTGCAAGTCCTTTTGTACTTCATGTGTCGTATCTATCCATATAATCCTTTGAGTAATTGATTTTGTAAAAGAATGTATAATCCATGAAAGAACCATAATGTTGCATCTTTCCCATGCTAAGAATAAAGGATCATCCTTTTCTAGTTGTAAGATATTTCCATCCACGATTTAAGTTTATTCTTAGACAATAACGCCATTTTCATAGCTCAACTCCAAGAATGATAGTTTGTTCCATTTAATCCTAATGATAATAAGGTAAGAGAGGGATTTTCATTTGGGTGCAAATAGTAAGGGCTTGATAGAGTTTCTTCTTCTTTAGCCATTTTCAAAGCTCTGATAACATATCAATATTAGTTAAGAAAGGGACGAAAAAGAGAAATGAAGAATAGAGACATGTGAGAAATGTTGACTAAATAAATTAATTACTAAAAGTTACAGAGCATTGTTTATATATAATTCACTGCTATCTAATTGCACGCTAACTAATTAAACTAACTAACTAACTAATCTGTTTAAATAATCTATCTTAACTAATCTAAATAATTATGTGTATTAGTGTAGGTTAATGTTTGACTTATTAAGGAGATTGATTATATATTTTTATTTGTGGACATTCAATAATTTATTGGAAATATTAGATATCTATAGTGCTGACATGTCAATAGAGAATTAGAGATACGGAGCAGGTTGTAATGTCCTAGGTTTAGGGCATTAAACCATATCCAGTTGAATCTACTTGAACGAATGGCTTTTTGTAATGGTTGGTTCTAATTGAATTGAGGTAGACTAAGCAAGTTAAGGTGGGTCTGACTACATTAGTTTTTAAGAGACATGCTTATTGAATCTGGATCCTCTAAGGTAGCCATCTTAGCTATTCCTATTCTTAAGATATAGGTACGTATAATTAATAATTGATATTATAAGAAAAAAGACGACCTAATGATGACATTACATAATATTTTAAAAATAAAGATAATTTCAACAATTGAATTTGTAATTTACTTAAAATACTTTAAAGGATCTATTCCTATCCTTATTTCATAACTTTTTAAGGAGTAATATCCTATGCCATTATCAATTGTAAAAAGTTAAAAAAATGACTTTAGGTAATTGTTATGTAAAAATTATATGGATAAAACTACAATTGGAAAATTTTAACTTTTAACAAGATTCATATAAATGCTATAACATTGTTGCAATTACTTTAAGTAAAAACCTTATACATCATAGTACAACTGAACACTTTGAGATGGAACATTAGTTTATTTGTAATCATGTGAAAAACAAAGATATATGTTTGAAATATGTTAATACATAATTTCAATTAACAAATATATTCACTAAAACACTTGATCATGATAGATATGAATTTATTTGAAATTAATTTGTTTAACTTATTCTTATAAAAGTTACGGTAAAGAATTTGTAAGACTTTTATCATGTTTTTGTGAGGTAAATTGTTTTATAGAAGTTATGAAATTCCACCACACTTTTACATATTATATTAGCAAACTATCTATCTTACTTATGTCCATAAGATCTCTACAATACGCCTTCAATTTCTAAGAATGGCAATGTTATTTTCAAGATTGATAATTAGATTTGGAAAATAACTTCTTCTACCCATGTTTAATTTGATTGAAAAGCTATATTTATCTAAGAAGAAAATGGATAATATTAGTTACCTATTTGATTGTGTTTATCTAAATTGATAAATGGGAAAACTTTTCTCTATTATTCTTTTACCATAGTTTAATTTTCGCTCTATATTTATCTCTCTCTTTTCTAAAGCTGAAACCCTAAGAAGCTACTTTATGTACAACTTAAAATTTTAGAAATTGACTACTCTATGGCTAACGTAATTAACTCAATAGATAAATAAGTAAACTAAAGGAATCAAACAAATATAAAGATGTTGACTTAAAGATTCTAAACTCAAAGAAATTGAACGATATGAGAAATATTTCTAAGAGAAGAGTATTGTAATGGCAATATCTTGTGTCAAGCCTTTAAGTTTTATGGCGATGACAATTTGCTATATATCTTACTTAGGTAGAGTACCTAAGAATACAATTAACTATGTAAATTCTAATCAGATTTAAGATTCTAAAATTGTTTATTAATTTTGAAAAAAAAAAAAAAGAGAGTTTCCATAAAGACTTTCTCAAAACCACATATGATCAGTGAAGGAGAGTCTAAGGCTTACTAGCCTAAAAAATAAGTCAACAATTGATCAGCATAACAAAGTTTCAAAATAGTTCGCAAATGAACAATCTAATGGTCAATATGCCACTGACATAAGCCTTTATGGGGGAAAGGTACTCATTGTCAACTATGTTGCTCTCATAAGCCCAAAATTCCTCATCGAAGCCATAACCTATTACGCTATAGGTGTAATTGTTAAGAGGGTTGTCCATCCTTAAAAAGATCAAGGAAAGAATGAACTACAAAAGTTTAGTACAATAGTAACACAACCACATGTGATATGACATATTGGGCCTAAGTCTAATGCATCAAATTATTTCATTTAGTAATTATTTAAATATTGTAAATAAGCAACACGGGAGTACTTGTGACTCCTAAACACAACAATGTACCTAGGGTTTATTGCTACCACAGTAGCCATATAGGGGTTGATAGGAGTAATCGACCTCTATGCCTAAACCAAAAAAAAAAACAAAAAGTAGCCTTGTCTAAATGTCACCGCTACTATGTGGTCTTTACTAAACACAATCCATTTATATTGTATCATCTGTCGAGTCTTACACTCCTAGAAAACTCTTAGTATAACTTCGCTTTACCTATAATGCCCATATTTGAGGTGATTCTTATCATCGCCTACCTACTTAGCCATTCTTCGGTGGTATAGTTGCCTAACTACTATAGCCCATATAGACTGAGGGTGTCGCTTGTTGACTGGAGACGATTAAACATAAATAACACGCATTAACTAGATTGAGTTCACATATTAGTCTCATTTATCAAGTTTTTATCCTAACATGCAACACATAAGTTAATGCATACCTAGAAAGTGACTGTTCCCAAAGTGAACATTAAGTCCCAAACTGAAAGTGAGTATTTAAGATTTATGTGATTAGAAAGAAATTATAAGTTCATAAATTGATTTTAACTGTAATTCATTTTTAAGTATTAGTTGCATTTTATTGTACTTAGCTCATTATTTGGTCTAAGGTTTCCTAATAACTAAGGCCCATATAAGATATGGGCCAAGAAGGTAAAGTGCCTACTTAGCCTTTGTCTATGTTAGGCCACTAGTTAAATTAGGGTTTACTTCAAGTTAACTATCAATTGAAATCATTATTAATATTAAGAGAAAAGTAAAAAAAAGTTGGTCTCTTTTTCTATTTCAGTTCTTAATGTTTTGAAATTTTCATTTAATTTTTTAACGTTTAGAAAAGTTTGTGAACTAGTCCTTTTAATTAATGGCGTTAAATTATCATTGGAAAAGATACAAAAAAGTCCTCAAAGTTTGCCTCTTTTTTAATTTCAATCCTTATCTTTCTATTCTTTTCCATTTTAATCCTTAACATTTTTTATTTTAATTAAATAAGTTCTTCCATTACTTTCGTTCAATAAGACACGTGGCAACATGTGATTGGGTAATTTTAAAATAAATAAAATATTAAAAGACTAAAGTCAATAGGAAATTCTGAAAATAAAAGAAAAAACTAGAAAAATAAAAAACAAAAAAGGTTCCAAAGTAGGTTACCACCCACTTTACCCTAAAGCCAAAATTTGATGGTAGGAGTGGCCCAAATGAATTCTTTTTATTTTTCTTATCTTTCTAGTTTTCCTTTTTGCTTTTAGAAAATTTTTTATTTTTTAATATTTTTTTATTTTGTTTATTTAATAATTACACGTAGATTGATCATAGCTACTACGTATGCTTATGAACAAAAGTAACGAAATGACTCATTTGACAAAAATAAAAAATGTTGAGTATTAAAACAGAAAAAATAAAATATAAAGATTGAAATAGAAAAAGAGACCAACATTGAGAACTTTTTTGTACTTTTACTTTGCTAATGATAATTTTATATCGTCAATTAAAAGGACTAGTTTTCTAATTTTTGCAAACTTTAAGGACTCAAATGAAAACTTTGAAACTTTAAGTATCAAAATAGAAAAAGGTGTGAATATTAAGGATTTTTTCGTACTTCTCTCTAATATTAACTTAGATAATTAAATAGTATCTTTCTACTAATCATAGTTCACTTAATCAATTAGGGCTAAGCCTATTATGTCTTAGCTCATTTATAAGGTTAAGTCTTCTACTTTATTATAAGTCCAAGACTCTAAGCCTTACGTTTTATGAAGGCCCATAAAGGGTTTAGGGCCCATAAAGGAAAATGGGACCAACTAAATTTAAAATTGAGCCTACAAAGTAAATTGTGATTTACTTAATTAATTATCAAGTTTAATTGAGGTAACTTAAGTTATAGCTAACACTTAGGTCAATTTTGCAATTCATGTAGACCCAATGGGCTTAAACTATTAACAAAGTCTGAGAGTCTTGTAATTTTAACTTAAGCTCGTATGGATATTAGGCCCAAGAGAGAAAATAGGCTTAATTATGCTGGATTGAGTCGAGCCCACTAAGATATTTAGATAATTAATTCAATTAGGTTTTGTTAAACCTAATTATTCGATTAATTTGCCTATTAATTGAGTTAAACTAATCTAATTAGATTTAGTTAACAATTTTATGCAATTCACAAGAATCAATTATGGAGTTAAGGTTAATCAGTTCTATATGGATTTTTTGGTCATGGACTAGTCTAGATCTATGTTGATCCAATCAATACAATAGCCCATCTGATAATTATTTTTATTATTTAGTCTTTTTATCTTATTTATTCCATTTTATTTCCAAGTATCAATATATATTTTAATAATAAACAACTTCCTAGATCATGGCATCAAAATGGATGAAACAACATTTTTCACTGACTTTAATTTGAAACTTAAAATCAAATTTAGTGTTTATGCGTTGGAAATTTGAAGACGATGATGATCATTTTGAATTTTGCATCCAAAAATCTATTTGAATCCAACTATGACCAAAATCATATGAATTGACATGTTTTTCATGAAAATTGGTGGTCAAATAGATCAAATAGGAATTTTCTTAAAGAAAATTTTGAATGTTTAATAAGAACACTCAATAACATCTTGAAGATTATCCATTTCTAAATGCCACAACTCATTAACTAAAATTCTAATCATAAGAATGATATAATTGCCACATACAATTCACAAAGCTTATCAATCCATTAACCATACAAAATCACACAAGATATCAACTCATGAAAAATCATTAATAAAGCTAAAATTTTTTACACTATAAACTATACAAACTCACTTGCACATCCAAACCTCAAGATGACAACTTTTTATAATTAAAATAACATAAAATCATCTTATAACCTAAATATCATCATTTAACCTAAAATCAACATTTTTATTATCAAGAACGTTATTTAATACAAGAATCTAACGTGGTATTATGCATGAACATGCTGAAATTTTTTGAAGTCAACATTTAAATGTCCATTAAATATTCTAAAACACCATTTGTGCACATATTACCATATTATCAACATATATTTCTCATATAACTCTTAAATCATCATCTAATCTATAAAATCATGACATAATTCATTTTTCAAACGTATTACCAAATTCAAAACACAAATCAACAAAATCGAACAAGGAGATTCCAAAGGAGGTGGCTGTATACATTGAAGGTTAGTTGATTCAACTAAGTTTGTCCCAAAACTGACTTTTAACCTATTAATCCTTATCTAAGATCTTCACCAACATGATTAGCATCTTAATATAACATCAAACTATCAAAATACACCATAAGACACTCTTATATCATGGTTTGGAAAGGAGTCATCACACATCGTATTACAAATTTCCAATCTCCACTTAAATGTAGCAAACATCACCTAACCTTCATGTTAATCCTACTAAGGCATCTTAAATCACAAGATACTAAAAAAAAAAACTCCTAATGATATATTAAAAGCACCACTTGTTAGCTATAAATGCCTACTTTATTTTATGAAATCACTATTTACTATACTAAAGCACATATTCTATTCACTTAAGCTGATAAACTATGAAAAATCGACCGTTTGATTAAGGAAAAGTGTCTTACATTGAGAAAGAGTTAAGTGCCAACTTGGTTACTCCAAATGGTACCTCTAAAATGTCCTAAAGAAAGTAAGCTTTCAATCAAATCTTAAGACCTTAAGCAAAAGACACTTGTTAGTAACTAATCCTAAAAACTAATAGCTCATTTACTTAAAGGTAATTGATAGGGAATCTCTTAACTTTCTATTACCTTGTTTACATGAAAAATGGGCAGGGAAGTTTAATTCCCAATATTTCTCTACTTTCATTCCATTAGAATAGTTGTTGTCTAAGAAAATATGGAAACTTTTATTCCCTCTATAAAGTTCAAATAATGCGACCACTATACCTTAATTAATACTGTAATTAGATAACTTTTGGTTATTTTTCCAAAATGACCAAACAAGGATAAACTAATACTTTTAATTATATATTTTTACCTAATACTATAATTAATGAGGTTAAGTAAATATTAGAATAAGTACTCTCTACTAACAAAAGTTTAAATGAAGTAAACACCGAAATAAAAACTTATAACCTATTCTTACCAATAGTTACTCTCAAGCCTAAGGTTACAAATGAGCCAAGCTTCTGAAGGCTCAAGCTTAGCTCATTTAAAAATTATTGAGCTTGAGCCTGAGCCTATAAATTGAGGTTCAAGCCATGCACAAGCTCAGCTCATTTAAATAAATGAGTTTTGTCTTAAACTCGAGCTCGAGCTTGACTCGTTTATTAATCGAGCTTGAGCTTACTCTTAAGCCTAAGTATACAAAGTAAAGAAATTAATGAATAGTGAATAAGGACTAGATTATATATTATATATTATTCTATAACATATTAGATATTACCTTTTGGATTTTATTAATATATATACATAATATATATAACATTTGTAATATATATGAAACTCATAAGCCTTTTCACGAGCCTAAATTGGAGCTTAAGTTCGACTAGTTTACTAATTGAAACTGAGCCAAGCCGAGCTAAGCTTGAGCAGCTTATAAGTAGCTTGACTCATTTGCAGCCCTACTTAAGGCATAACTTAAACCTCTCAAATCTAAAGAGAATATATTGTAAATTTGAAAAACCAACTTAAACTTCTTAAATCAAAAGAGAACTTACCCTTTGCTTAGAGGACCTCACACTAACTTGGTAAGCTTTGGAACTCTCAACTTTCTTCTCCTATTGTTAACATAAAACATGGTAAAGAAGATAGATTAGTAAGTTTTCTTAGGCTGAACTAAGAATTAAGCTAAGATTAACTAAGGTTTTCAAGGGGGCTTTAGGCTTTAACCTTAAAAGAGTGGCTTAAGGTTTCAAGAGGATATTAGAAACCATTACGGTTGATAGTATACACATTTTATAAAGGTTTGGTGGACAAATCCTTAAGCTAATACATGTAGGACCATTGACACATGGCATCTCATATAATTTCCCAACTTTAGTTCAAAAATAGGGTTTTAGGTATCTTGAACGTGTTTCAATCTCCAATTAAGATTGATTACACCTAAAAAACATTGTTTGGATTATTTAGACTTTATTTTTTATATATCTCATGAAAGTTGAATTGTAATAAATTTGATAATTAGCTATTAAATTCTTAACTACTAATGCCTTATTGTAGCAAAATGTCAATTTTAGTTACCAAATTAAACATTGGTAGCGAATATGTTTGGAGAGAGATTTTAAGGATAGGGGAAAAATCTTTTGGCTACCAAATTAATAAGTTGGTAGCTAAATATAATATATGTATATACCAAATCTTATCATTGGTGGTTAAAGACTTTGAGAAAAAATATCTTAAGAAGAATAAATTTTAGTTACCAAAATAAAGTGGTCTTTGAAAGATAATCTTTAATCACTAATTTTATTTTTGGTAGCTAAATATTGAATTTTTTGCTTTTAGCGGCCAATTAAATAAAAATCCTTTTTTTTTTTTTTTATCCTTTAGAAGAAGATATCACATATTAAATCAAATAAAATCCCTATTCCATTTCATCATATCTTTCCTTACCTTTGAATATACATTATTCTTTTCCCTCTTACTCTTTAGTTCTCTTAGGGCTTCAATCCCCACAACATTGGGGCTTTGTTTCCTCATGTTTCAAGCTAAGTGAAGTAATGTATTCTCAATTTTTTTATTTATCATGTAAAATCAACAAAGTATTTTGAATTGATTTTAGAGTTTAAAAATTAAGTTTTTGATATTGATTATTTATTATCATACATCTTGCTTAATCAATAAGTCCTTAATAGATTCATTTAGTGGAAGCGATTTTGCTACCAAATATCATTATTTTCTATCACTTTCATCATACTATTAGCTACCAAAATTTGGTAGTTATGACATGATGTTTAGCTGCTAACTAAAATTGGTACTTTATATCCCTTAGCAACTTCTCAACCTACCAATTGCAAATTGGTAGATGATACTTTTGATAACTAATTTTTAACATTTTGTTACCAATTATAGTTGTAGTTAATTGTCAAATTTATTGTAGTGAGTATAGTACATTTTATTCATTTTGAAAAATTAGCCCCTAAAACTTGAAATTTCCTTTCTAAAAAACTTTAAAAACTCCCTTTATGACTTAATCACTTCATTGATTAACTTAGGCTATTTCATATTGTATTTTCATTCCTTATATCAACATTTTCTATGATAGCTGCCTTTACATTGGAACAAAGTGAATGGAAAAAGTTTTACACTTTAGAGGAGCAAGCTTATCCAAAAGTGGTGAGCAGTGTTTATATCACAATTGTTATTGAAGAAAAACTAAAGTTGGTTTTTAGTCTTAGAGAAAAGCAGTAAAATTTCACCACTCAAGATATTATACAAACTACTATGTTTCATATGGTAGAAAATCCTATATACACTAATGATAGAGAAGTTGCTTATAAACATCTCATGAAAGATTTGGTGTTATTCAATGGAACTTACACAATGTATGTTCTTTTAAGAATCTTAATGTTAACTTTTCTTTTGTAATTTTGAATAACATGTTTAATGTGTCCACAAAAGTTAGAATTCTATCATATATAATTCTCTGTCATGCCCTAAGGATGGGAAAATCTCGCCAATTATTAATATCTTAGCATGAGTGTGCAAAAACTTAGGAAATTGTTAAAATTTATAAATATTACTATTACTAAATCCTCTTAATATGAATCATCACATAGTTAGAATACTTAACAATAGCTTATAAAGAGCCAAACTCTAATGAATATATTACTTTAGGGAAATTCAACTATATTGGAAAACAAAAACTATGAAAAACGTTTCATGATTATCATAAAAAGAGTTATCAGGGGAAAAAAAAAAGACCATGTAAAATAAAAGTAATTTTATCATTAATAACCATCTAAAGGTCAATCTTCATTTAATTACTATGGTAGTCAAAGCTGCTATCATGAACCAATTGTCATAAAACAAATCATACCCAAGATCATTATAAGATCCCAAATCATCAATAGCACCTATATCTCAACAACATGACATAAGGTAAGCTAGAGTTTAATTAACAGTTCCTCACCACCTCTTATACCTTCCCTACCCCCCACCCCCCAAACCACACGAGCACATATGTAAATGCCATGGAATAATTTCACATACAACTTAATATTAATACACATACAACCCTTTATTATTTTATTTTAAGCATATCAAATAGCACAACTTTGACTTCTCATGACCTATAATAACTTATCTTCCTAACACCTAATTTACCATAGAATGGCTACTGCCTAAAACTAGAACTAATAACTAAATACTATGATTACTAACTGCATGTTAACCGTGATTGGTGAGGTTACTCCTATCATCCGAAAATCAACACAATGTATAACCTCAAAGTTGTCTTTGTTATTAGCCATTAGCACCATCCATCCACTATAATCACTATGTAAGGCATTCCATATCACTAGTATGACCCAATTACTATTTCCTTTCTATAACCTAACCTGTGTTACAATAACCAACTTCGTAATGAACCACTTATCACTTGTAGTGGAATCAATGCTTGAATTGCACATCACATCACCTTAAATCATTGCCTTATGAGGATGTTACTAGTACCAGTCCTTCACCAACTACTTCCAACATCCCAATACCTATGGTTTTAGCACAACCATAAATAGCACTTGGATTAATCTTTCAATAGTTTTAGGTTCTTCAGTAGACTAGCCTATATGTACAAGCAATAAGTAGAGTACCTATGTACTAAGATGTACT
The DNA here is from genome assembly GCA_024138015.1 of Lumnitzera littorea. Lineage (NCBI taxonomy): Eukaryota > Viridiplantae > Streptophyta > Magnoliopsida > Myrtales > Combretaceae > Lumnitzera > Lumnitzera littorea. The sequence goes on along the minus strand of JAMXBB010000006.1, from coordinate 37,159,334 downwards.
CAACTGTTTAGAATACTTAATTCTGAGAAACTAGACATATCATAACCAATTAAAATATTATTTATACTAAAAGATTATATATTGTAGATATATGATTCAATTCCCACTTAATGGACCATTAGAACTTAAAATTGAAGTTTCATTTTAGCCTACCTAACCGACCTATGTGTATATAAGGTTGATTTGTCACATGATGGAAGGGGGCAGTGATTAACAAAGGAGGGTAGTCAACCATTACTAAAGGAAAGGGGAAGTCAACTAATAAGTTAGATATGAACAATAGGTTGATTGTAAGATTGACCCATTTATCTGAAAATAATTAGTTGACTGCAAATTAGGCATGGTTTACTGTGCATCTAACATTACTTTACCTCTTATATGAGAAGAACCTAAACATTTATGATAACAAAACTTTTTACTTGAAATTCATAAACCCATTAGAGGAATCAACATCTCACATGAAAGTACTCTTATTAATCATAAACCATTAACATTGCTTTCATTTGTGGATCAATTAATTACGAAAATCAAATTAGAAAAACTTCTTTAGTTCATGAATTATAGCTTGATCAATCAAAACTTAGATTCTAATATATTAATCCTAGATAAAGCCACTCAACATAAGGTAAGAACAAGATGCTACACTAAAATTTGTATTTGTCACAAACAAACCCTAAACAATGATACAATTAATCTAGATTTCGCTATTTCACTTGATTTAACATTTCCTTTAAATAACTAATAAGTTTTAACTAAAACTCATTAATTATCCTCAACTTAAATCAAAACCTACACTTACCAAAACCACATACTCATCCATTAATGTGCCTTACAAAACACCACCCTTGGATCAACAACACCATTTATTAGAAGTCATTCAAGGGAATCTGAAGAGTGAAAACTAAAGAGAAGGAAAGATTACCTCAAACATATATGAATATGAAACCCTAGAGGAAAGAGAGAAAGTGGTGAAGATAAAGAGAAAAGAGAGATGGAAAGTATCCTCTTGTTTTTGTTTTTTTTTTTTTTTTCTTTTGATAACTTATGAGAAGGAAAAGAGAGATAAGGTTTATTTTAGAGGGTGTGGTTTGGATTTAACCTTGTTTTTGTACAAGACAAAAGGGTTAGGTTAAACTTATTTCAAAAGAGGTTAAAGAAGGGAAATTACAGAGATGTCGTTATGTTTAATTTATTTCTTAGGGCATTTTATCCTCCCTAAAAAAAAAAAAAGAAAAAATCCCATCCTTGAAATTTATATAGGCTTTTAAACAATTTTGGATATTAATTCTACATGTCCTCCTCAAGCTCTTATGTGACCTCACTTTCTGAATGGTTACTCCACTAAATCTTCATATGCTTGATAAGTCATCCTCTTAAGATTTGCTCCTTAGTATCCATTATCATGAGGGATACTCTAGTCTAATCACATTAGGTTGAACATTTAGTAGATTTAAAGTAACTACATGTTTCGATTCTTATACAAACTTCTTTAATAAAGTATCGCAAATAGTATATATTCCAACTAACCTTAGAGGTAATGCCCATCTATATGTTATATAACCTAGTAGTTTAAGGATTTAGAAGGGCTTTATATAATGAAGGCTTAGCTTTCCTTTCAACTTTGTATTCTTTGGTGGTTGAAATATTAAGTAACACATGATCTCTTTTGAACTTTAAGGGATGTTTGTCTCTTATCAATATAACTACTCTAGTATTTCTAAGTAGCAAGTATATTTTGCTAAATGACCTATATTTTAGTGATTGCATTTTAAATCAACTTAAGACCTAAAATATGTCTCTCTCTTAGCCCATCTTGATTTATATATGATTTACACTTCTTACCTTATAAGGCCTCATAAGGCACCATCTGAATAGTCATTTAGTAACTATTATTGTATATGAACTCTACAAAAGGTAGGTATTCATCTTAATTTCCTTTGAAATATAGAGCATAAGCCTACAACATATCTTTAAGCATTTATATTATCTTCTTTAGTTGTCTATTTATTTGCATGTAGAATATAGAAGTGATATGAACTGCAAATTTGTGCCTAAAGCATTATGCAGTCTCTTTATTAAACCTTCTAATAAACTAACTTTCTTTATCAAATGTGATGGTTAAAAGTCATGCAACCTCATCATATCCTTCATGTATAGATGTGCTAACTTTTTTAGGGATCATCTAGTCTTTTATCTATAAAGTGGGTTACCTTGGTTAATCTATTCATTATCACCTAAACTGAATTATATCTTAAAACTATCTTAGGAAGTGTGGTTACAAAATTCATAGTGATATGCTTCCATTTTTACTCTAGGATTGACAAAGGCCTCACTAACTAATCTTTAGTACTCAAATCCGATTTGTAAACAAGTATTGTCCTTGGTTGAATGTGAGGGAAGAAAGGGAAAAGTACAATTTGTCCCATTTTAAGAGCTAAAGGAAGTAGTTTCTAATTAAGGAAAAGTGATACATTTTAAATATTTAAATAATTCTTAAGAGAAAATTATGAGAATGCTCTTAAATATAAATTATTTTATTTAAGGCATTTCATTATCCTAAATAGAACTTTCATCCTTAAAAACTACTTAAATATATGCTATGTTTTTATTGGAATTAGAAGATACTTTTGCATAGGCAACACAATTGCTTAGTCCTCAGCTTTCTATCTTTTACTTGCCTTAGCTTTTGCTATTATTCATGGAGAAATATAGGACTTCACAATTATATCATCATAGGAATCTATAATCAGCAAATGAATGATATAAATT